>JABANP010000153.1:0-105031 GCA_013115135.1 Perkinsus olseni | reverse complement strand
TATCCTCTTTGAAGGCACACAACAACCTCATGAACTCAGGACGCGCGCTGAATTACTCAAAGTTGCTGAAAAGCCTCCGGGCTGTCGTGGAGGGATGGAAGCAAGTTCGAGATCGATGCTACAATCTTCGGGGTTCGGCTAGGGCTTTCCGCCAATATCGGGCGGGCATTGCGCCGTGGAAGAAAGAGCAAGGGATGGCGGATCAGATAGCAATCTTTGCTGTGCGCGCTAAGATATTCGGTCATTTATCTGCGTGGCACGCCGCAGCGGAGCGGCGAATCTTAGCTCGAAGCAAGCTCGTTACAGAGCGACTAAGGGCAAATTTTTGCGCTGGCAAGAACGATCTCGGCGGAACAGACTGAAACGTTTTGCTCGTCTTTTGGCGGTAGTCAGTCCCGTCGGAGCTCACTGGAGCGCCGACTTATTGCCGTTGTTACCTTCGCCTGGCTTGCGCTTGGACGGCAGAGGAAAAAGATGGTACCTTGAGCACGTGTTCGAAACGTGGAAGGAATCGACGAAGATATCGCGGGCAGTCTCGAAGAGGGTGAAACAACGCGCTGCTGTACACCACTTCATAGAGTGGTACGGCGTATTGTGGACGGCCCGAGCCAGCCGGGTCGGCGGGTACTTACGCCTGGCTGGGAGGCTAGCCTTCTGCTTCACCCGTTGGGCTAGCATCTCGAAAAGCCGAGTCAGGATAAGGCAAATTTCTTGGACTCGTCCGACAGAGCGCGGAAGAATCTTTGCGGCGTGGCTACGACTTCAACTGGCTGTGCGGCGCGGCGATCTGCTCACGATGCGAAGATCTTTGAAGGGCTTCCCGGTTCTATCATCGACATAAGATACGCTTTGAGACTGGACGACCGCCGAAGGGCGGCTGCTATCGAAACGCGGCGACAGAGGAAGATTTGGGATTTCATGAGGAATAATTTTGTGGCGCGTGACTTTGATCTACGACGGGCATTTAAGAGATACAGGAAAACAGTGGCAGTCCGGCGGTTGAAGCTCTCGCGTCGCTCCGCTTTGCGTCGATTGATCTTGCGGAAGTACTTCACCCGCATGCAGCGCCTCCACTGCGCCCTCCTCAATAGCCGTATCAACTCAGCGAACAGTAAGTCCGAATGACCGCCCGGTATTTGCGCATCCTCCAACCCACTCTATAATCCAGTCCGTAATGGGAGAAAAAATATACGATAAGTGAGGCCACTATGCCACGCGGCAGCAAGGGCACCAGCAGAGTACTCAGAAGTTGGCCCAGTGCTGCTCCAGTAGTTACACCGCCACAAGACGTAGTGGCCTCAATTTATCATCATGATACGATAGTTCGACGACCGGCATTCTCGCCTTGCCACCGCGTAGCATAGTGGCCTCATTTTACATGTCGAACTGTCTCGGTGTTACATACTGCATTCGGCTGCGTCAGCCAGTGGCGAAATCTACTGAGTCAATTTCGGAAGTAGGTGAGGGAAGTTCTCGTCCATGCCTCAGGGTGCTTCAACGGATGGTCTGATGTCGCTAGAAGAATCCGATTTGCTCGATCAGCCTACCGGGAGCTCATAGGACATCACTTCATATTGTGGCGGGACAAGGTAGGTCGTCGAGACCACGGCCAGTCGTCACGGGCCTTCCTCAGACCGTGAGCTCCTCTCGACTCCGGGGCATCGCTTATGGCATCCTCGTACGGCAGCTGAGGTCAGCATGGGCAGTGTTTCGAGAGGCCATCCGACTGCGGAGGTGAGTCCACGCGGAAGTACGGAACTCTCTCTCTCACCACAATGATTCACGATTCATTCTGTCAAATTCAAATTTAATGATAGGGCTTCCGGTCCGTGATGGCAGGTTATACGGCCAGGCGCCTCTGCCATTGCTCTATGATTCTCCGGGCGACGCGTGGTTTACCCCGAAAAGTAGCTTCAGAAGAGCTCGTGTTACATAACATGTCATTCACTTGCGACTCTACCCGATGCTTGTTGTGCTAGTTGTTCATAAAACTATTGGGAGAAGATTAACCCGTCGTCGTCGCCTCGATTTGGATGGGGAAGGCTTCTCCCGTTGCCCATGTCTCGTAGCGTTCGCGAGTCAGTGCAACAGCTGCCGGGGACAGCACACGAGAACAGCGAAACTAGAAGAGACCATGGTACAGTGGCTGAGACATCGTCACGCGCCACAAAATTGACTCAGTAGTCCGGCTAGCAGCCGTGACCAGTTCGGTCCTCCTGCAGCGGCTTCTCCACCTCAACGCTGTGTTCGACGCTCTGCTATTTGCGCCTGGCACGATCATTGCATGGATTCTCAAGGTGAAGCCCATCTGCGCACAGCAAACAATCTCAAACTCCGCTCGACAGGCCGCATCTTCCGAGGTCCATGAGAGATCCTATCAAGTCCTGCTGCCCATGGTCATCGTTGTCTTAGCTCTTGAAGGGCCTCGACTTGCCCTCGGCTACAGCGGCAATCTCGGAGAGAGGGTGAGGGCTCTGCTTCGCTTCTATACCCCCACTGCCAAGCCCGCGTGAATCATCAGCTCTACAGAGAATCACTGCTAGTGGTTCATTGCTATCGCCATGTTATTGGTTTGCAACTCCCCAACTCTCCTGACCGTAGACTCAGTCTTAAGGCTTTAAGAATGTTCAGGACTATAAATCTGAACTCTAGGATTCTATCCCCCGAGACCACAGCTAGCTAAGCGCGGATCCACCGCTCTCATGCTTTCGTGTGCCAGTGTCCGCTCAGGCGCTGCTTAGCAGGTACCACATCTCTTTCTCTGGTTGGTGATATCTATTTTCCCACTACTCGTCACACTCGTCGCCATCCTCGTCACACGCAATCAGGTGCAAGAATTGACAGCAGCAGCATGCCCGTACGATCGCTTCCTCTGTGCGTCGTCGATGCATCTTTCAGTTCGTGTTTGACCAGCTTCGAGGTGGTACTCATTTGCCTCGAGATCGCCCTAGTCTGCATCAGCGTGCTGGTCGGTATCGCCGTCACAAGAAGGTTGATTGCCGTGAAAACATTCCGATTCTATGAACAATACTTCGTCACTAGCATGACCGAATGGCAGCCTCCAAGATTCTAACCATTCCTCGCGCTGCGTTCGAACCGTCAGTTTTATTAACGAATTTCTCGCTGACTGTGCAATATAACACACGTCAACTTGACGTGTGCTCGTAGAGCCTGAACCTCGGAGGTAAGGGCCTCTGGAACGTCGAGGATAGTCTCGTTTAGAGACAATGCCCTGGGCGGTATTTTCGCGGCGACTTTGGGCGAGTGCGAAAAACAAATGTTGGTTGAGAACTGCAGCCGTCTACATCGTGCTGCGACAACGAGGGGGTGATTAAACGGCGAGGAAGATATGAGGACGCGCTCCCGTGGCGTGCTAGTCACTTCGTGTGCCAACACACGCCGCAAACTAACACATTTCCTACTGGAGCGACGCCAACACGACACAGTGAAATTATACATGGGAAAACCTTCAACCGTACGCTGGGGGCGTGGAGGAAGTCTAGCTCTTGATTGCTGACTAGTATCAGTCGGACGGACGAACCTGGGCTTCAAGCCAAGGGTTTGGCATAGGAAACTAACAGAGAGAGCCGATACAACCGCCATGGCGCAGGCCGTGGGCACTCAGTGGTCTCCTCAGATTCGCTGACTGGTAGGGCGTCAGTAGACTTGGACCGTATGCGAGAGTCCCGGTTGAATTTGGCGTTTACTTGGTCATAGTGCAATAACGGAAGGTACAGGCGGTTCATGTTACTCGAACGTCCAGTGTTCTACCTGTTTTCATGGCGATCATGAGTATCCGCAACGATCACGGTTTGGGCGTAAGATACGTCGGCGCGATCGCCTTTGTCGCTCGCATCAAGTATCACTGATACGGTTACCCTCCGCGGATTAGTATCACGGATAACCCCTGAATCAGGGGTACTGATACTGTATCAGTCACTTTAATCGTGTGAATGGTACACGGGTAATTGTGTTGCTCAGATTACAGAGACTGCGTGTCTATAGTCTTCGCAATCGACCGAGGCCCGCTTCCTTCATGGGATCTGTACCCGTAACTTTGCTGTCACAATGTGACAGTCACATAAATGCGCAGTAGCAGATGGGAGCGACCTTCCTATCATCAAACCCTCCCCACTGGCGAGCTCAACACTACAGTCTTACTCAAATCAGCGTAGTTTAGCTAGGCTCTACTCCGGATGGGTTATGCACAGTTGTTTCACGAGGGAGATTTAACGAGCGGCAAGATATGACGTTGAGTGTAGAACGTTCTATATGTAAAATACTTTCGGAAATAGATAAAATCGAGAACTGGCCCCACCAGAAGGAAGAGCACGACAGGCATAAGCCGTCTAGTCACATGAACCGGGTGGGCACCATACAGGTATACCATCGTCGCAGCCTTCGTCAATACCATGCACGCAGGCGGCAGTACGCTGAGGATTGGTGTGGTACAAGTTACGACAGATATTCCTGTCACAACGGCAGCCGACACGGGCCTCAGGGTGATCTTGGCAAGCGTTGTTGTCGAGCCTGTTGCACTCGGAAGTGCAAGTAGCATTGGGAGGAGCGGTACTGCATGGCACCAGGTCTTCAGCAGGACCATAACCACAGCCTTCATCAACGCCGACGATGCAGGTGGAATTGTGAGAGGCGTCCTTGAAGTAGAGGTTGCGACAGATGTTACGGTCCAGGCGGCATTCCAGCTTCATGCGAGTTCTCTCGCACTCATTGTTGCCGAGAGCATTGCAAAGGTCAGTGCAGACTTCGGGAGTCTGAGCCCCCGCGGCAACAACAACGATGAAAATCGACTTCAGGATGGCCATCGAGAACGGAATTGATGGAACGTGTAGCAATTAGCGGATTGGCGGGCCGCTGTTAGATGTGTCGCGCACAAAGCTGTGGTCATCCGCGCAGCGTTTGTGAGTGTTTCAGGGACACCAGGCATCCAAGCTCTGGAGGCTTCCGGAGCAAGATTTGATGATGACATCATCGAAAGGCTTCGTCGTTGGGTGACCTCAACATCCCCTCTTGACTCTATCATGTGTTTAAATTGAACCAGAGAAACTTCAGTCTTCTTTGTAGTTCGATGCAGATTTGTCCGAGAGGAGAACGCGTGCGGACCTATTGCGCGAAGTGTTAGATCTGCCCTCGCAGTGTCCCAATTGTGTGTTCAACTCACTGTGTAACACAGTCTGTGTTGCAAAACAGAGAACGGGCGCAGCATCCAGTTATCTGAGCTTACTGATGTGAATCGTCTTCGGGCCGAAGGGTTTTACCGACGGTTGGAGTTTTCACTAACATAGAGGATGGGATTGATAGACTGGTCAAGGTAGCCTGAGAAAAGCGGGATTTGTTGCGCACAGCAAAGCTGACGTGGTTCTTAATATGAGCTGTTGTGAGCAGTCTGTGAGATAAGGACTCCTTATCTCACAGACTGCTCACAACAGCCCATGAGACAAGAGCAGCTCGTGATGAGCTGAACACTGTAGTGACAACCACCTCCGCTGCTGCTGCGTACCGTGAATCCCAACGTCGCTACCCACATTTTCTCTTCGTGCGCATTTGCTCTTTGTGCGTCCAATCGTCCCGACAATCGCGTGCATTCCTCGTCACGCTATTGAAGAGACTTTTCCCCGAGTCGGACGTGGTAAAATTTGATCCAAGTTTGTGACGAGCGTCCTGGCTCCCTGAGAGGTCGAGGTCGTTACAGCCTTGCGGCTCCGGTAGCCTCGCGGTAGTAGTCTTTTGTCGGTGGCCACTACTGTATGCGCGCAAATTGTGCGAATCTTCATGATCCACAAGATCGGATCTCGCGCCGGTCCGTTTGAGGACTAGGTCAGTAACAATTGACGCAGTTGTTCTGATAATTTCGGATGCAGTTCGCAGATTGAACCACCTGAGTCGGAAAATCCGACGTTATGCAGCAACATCGGCTGCCAAGCTGCTTCTGTCATGAACACGGGACTGCAGCTTATCTCGAGGTGATGCGATTGCTTCGGGTAGGGCGATTAGTCCCAGAGATGCTTCGAGCATCAGCACGGTTCTGAAAGAACCTCATTCAAACTCCACGGTGCCTTTCTTGCAATCACTCCTTGAAACCTGTCCCGAGAGACATAGTTCGCCTGGAGCTATCGGCTCGGCCGTAGGACAGTCAAAAAAGTCTATCTATTTGGTTGTTAGCGGTTTGCGCTGGCCCAGTTGGGCTCTAGTCTTGCTGCCAACCGCTTGTGACTTGGAGGAGATTGGGGAGAGTGCTTTGACCTGGTAGGTCCTGGGATCACCAGTCGCCATCTCATGCTTCCAGCTCGGGCACTGTGGTTCGCTTGCCAATCAACTCGCAGTGGCTGTCACAGTTCCTGCACCTGAGCCGCCGCCCCTGTCTGGGGCAAGCCGTTTGACACGGCTCTCGGCTGCTTTGAGATGCTTCACGAGTGACAACCCGCTGCACAGTGCTAACGGCACGGTTCGGGCTTCGGAACCACCTCCTCCCAGCCCCCGCGGCTACGGCTTTACCACCTCAACGCTGCGTTCGACGCTCTGCTGTTTGCGCCGCGCACGATCATTGCATGGATCATTAAGGTGAAGCCGATCTCCGCACAGCAAAGAATCTCAAACTCCGCTCGACAGGCCGCATCTTCCGAGGTCCATGAGAGATCCTATCAAGTCCTGCTGCCCATGGTCATCGTTGTCCTTGCCCTTGAAGGGCCTCGACTTGCCCTCGGCTACTGCGGCAATCTCGGGGAGAGGGTGAGCCCTCCGGTTCCCTTCTATACAGCCACTGCCAAGCCCACGCGAATTATCAGCGCTACAGAAAATATTAGCTTCGAGGTGGTACTCATTCGCCTCGAGATCGCACTCGTCTCGATCAGCGACGCTGATTCAGCGTGCTGGCCGGCATCGCCGTCACAAGAAGGTTGGTTGCCGTGAAAACTTTCCGATTTTATGAACAACACTTCGTCACTAGCATGGCCGAATGGCAGCCCCAAGATTCTAACCATTCCTAGAATTACGTTGCTCCTGTGCCTGTCGCTGCGCGTTCATGATTCGAAATAAGACGAATCGGGTTCGCACTCGACTCCGTGAGAAAACTGAACTCAACACAAAATTTATAAGTTAAGAAAAGTGAAAGAAGTGAAGAAAGGCCGCCCTCCCGACGAGATGGACAGCAGCCAGCTTCGAGGGAGGTTCTGGCCCTTGGGGAAGGAGCTCAGGAAGTGAGCTGGCTGAGCCAACCAGACTCAGCTAGGACGACAGGTCGAAGCCATCTAGGCACAGGAGCCAGGAGGGCACGGGACAGGCATAATGCCGGTATCACAACCTTCGTCGATACCATGCACACAGACAGCAGTAGGACTGGTGTAGTACATGTTACGGCAGATATCTCTATCACAACGGCAGCCGACGCGGACATCAGGGTGATCCTGGCAAGCGTTGTTGTCGAGCCTGTTGCACTCCGAAGTGCAAGTAGCATTGGGAGGGGCGGTACTGCATGGCACCGGGTCCTTAGCAGGACCATAGCCACAGCCTTTATCAACGCCGTCGATGCAGATGGAGGTGTGGGAGGCGTCCTTGAAGTAGAGGTTGCGACAGATGTTACGGTCCAGGCGGCACTCAAGGGTCATATGACCCTTCGCGCACTTATCATTACCGTAAGTGTTGCACAAATCAGTGCAGACTTCGGTAGGCTGAGCAACCGCGGCAGCAACAACGAAGAAAGCCGACTTCAAGATGACCATCTTCGGGTAAGGTAGGGATGCTGATGACAATGAACGGACGGAAGTGTCGTGTCGTGACGTGGCGTGCACGCATGTGCAGCGCATGCGTGTTCCGATGGGGAAGCCTCTTCGGGCTATGGTGACAACCCTGTACGATGGCATTCACTACGTGCCACGCTACGAGTATACCGCTGCGACTGTCATCAATACTACTTGATAGTCCAAGGTTCGCTACTGGCGTCTGGTATCATTCTCAGAATGACATTCTGCGCCTTGCAGACGCGTACATGAGCCGTCACAGTGTTGAAACTCGTTGCTGAAACTTGGAAACTTGCAATACTTTCGATGTTAGCAGCACGCATAAACATAGGAAGAATAGATAGAAGAAGTCTCAATGTTAGCTCAATATGATTCAGACGTCTTTGGAACTCTTACTGTGAAGAACTACTGAGACCTATGACTATGTACGATGGCTTGCGTTAACTATAAGGGTCACATCAAGCACTCAATGTTCAACAACAGCATATAGAATACTGTAGATTGTGCTTCACGCTATATACCTTCGCAAGCTGGATTTCGCGGACGGAAAATTCAATTTCGGCAAAACGGTAGTATCTTTTCCGCGAACAGCGGCATGAATTTCGACAGACGCCTCCCTGTTGCAACTCGTTGCTGAAACTTGGAAACTTGCAATACTTTCGATGCTAGCAGCACGCATAAACATAGGAAGAATAGATAGAAGAAGTCTCACCTTTAGCTCAATATGATTCAGACGTCTTTGGAACTCTTACTGTGAAGAACTACTGAGACCTATGACTATATACGATGGCTTGCGTTAACTATAAGGGTCACATCAAGCACTCAATGTTCAACAATCATCCGAGAAGAACCATTGTGTACTTGGCTGACCCCTCCTATGATATTGGCTCCCCTTCGATATTTGGCTCAAGTTCTGATATGTTGGTATATGTCCTCAAGGCTATCATAAGACCCCTCAAACTCCTGTAATGTCCCCTTTGCTCATCGACCATTTCTCCGTGATATGTACCTTGGTATAATGCTACTCTGAGAACAGTTAGACCTACCCCATGATGAGTTATTCATGCTAGAGATGTGCCTCATGACTGATGACCTATGAAAGTCAAGCCTATGAATGACGACCTTGTGAATGAAGACCGAGATGAGTATCAGCACCGACCATATCCCCTTAGTGTTATACGGGGTGTTCAGAGAACCTATTCTGAAATTCAGAATAGATTCCAGAATGCAAAACACCAAAATCGCGTTCAGAGAACTGGCCCCGAAATGCATTCTGGAAAGTGTTCCAAAATGGATTCCGAACGCGTTCAGTAGACTCAAGATTGTATTCCGAAACGTATCCCAGAAGGCGAAATTTGGGTATGAGAAAATCGTTTTCTGAGCGAATATTTTACGGCGCGTAGCTTTTCGTGGCGCGTGAACGTTCTCCCCGACTTCATGATCCGTCCTGCCCAAGGATCGAACTCGCGGTCTTGCGGATAGGGACTGCGCGCTTTACCGCTAGGCCATTCGACTGGATTTCAGCGGTGACGCCTGTCAGGGGGCCAGGCGCTTGTACGCTAGTGGACGTTGCGCATGAAACGTTTCCAGAATCCATTCTAAGATTGCGTTCTGAGAATGCGATCCGTTGAACACGTTTCGGAATCGATTCTGGAACATATTCCGAGATATTTGAGAATGGAATCCTCTGAACACGATTCGAGAATCAATTCTGAGAATCAATTCTAAGAATACTTTCTGGAATTGATTCCGGCTGATTTTTCTGAACACCCCGATAGAGATGGCTCTACCCTTCAGATGACCGTGGTAACTGTATACCGCTACTCGAGAGCTGCTTATTCTAGACTTGGTGCTGAACTGCTGGAACGTAATTCGCTTTTGGATCGGTACTGACCTTGGCCCCGACATCATCAAATGAAGTCCCTACATTACCGTAGCCTTGCTTCTCTGTTCCCGTTGATCAGAACATGTTCACTCCTGATAATGATAAGTTCCCTTAAATGTCGGCTTGTTCCATAGTAGTACTGTAGAGCGGTTATTCAGCTTCTCATCGTTACTATTAGTATGTCATGCCTACTTGACCTTAGAGCCCTTTAACTTGACTATTATTTGACTATCTTTGCCGCGCCGGGAGTGTTGCAACTCGTTGCTGAAACTTGGAAACTTGCAATACTTTCGATGCTAGCAGCACGCATAAACATAGGAAGAATAGATAGAAGAAGTCTCACCTTTAGCTCAATATGATTCAGACGTCTTTGGAACTCTTACTGTGAAGAACTACTGAGACCTATGACTATATACGATGGCTTGCGTTAACTATAAGGGTCACATCAAGCACTCATTGCTCAACATCCCAATGAGGCCCTAGCACGTCGGAGACGCTCCATCTCTTCGAAGGCCTTGTACGCCGGAGAACGAAGTGCAGTAGGAATCGCCATAATTGTGGCCGAAGATGAACAAGAAGTTCACACGGAACTTGAGATGAGTTGAGACTGAGATAAAGCTCCCCAATATTTATCTGGTTAT
Source organism: Perkinsus olseni (assembly GCA_013115135.1). Lineage (NCBI taxonomy): Eukaryota > Perkinsozoa > Perkinsida > Perkinsidae > Perkinsus > Perkinsus olseni. The sequence continues at coordinate 94,751 of JABANP010000153.1, read as the reverse complement.
TATGTTACCCAGATTACAGATTCGCTACATCTCTTATTGTTGCAATCGAGCACCATGAGAGTCTCATGATGAGACCGAGGACCGCTCTCTTCACCGCAGGAACGCAGCATTAGTAAGGGAGGCCGTAGGGTTTCCTGAGGGTGAAACCTTCGCGGCAGGGGACGTAGTCACACAATTCTGCACTACTCAAGGACCTTGAGTCAAGGTACTGTAGTGGTTTCCGATGATGATGCTAGTTCTAGCCGCTTTACGATCACCAACTTCTGGAGTGGCAATTTGGGCACGACAGTCGCGAGGAGTGGTTCTGCGGAGACGGGAGGACCACCTTCCGCCTGCCTTTCTTCTCTGTTTTCCTATGCTACGTCGGCATGAGTGGGACTGCGATATTCCGCGTGGCCCGCCCGCCGCCTCTCCCGGTGAAACTCAACCCTCCCCCCTCAACCTAAACCGGCTCTGCGGGCGAGCCATGGGAGCCCTACCAGAAGGGCTCCCAAGCTGGACGAGTCCAGACTGGACTGTCCAGTGTTTGAGTGTATGGGTGCTCGCACGGCCAGCACTCCGGTGCCATGGCAGACGGGTCGGCGTTGTTCCCTTGCCTGTCCTCAACAGAGGCACATGCCCTGTTCAGGTGTACCGTAGCCGTGCCTTTCTCCCTGGCAGTCAGAGGTTTCACGACACAGAAATGCCGATTGACGGCTCAATACCAGAACGAGTGGAAACTCTATTCTACCTTCAAGAATTCAACCTTCCATCCGAGAGTCCTCGTGTCTCATTTTGAAGTGGTTTCAGACGCCGTGGTGTCTCTCGTCGAGGCATGGACGGAGAAACACCAAAAATGATCCTATTATAAAATTTTCTTCAGAGGCTCGTGCAATGAGAAGAATGTATAGCGACTCTTGGTCACACAAGAAATATAGGACTGACCTCCTCACTATCGCGCTCGCCGATAGCCGACTTCCCTCAGGGTTTAGTAAAATAAGCTTGTAGGGATGGTGTCGGTGAGCTAGCTGTCGATCACTGATTGGTACAGGATCCTAAGTCTTCGGTGTGGCCTTGTACGCAGCAGAATCGCAGAGATAGTACAACTCACTGGAGTTCCACTCCCGTTATGTGAAACGCCAGGGTTTGACGCATAACGCATAACGCGCGTTATGCCCTCAAGTACCGCTCATAACGCGTGAAAGGCGAAATGTGTTATACACACTGGGCGGGAAACGCGTGATCATTTCGCGCTTGGTGCTACGTAAAATCCCAACAAACACTGGAGTTCGGGAGGAATACCCAAACCTGGAGCTCGAAAACACTCTGGAGATAGGGGTATCCATGTCATCGCGAGAAGTGACCTGCGGGCCTAAGGCTGAGTCGTAGCTGCTAATACCAAATCTTGCCCGCCACCTCGGTGTCGCCAAGACCAGGGTCTACTAGCCGTGCGCTTAGTTCCACGAACTAGGCACTATGTGCCGGAGTCGTGGTCTACTAAATCAAGTTTAGGTAGTTCACAAATTCGGTGGACCCCTAAACACCCACACGGCCGATATCTAGTCAGGAAAGTCTTGACAGAAGCGACCCCTCACCAGATATGCGGTGTGGGTCTGGCGCCGCCCGAGTAACTCATGATTACTTCACAGGTCACTGTGAATCGCGTTGACATCGCCCAATCTCGCTCTCCCGTGTGGAGTGACCACAGAGCTGGGTTATCATTGAATCAGCCGCGGATAAACAGGGATCCACCATAATCTCGGAACAATTGACTGCATCTGAGGGAACTATGCGTCCCTGGTCACAGCACTGCAGCGCTGTATCAGTCAGCATTGTTCCGAACAAGCGAACAATCTGTACGCTTACCGCCAATTCTAGAGCACAACGTTGTTCCGAAAAACTCGACCGATAACTGGTCACCGATCCAGCTAAGGGCTCATCGAAACCATTCGGCACTTCTCTGGTCCGGCCAGGGATCGTTGATTCCGAATAGCCGACCGTCTCAATGAGTGGAGCGATGTTAGAAGGTCCATAACCCAGAACAGTGCGAAAGGGCTTCAAGTCGTGCACATCCTGCAGTCTGGCCCTGGCCACATTGATATCACCAATAGTATGCGCTCCGGGTAAACAGCCCTTGAATCTCTCGCCGGACTCCGTGCCATGCAGTCCGTGGTGGATCACCGAGAGAAGTACTTCTCTCAATTGTGGCCGACCGCAACACGGGCTGTTATTGGGTAACGTACCTCTCACCATGATCGGTATATGATACCGTATATTACCCCCGGCCCCGACCGAGAGCCGCCGTCGCAGCAAATCTAGAAGCGAGGACTAGTGCTGAACCTCAAAGGTTCGGGTTGACTCTGGAGACGAACCGTGTGGTCTCCTTTCGGAACGATTCAACGCTACAGAAAGTCTTTCAACTGAACACATCGGCAAGAGTCTAACTAAGCCGGAACCGGCGTTGGGCGATAAACTCACACATACGATTCAACATTCTATAATCCAATAGGTCGCCGTAGGCCGGGCCTTGTTGGCCCCTACCTACTCTCACTGTTCTACCCGCGACCACCGCCCCGACTCCTGAACCCCATAGTTACAGGTTCCATGGGACCTATGGAACTCGTGCCTGAAGCTTCATTTTAGGCATGGCATGGGTAGTGAAGACCAGGACCGGTCTATTGTTGTTGTCGCTCCTCAATATGCAGCCCCACTAGCACGGGCACCACGCCTGATGGGTGGTAAGAAAAAGCTTCTTATAGTATAACGATCATACTATAACCGTTATAGCGTAACAGTCTAGTTAAGGAGTAAGAGAAACGCATCTACCAAGCACTACTCCGAGGCGATCGGAGTTCGAGGATGGTCACACTTGAATGTCCTTGTACTGTTCCCTGCTGCTCTTATGCGCATTTCGCGAGCATGCATGGGCACTCCACATTGTGCAATCAGATCAACAGCCTCGATATACAGGAATAAGCACTCCGAACTCTTATGCTCCGAGGGAGCATAAGAACAGCGCCGCGTGTTCGCAAGGGCATCAAACATGAGACCTAAAGACGCTGAACCTGCGGAATCCGCAGTGCGGATGGGTCAATCACCCACTTGTGATGCAATATTAACCTCACGAGGGTTGAACGGTTATGTTACGTCCACCACTGCGAACGTTATGTTTGACAGTGTTGAATTAATACAGTTCCGGTCCGGGGTTCCGGATTCCGGAAGTTCCGGGTAGTTGTGGAGGTGCACAACTATGGAACCCAAGCTTAGCTAGACGCTAGTTGATGACCTCATCTGCTACTATTCTCAAGGCTATATCTCCTCAAGAGGCTCTGCTGTACCGTGTCAAAAGACTTAATTAGAGCGAGACACGTACTGTCCATCTTCATCATATGAAATATGTCAATCCCTCACCAGGAGGTTATCTATTCACTCAACAACTCTCACTGCAGGTCGCTCGGCCTATCACTTACGCAAGTTGCGTATTATTGTGGTCCACAACTTGTGGAGGAGGAGGAGGAGGAGGTGTAGAGTCATCGCACGACTGTGTACGCGTGCATCATAAAGCTAATCTGCCTGTCATCGTTTGCCTCGGCCGCGGCAACTCCCATTCCCTCTTAATAAGAGGCTCTCATGTTGAGGTTCCATCCGGAATCCGAATTCCGGATCACGCCGGGGTCCTCCCACACCATTCCACTAGTCAACTCTATTAAAGGAGTCTACGAAGAGAGGGTACCATATTCGCTCTCCTTGCCTACGTGTAGAGGCCTGTGCATCACCTCGTTCCTCGGAGGAACGTGAGTATGCGTGCAATCGCTAAAACCGCTTAAACAGATCAGTTGAATAGTCCGATCATTAGCTTTTTTCCTCGCCCCGACTTCTTCATGTTAGCCTTGAGACCTTGATGGCACTGAGTTCAGTCCCGGGCGGCATACCCCCAACAGTCATCACCACCCCCACACGAGCATGGGAGGGCTAATCCGGCGTCCTCGAACGTGTTGGACTATCACCTTTAGCGTTCCCCAAGGAAACTTTCCTTAGTGGCCATGCCTGCTTAGTTCTTTCCGACCTGCATAAGATGTCTACCATCCTGCCCTGGCTCTACGCTCTCCTCCTCGTGGTGGTCAGTGCCCGTCAAGACGACAGAAGTAGGGATGTGCTCGTTTCATAGATCGATCCACACCATCGCTCTACTCGCGATATGCTATGGTCAACCTTAGCTCCCCCGCCATCGCTGAGAGGTCCACAAAATGGGGGTGTCTTGTGTCCCCTCAGCCCAGGCGCTCAGCAGTTCGGGTACATCCAAGTGAGCGATGCGAACAAGTAAGCGCAACCTTTCGCCCGCCTGCCGCAGCCGAGGTTTTCCTACCGGTACTTCTATGGAATTATCGAAGCCAACAAGAGCCCGGAGACGTCCCCGACTTTCCTTTATATTGGTGGTGGCCTCGGCGGCAGCAGCATTGGAACCGCAGGGACCGTGAATGGACCTTGCACGATGAATCCGAATGGGGCAGTGCAGCTATTGAACCGGTAAGGTATCTGATTGCCGATGATAGCCGCTATCATCGAGTTTATCATGAAACTTGAAAAACACGAGTTGATGCTACTTTGTGGGAGGGTTTAGTACTATATAAGTCCTTAGATACTCCTGGACGGAAGACGCCAACAGTATTTGGGTGGATGCACCGGGGCCTACGGGATTCAGCGAAGGACCAATGGAACCGGACTTGGTGGCGGTGGTGGAGAACTTGTGAGTTATGAGCTTTGTGAGCGTTTTAAACTAACCTCTGTTCGCTCAGGGTCCATTTTCTTGACGGCCTGTTCAAGGACCACGGCAAGCTGAATAGGGATCTTCACCTGATTGGAACATCTGCATCAGGTAAGTCGCTCACCTGATGCAGAACTCACTCACCGTCAGTGTACCTTCCGTACATCAAAATCGCTGGTTTTCAATAGCTGTTGCGTCTTCCGATTTGAAACGATCATTGTTTGACAATACCGCCGGGCTCGTTCTCTTGCAAGTAGAATTTACTTCTGGGAATCGTGGGTAGCAGTCCATTGACAATCCGCATTGTTGATTTTCGTTGTTCGCAGCCTCGGTCGTCGCCATGCTCGGGTCTAGCATTGTGAAAAAGCCTCAGCTGAAGATCAACCTCAAGGGTGTGATGATGCGCCATGGCCTGGTTGGGCCGATGTCAATGTAAGTGTAGCATAAGATTTTCATTGTTATTTTCACTCTTGTCGTGGTAGTTACCATGGCTGCTTGACGATGGCCAAGGAACACAAGCTGCTTCCTGCCGGAGAGTCGGAAAGACGACGCCATTTCTCTACCGTTCATCAAGCTTTCTATCAGGCTGGAACAAATGGCCCAAGATTTGAAAGCATGTGAGACGAAAATCGCCAAGTGCAACGCGGGCGGTCCGGGCGGGCCTCCTGATCTGGGTAGGGTCGAGTGGTGGCAGTATCAGTCGAGGTCCTGCTCTCCCCCTTTCCTTAGGTGCTTGTAAAGATGCTACCCGGTTCTGTGATGCCGCCACTTATGTCCGTCTGAAGGAGCAGGGCAGGAGCCTGTAAGAGCATTAGTATGTGAGCTTAGAGAGAATCTTCAGTAATGGTTTCAAATCTTTCATGTTAACCTCGTTCGGGATCGAGGTTAACGTTGGAGTTTTCGATAATTCTCAAGCCCGCGGATACGCTCCCGTCATTCTCGTGATGCACTTTGGTGTGCATCGCGATCCAAATCTCATAATTGAGATGAGCAGACGGCCAATCGATCATCTAATTTCCAATAATCTCAATCATCAGAACAATGATGCATATCACAGAAATTTCAGACTCGAACGCGCAGTATGTGCTGAGACATACTGGTTTTAGTGTATTGCATGTGAAATTGAAACACTCTGTAGGGGTGAAGGTCTGACCCATACCCAGTTTTACCGTGGAAATGTACCAGCCGAAATTCACGACTGGTACTTCGTACCAATTTGATGCCCGTGTATGATAAGCAGTTCGATGATGAAGGTACGACGTTCGGGCGCGCTCTGGAGAAGATGCGCGGTTCTTCGAGTTCAAAGCCTGGACCGGTGGGTAGCGTATGCCATCCGATAATCCTGGGGGTCGACAGCGCTATCGTGTTGGTTAGGTAGGAAGTTTCCTCAACAGGAGGGACGTTCAGACTAAGTTGGGCGTTGCAAAGAAGTATTTTTCGAACAATGAGGAAGTAACTCCTGAGAGGACACCGTCGTCACTATCGGCCGGTCCCTCCTCGTGTAGGTGCTTGACGCCTTCAATAAGTTCACCACCTACGATACGACGAGCTTTGTTGAAGATCTACTGGATGGAGGGATCAAGGTAGCCGAGGGCCGTTCTTCACTCATGAGGAAGCCCCAGAGTCCTTCAATCGTCATCCCTCGACGTTCAGTCATAGCAAAAATAGAATATCCCGCCTTCCTTCTCTCCGCAGTGGGATGGGAAGGACGCGGGTGCCTTAGTCTAGAGTGTGTCGGCAGTTTAGTTAGGCATGATGCAGATGTGCCAGCAGCTCAACCAAGGTCCTCCTCTCTGTCACCTCTACGTATGCTCCCAGGTCGTTGTCCTTGCGGGTAATTATGATTATGTCGCTAATGCCATCGGTAACCTTAACTGGATGACCGGCTTGAAGGGTAAAGACAACTATGGAGAGAAGCTGAGGGCTGTCCAGCCTAAGACCCTCAAGGTGACCTCACGATACGCCTCCTGTGCTGCTGCTTTTACCACCTCTTCTTCTTCTCCTCAGTATCCTCTCGGTGGAGTGTTTGGAACGGTGAGGGCGTTGAAGTTTGCCACTACCGGAGCGAAGATTGCCTTCATCAATGTAAATCTACCTGTTGTTATTGTTATTAGTACTATTACGGCTCCAGCGAAAGTATAGCTGAGCATAGTTCTACTGGGAACACATCCATCGCTAATAATAATCAGGGTAAATCATTTTGATCGCTCATTTGTGGGAAACCTCGATGAATGAATAATAGCCATGAACACCGTTCGACGAGCACTTAGTTTCCAACCGATTTGTACTTATAGTTGTTTCTTAAAATTTGTCCTACAAGTTTCGAGGGTTTGCTCTCGGCTATTGCTGATAGCACCGAATAAACCGCGCAGAAGCATGATATAGCGCGGATTCTCTTCGATCGTAGTAATAGTGATCACAGTGATTGGAGCTGAGTCCCCGGGCCTTAGTCCCGCAGTTTCCCCTGACGGGGTGTTGATTGTTGCGGCGATAAGAAATTCGGCAAACTTCAATATCATTGGTGTTGACAACACCGTGTTGTCAGCACGGTGTGGTTATTGTTCATGAGACCGGCGTTTTCAGGTTACAAATGGTGGTCATGCCTCTGATCTCAACAACCCTAGGGGCTTCCAGCGCTGCTTCCAGGATTTCCTTCATGGTAGACTCTGGTGAAACAGGGGAAGCCACCTTTCAGACGGTGGAAGTGTCTTTCTCTTACAGAAGGCTGATTGCAGTCAATTCAACTCTTTACTCCCTTTTATTCATCGTGCTTATCATCCTTTTTTCGCGGTTCATAGTATCTTTTTGCGAGTGATGCGGATCAGTGCTTCGGACTCCGAAGTTCGGAGCCTCGCGGCTGGCTGTGATGGGGATGGTGACGTAGGAAGAGGCCTAATTATAGGCGACCTGTATTCGGCAGTGACTGTCTGTTATTCCGCCAATCCGTGCGAATCAACCGTGATAACTTTTCATTTTATCATAGCTTTTTCAACGAACATTATGATACATTATTGACTCGGAGTGGGCTGTGTTTAGGCGTATCTTTATCAGAAGAAGTCCTAGTTCAACTGGGCCCGTTGTTATCCCCTCTTTTTGTTTCGTTCATGCGCTGTGTCAAGCACGGGTCCACATTCTATTCATCACGTTCTCGTTACGAGAATTTCTACGTTATTGTACTTTTTATTTGTGTGGATCAGCCGCCTTCGCTTGTATTTCTTGATACTCTCATGAGGGGATCATTATTCTACGGTGTTCGCTTGAAGGTTTCTTTTGAGAATCTCCATTCGTAAAGGTCTTAGTGGTTATCCCCCTGTCACATTTCGTTTTGGCGCCTCATATCGTGGAAAATTCGTGCTTATTACTTCTTACTTCAACATTCCTCATCGTTCTCGACCTCGTCGCTTAGCGGAGGTTGATAGAACAAGATGAATGAGGACGCAAAATCCCTCAGTTCGAATAATCTTCAAGCGCCGAAGGCTGTCGTGTTGGTGTCGTGTGATAAGAAGGGTGACCTGCGTTATCGTTTTTGGTGCCGCCGTTCCTCACGCTGAGGTATGTCTACAGGAAGGCAATGCCGACGGCTACTACTCTCCCCGGACAGATAGAGGATGACTTTAACCGGCGTCAACCCTCCACCTCAGGTGGAGGATAGTGTGAACTTTCTCTCTATTATGTCCTTGGGACTAGCTAGGATGAAAAGTACCTGTCTTCACCAATAGAGCAGAGGGATGAGAGCGTGGGACTTCTCATGCTCTCAGCTCAAGCCCGCCTCGGTCCGTTCAAGGAGATGCCCCTCAGATCGCTTCCACTCGTTGACGAGAGCGGGTCGTGTCCTCGCGGATAGGCTGATCGTCGGGTATCAGCAAGGAGAATGAGGTGTATCCCCTGGGCTTCTATACCATTCAGAAGTCTATTTGGCGGATAGGGTCGTTGCCGTAGCCTATATGGGGGTCGAGGATGATATCATCACATTAGCGAGTTGTTGTTGTTGTTGAGACATCAGCAAATTGGCGGATAGGGCCGTTGCCGTAGCCTATATGGGGGTCGAGGATGATATCATCACATTAGCGAGTTGTTGTTGTTGTTGTTGAGACATCAGCAAATTGGCGGATAGGGCCGTTGCCGTAGCCTATATGGGGGTCGAGGATGATATCATCACATTAGCGAGTTGTTGTTGTTGTTGAGACATCAGCAAATTGGCGGATAGGGCCGTTGCCGTAGCCTATATGGGGGTCGAGGATGATATCATCACATTAGCGAGTTGTTGTTGTTGTTGAGACATCAGCAAATTGGCGGATAGGGCCTTTGCCGTAGCCTATATGGGGGTCGAGGATGATATCATCACATTAGCGAGTTGCTGTTGTTGTTGTTGAGACATCAGCTGCTAGTTTTGTGCTCTGTTGTCTCCTGGCGGCGCAGGGGAACCTGATACAATCCTCTCGATGATGCTTCACCCGCGGCGAAGTCTACGACTTTACCTAATGATGAAACCTCTGACTACGAGGATTGGGATGGGGACGCCGAAGCACTCGTACCTAACCGCAATGTGCTGACTCAGCACTGCTGAGGGAGTCTGGGCTTACGTCACCGTCACCAGGAGCCCATCTGGTTGAGCAAGTTGGCTTAGGTGCTACGACGACCTCCTTCGGAGGCCATCTTAGCCACACACTGAAGGCGACAATAGGCTCATAGTGCCGACAGGGCACCTCCTCAGCATTCGAAGCCCGAGTTAGAACACGGGCTAGCGGTTGTGGTGTTGCTTCTTCGTGCAACGACCCGGTACACCGTGCGTGGTCGCCCAGTCTAGACCGGAATTGGAGACCGGCCTAGACTCGCTCGTAGTCTCGGTTTGTCCACTGTTCCAACGTGTTAGGTTTGGGTGGGCGGTAAAACGAAGAGATCGACAACCCACGCGTTTCCGCAGGGAAGCACAAACCTCTCTCCGTGAGCGAAGCTACGCTCGCTTATCACCAGAACACGAGTCCTTCTCAAAGTGACGGAAACATACTTGCACTACTGTCGACGCTATGAGCTGCTAGTTGTGTGCTCTGTTGTCTCCTGGCGGCGCAGGGGAACCTGATACAATCCTCTCGATGATGCTTCCCCGCGGCGAAGTCTACGACTTTACCTAATGATGAAACCTCTGACTACGAGGATTGGGATGGGGACGCCGAAGCACTCGTACCTAACCGCAATGTGCTGAGGGAGTCTGGGCTTACGTCACCGTCACCAGGAGCCCATCTGGTTGAGCAAGTTGGCTTAGGTGCTACGACGACCTCCTTCGGAGGCCATCTTAGCCACACACTGAAGGCGACAATAGGCTCGTAGTGCCGACAGGGCACCTCCTCAGCATTCGAAGCCTGAGTTAGAACACGGGCTAGCGGTTGTGGTGTTGCTTCTTCGTGCAACGACCCCGATCCCGACTGTAGGCGAAGACGATGAGTGGGGAGGAGCGACACCAGAAGCGCAGCCAGTGGAGAATATGCTGAGGGAGTCTGGGCTTACGTCACCGTCACCAGGAGCGCATCTGGTTGAGCAAGTTGGCTTAGGTGCTACGACGACCTCCTTCGGAGGCCATCTTAGCCACACACTGAAGGCGACAATAGGCTCGCATGAGCTTGCGAAATAGAATAGATTTTCCTCCACGCTCTATATCTCCTCAAGCTCTATTCAGCAAGCAGAAACCAAGATCTCGGCAAAAGCATCCTTTCCACGAACAGCGGCGTCAATTTTGACAGAAGCCTTTCAGTGAGGCCCGAGCATGTCGGAGATGCTCCCTCTATTCGAAGGACTTGTACGCCGAGGAACGAAGTGCAGTAGAAACCAGTAGGGAATCGCCATAATCGTGGTCATAAGGTGATCAGCATGGTGTCCACATAAAACTTGAGATGAGCTAAAGATGCAGTTTAACCCTCCCAGTATTTATCTGGGTATTGTGTTACCCACATTACAGAAGCATGCGGGTGATCGCTCACCCTGCGAAATTGATCTTGCTAAACGCGAAACAGGCCTTCGAAAGGTGTAGAGCAGTAGCCATAACGCATGTAGTTTCCCACGATACTATCTATCGTCAAGTTGTAGCATTGTAATACCGTCTAGAGCCTCTCGACAAGAGGTAGGAGGTCCTGCGGAACGCGCTGGCTACTAACCGAGACCACGAGCGAGTATCCAGGTCATAGGCCTTCAAAAGGCTGCCAGCCCCGGGCTGGCCGGTAGAGTTGTGTCCTCCCTGTGCACAGCCAACCGCGAGAACCGCTGGTGTGAGTACATGAGGAAGCCCCACCGTAGATTCTTAGGTTGGGGACCCTAACTGCCCTCACCGCCTTCAGCTTCGTTGCGGCCACCGTCCTAACTTCCAATACCGGGCATTGAATACCCGTGGTCAGAAGGCTTCTCACAGAAGCTTCATGGGTAGTGAAGGCAAGGTCCGGTCTATACTGCCCCGTAACAGACTCCCAGATGACCGGTCATCGGACTCCCGAGGATATCGAAGAATGAGGTGAATATGGTGCCATCTATAGCTCGGCTCTATGCCGCGCTACTGGTGCAACAATGCAGCTGCCAAACTTCTCCCCGCTTCACCTTGCGTCTTTGGCACCACTTTGCACTACCTCGTGGCAACAGAGTTAGACCCCTCGAGCTTGGTCGCACTCAAACGTTGCTTTGCTGTACCCTACTGCTCTTATGTGCATTTCAAGAGCATGCGAGGGCACGGCATATTGTGCCTTGCAACACAAAACAGTCTGAAGATCACTTAAGCAGACTCCTTTGACAAGTCCTCTTGTGTCCCAGGTGAGGTAACTCAACAAGCCGGTTGTGCCTCGCCGAGGCATGGACAAAGAAGCACCAAGTACAATACTACCATAAAGTTTTCCTCAGAGACTCGTGAAAGAAGAAGAATGTATGGTGACTCATGGACACAGACTGAATACTGGATTGGCCTATGCACTTGCGTGCGCGTCACTACTCGTGTTGGCTGATGGCCGACGTTCATCGGGATTTAGACACATCGGGCTTCTAGTCATAGTATGGGTTAGCTAGCAGCCGATCAGTTATCAGTACAGGACACTCAGTCTCCGGTGTGGCCTTGTGCGCAGCAGATTCGGAGAGATAGTACAACCCACTGCTTAGCGCCCAGTGCACCTACATAGATGGATTGAGTGCGCCGGGGTGCACCCGAATCCTGGTGGGCACGAATCGCAGTAGCCGTTTGGACAGACAAAGCTACACGACCCCCCTGAATGTGCGTCACACTCTGTGGGGCCAGATAGCAGGGCGAACCAGATGATGGTGATCAGAGAGAGGTAAGCCTTGGTCATGATAATGATAACCTGTAACGGTCGGCAGCCCTGCTCGCTGCGCCAACTAGAGTTATTCAAGAACTGTCGGCTAAATAAAGATCAATCACGCGGCAAGAGACCTTACGTCAAGTCCTGGCTGAACATGCCCTGCTAGAGGTAATTCCACTCGACGCTCATTGCCCTTGTGAGTCGTAGAGAGAATATCTTTCGGGGTTTCGGCGGGTTCCGGGCTGGGCAAAAAATCGATCGCGAACGCGGTGTGGCATAGCGCCCATGCATGGACCCGCGCCAGAATCCCCAGGAGCTGAAAGGAACCACGAACCTCGAAATAATTTTTCTCAAATTTAAACAGAGAAAAATGATTGTAGCCAATGCACAGAATAAACGCACGGAAGGATCAGCGACCACAGTGTACACAAATGAATGTGAAGACATATGTAGTGAGGACACTGGTAGACAGGGGTGGGGCAACTCCCATGATGGAGCAGCGCCACCGTCTCACAATACATCCGGACCCATGCCCTTTCGGGTTCCAGATGACCTCTTCTGAGCCTCGTTAGTGAGTCCACTACAACTTCACAGTTGAAGCAGATGGGCGAATTCTAAGGTGTCGACCAGAAACCGAAGGGCTCGTCTAGGAGAGGGCTTCCTGCTCTGCAGGGACAGTGCCCCTCGAGGCTGTGCAATAGGAGGGTCTGCCTGTCACTCTTCGCTGGTCTTTTACCTGCGATAGATCGATTCTTGCTATAATGTAAACCGACTCCGCTCGGCCAACTTCAGGTACCTTTGACTGTTGATTGTGCTGCCCTGCCTGTGCGAAATAGACAAGAATTTGGCGGGCGCCAGACTCCGGCCGCCGGAGTCCGGCGGACAATTGAGCGTAGTTAGTATGTATATGCGTCAAGGGATCGATAACGAAGAAATCATCTCTCGAACTTGGTGCTCGACGCGCAGAACGCGATATGTACGGCAGTTCTCGAAATGAACTCCTCCGGAGGATAGATACGCTTAAATCCCCAAATTCAGCGATATGACTCGTGTCGTGGTGACGTTGTAACGAGAGTGATTAAAGCCTGCCCAGCGTTCCAAGAGTGCTGTGAAACCGGCACACGACTGTACTAGTGATGGTGCTGTCAGCATTATCGTGTTCTGATGCAGTTTATCGTTGTATTGACCCGAGGGGCAGCCCCTTCGGCCAGTACACTGAGCTTTAAGGGGTGGACCACCCACTCGTAGTGCAATATCAACCGTTGAACGGTTATTTAACGTTCACCGCTACGAACGTCATGTTCAACAGAGTTTCGGAAAGGGTTTGAAGTGTTACGGGGTCACAGTTCATGTACACAGAATTTACTGATGAGCTGAATCGCGTCCTTTGTGTCCCCCAAACCTCACTTTCAAACGCTTACTGAGCGAGCCGAAAAATACCACCCGTCCGTCGTATTCCCAATGAGCGACTCTGATGTCATATTGCAGACCAGTTGACGTTCCCACAATTTGAGCTCATTATTTTAACGTGCTACGCAGTGTTGAAACACCATTTCATCCGGTAGGTAACGATACAGTCCACAAGAGTTGGTCCTTTTCAACCCTGGATCTACCCTGCTCTTCCTCGTAGTACGAGGCTCGTACTTATCACCCGCTAGGCGAGCCAACTACTCCATCATGCCCTACTTTTACGCACACATCTACTTCTCCTACTACAGCACCGGAATTACCTTAGGCCAATCAGGTTGGACTTATACAAGAATTCCCCAAACTTGAGAAAAACGAGGCGCCTTTCGAGCCTGCTACTACTCTCAGGGCTATATTAGGGATCTAATATCCCCTCTGGTGTGCTGTGTCAAGGGTCTCAATCGAAGCAAGACACGTATTGTACATCTTCATCATATGAAATATGTTAACCCCTCACTCCGGGATTCTCTATTGACTCAACTACTCTAACTGCAAGGCTTGCAGTGCAAGCCGCTCGGCCTATGAATTGTGTATTAGGAGGAGGTGGTCCACAACTCGACAACTTGTGAAGGAGGAGGCGTGTAGACTCTACACTGTAGAGTCATCGCACGACGCGTGCATCATAGAGCTATTCTGCCTGTCGTCGTTTGCTTCGGCAGCTCGGAGCTACCAGCTTTCATTCCCCTCTTAATAAGAAGCTCTTATGTTGATTTCCATCCGGATCACGCTGTGGCACCCACACCATTTCACTAGTCATCTCTATCGAAGGAGTCCACGAAGAGAGGGCCCCAAATTTGCTTCCCTTGTCTACGTGCACTATAACTCAGTACAGTGTGGCCATTTGAGACGGGGCTCGAAAAGAGGTAAGATTGGACTGGATAGGGGCTAAGCAATAATGTGATTTACAGCTTACTGAGCTAAGCTAAGCTTAGTGTAGCACGTATACTCTTGCACGCGAGTGCAGGGCGCATAGTAAGGTCAGACGGCTGTCTGATACTAATGATACGTAGTAGCAGTAAACTACGAGCTGAGTAGTACTAAACCAGACTGTAGCTGTTACATAGCTAACACTATAGTCGTCACTATATTGTCACTATAGTGCAGGTTTCTCTCCCCCTCCGAAGCGTTGTCGGAAAGGATAGAGCTGATCGTCGATACTGGAGATATTAGCAGGACCGGTGGGATCGAATCGCACAGGGACTCGTCGCGAACGTCGGACTGGACCGCTTGAGGCAGACTCCCATGAGGAGGCTTGAAGAGAATGCCAAGATTGGGCAGACCGATCAGATCTCCCGGTAGTTTCAGCAGAAGAAGACGAAGACGAGGTAGAGATTGAGGAGTGAGCAGATTGATCCTCGGATGGAGTTGGTGGTAGGGTAAATTATTCTTGTAGAAGGGGCTATACAGTAGGCAGAACATGAATCACATCCGTCGCAGTGCGAGGTAGTTGAGAGGGGGTGGACGGAAAATGACTCATAGTTATAGTCCGAGTTGGACTTTGCTGCAGAGGAGGAGCTTGAGTGATGAGTTCCCGAATATGATTAACGATGACTCTGCCGGATCAACCAGGCAGAGGAGCGAGGTCATGCCATCACCATAGTCTAAAGTGGCTTGGAAGGGCAGACCATGGGAGTTTTCGTCAGCTGATACTGGGCGATAGGGGGTAGAGAGTAGTAGTTCCGGTGGGCGAAGGCTAAATGTCTAGGGGTTACGCCATCGTGGACTTGGTGGGGAGCGTCTAGGCGGGTTACTACTGTCGACTTGTACGCCGCTGTACGGGAATGACCAGTAGAAGCAGTCGAAGGTGTGGAAATAGCTCGCCTCGAAGTGTTGCAGGAAGTTGACACCGAGCAGATAAGGGAGAGCTCGTTGCGCAATCAAAGTTCCTGCTCGACCTCCATGAAGACGATAAGGCACCAGGGTGGAAGTTCAAATCCGGCAGTGGTCTCCGAGAACAAGGAGCTGCTACCACTACTGCACTATAACTCAGTACAGTGTGGCTATTTGAGACGGGGCTCAAAGAGGTAAAATTGACCTGGCTACGCGATAATGTGATATACAGCTTATTGAGCTAAGCTAAGCTCAGTGTAGCACGTATACTCATGCACGCTGGTGCAGGGCGCATAGTGAAGTTAGACGGCTGCCTGATACTAATGATACTATACAGTAGTGCAATTTTTTTGTGAACTTCGTGCTCGAGGGGTAGCACGCGATATGTACGCCACTACCTGACATGGACCCCTCCGGACGAGAAGCTTGGTAGAGAGGAGCTCGAATCTCCAGAGCCACCAATATGGCTCGTGCCGTTGTCACGAGGCGCTCCCGCACCAACTTGCTTGTCAACTCTATTGAAAGTGTCTGCGAAGAGCGAGCCGTCTGCGAAGAGCGAGTCGTCTGCGTGTAGAGCCCTCTGCGTCACCTCGTTCCTCGGAGGAATGCGTGCAGTCGCTAAATCAGCTCAAACAGATCAGTTGAGAGTCTGGCCATCAGAAGTTTTCCTAGACCCGACTTGTTTGCCCTTCTCTTAGGACCTTAACGATACTGGCCAGTTCCGGGCTCGAGATAGTGGCCCGGAATCGGCCCTGGGAGGGCTGGTCCGGGGCCCTTGGACGGCCTGTTCAAGGACCACGGCAATCTGAACAGGGATCTTCACCTGGTTGGGACATCTGCATCAGGTGAGTGCATCTTCCATACTTCATCATTGCTGGTGTCCAATAGCGGTTGCGTCTCCTGATTTGAAACAATTATTTCTTAACAATGCCACCAGGGCTCGTTCTCTGGCAAGTTGAATTCACTCCTGAGAGCTCCTCGGGAGTCGTGGGCAGCGGTCCATTGACAACCCGCGTTGTTGATTTTCATCGTTTGCAGCCTCGCTGGTCGCCATGCTCGGGTCTACCATTGTGAAAAAGCCTCAGCTGAAGATCAACCTCAAGGGGCGTGATGATGCGCCATGGTCTGGTCGGACCGTTGTCAATGTAGTTGTAGCGTAAAGATTTTCACTGTTGTTTCCACTCTTCTCACGGTAGTTACCAAGGCTGCTTAACGATGGCGAAGGAACGCCGACTGCTGCCTGCTGGAGAGTCAGAAAGACCACACTCGTGTTCTCCCGCCAAGTTTCTATCAGGCTGGAACAAATGGCCGAAGATTTGAAAACATGCGAGGCGAAAATCGCTAAGTGCAATTCCGGCGGTTTGGGCGGGCCTCCTGATCTGGGTAGGGTCGAGTGGTGGAAGTATCAGCCGAGGTCCTGCTCTCCCCCTTCCCTTAGATGCATGTGAAGATGCTACCAACTTCTGTGACCACGTCGCCTATAACTGCCTTGACAAGCGTGGGACGAGCATGTGAGAGCATCTAGTACCTGAGCTTTGAGAGAGTCGTTAGTAACAGCTAAGACTTTCTCTAAGCTAACCTCGTTCGAGATCGAGATTGAAGTTGGGGTTTCGATAATTTTCGGGCCTGCGTATGTGCTTTTGTCGCTCTCGTGATGGACTTCCGCGTGCAACGCAGTCCAAATTTCGAAATTCAGATCAGTGAGACGAGTCGTCTCAGACGACTAACTAAATATCTCATTTCAAATTGACTCGACCATCAATTCATTGATGCATACCAATTTGGTATTACCAAACTGAAATCTCAGACTCGAGCAAGCAGTATGTGCTGAGTTATACTGGGTTTAGTGACGAACACTCTGTATGGGTGAAGTTTTCACTCATACCCGTTTTCACCGTGAAAATCTACCACCCAAAATTCGCCGACTACTTCGTACCAATTTGAGCACTTCGATGTTGCAGATACGACGTTCGGGCGCGCACTGGAGAAGATGCGCGGTTCTTCGAGTTCAAACCTGGACCGGTGGGTAGCGCATGCCATCCGATAATCCTGGGGGTCGACAGCGTTATCGTGTTGGTTAGGTGGGAAGTTTCCTCAACAGGAGGGACGTTCAGACTAAGTTGGGAGTGGCAAAGAAGTATTTTTCGAACAATGAGGAAGTAACTCCTGACAGGAAACCGTCATCACTATCGGCCGGTCCCTCCTCGTTGTAGGTGCTTGACGCCTTCAATAAGTTCACCACCTACGATACGACGAGCTTTGTTGTAGATCTACTTGATGGAGGGATCAAGGTAGCCGAGGGCCGTTCTTCACTCATGAGGAATCTCCAGAGTCCTTCAATCGTCATCCCTCGGCGTTGACGATTGAATGGCTTTTCGTCACTACCATCATGATTTGGACGAACTATGAAGCACCAATGATGTATATCAGTCACTGCTCAGTCGTACCAAAAATGGGATGTCCCCCCTTTCTTCTCTCCGCAGTGGGATGGGAAGGACGCGGGTGCCTTAGTCTATAGTGTGTCGGCAGTTTAGTTAGGCATGATGCAGATGTGCCAGCAGCTCAACCAAGGTCCTCCTCTCTGTCACCTCTACGTATGCTCTCAGGTCGGTGTCCTTGCTGGTCATTATGACTATGTCGCCAACGCCATCGGCAACCTCAACTGGATGACCGGCTTAAAGGGTAAAGACAACTACGGAGAAAAGCTAAGGGCTGTCCAGCCTAAGACCCTCAAGGTGAACCTACGATACGCCGTCTGTGCTGCTTTTACTACCTCTTCTTCTTCTCCCCAGTATCCTCTAGGCGGAGTGTTTGGAACGGTGAGGGCGTTGGAGTTTGCCACTACTGGAGCGAAAATTGCCTTCATCAATGTAAGTCTACCTGTTGTTGTTATTAGTACTACTACGACTCTGATTACTGGTATCGCCCAATCCAGCGAAAGTATAGCTCAGCATAGTTCTACTGGGAACACATCCATCGCTAATAATCAGGGTAAATCATTTTGATCGCTCATTTGTGGGCAACCTCGATGAATGAACAACAGCCATGAACACCGTTCGACGAGCACTTAGTTTCCAACCGATTTGTACTTCTAGTTGTTTCTCAAAATTTGTCCTACAACTTTCGAGGGTTTGCTCTCGGCTATTGCTGATAGCACCGAATGAACCGCGCAGAAGCATGATACAGCGCGGATTCTCTTCGATCGTAGTAATAGTGATCACAGTGATTGGAGCTGAGTCCCCGGGACTCAGTCCCGCAGCTTCCCCTGGCGGGGTGTTGATTGTTGCGGCGGTAAGAAATTCGGCCAACCTCGATATCATGGGTGTTGTCAGCACGGTGTGGTTATTGTTCATGAAACCGGCGTGTTCAGGTTACAAATGGTGGTCATGCCTCTGATCTCAACAACCCTAGGGGCTTCCAGCGCTGCTTTCAAGGTTTCCTCTATGGTAGACTCTGGTGAAACAGGGGAAGCCACCTTTCAGACGGTGGAAGTGTCTTTCTCTTACAGGAGGCTGATTGCAGTCAATTCAACTCTTTACTCCCTTTTATTCATCGTGCTTATCATCCTTTTTTCGCGGTTCATAGTATCTTTTTGCGAGTGATGCGGATCAGTGCTTCGGACTCCGAAGTTCGGAGCCTCGCGGCTGGCTGTGATGGGGATGGTGACGTAGGAAGAGGCCTAATTATAGGCGACCTGTATTCTGCAGTGACCGTCTGTTATTCCGCCAATCCGTGCGAATCAACCGTGATAACTTTTCATTTTATCATAGCTTTTTCAACGAACATTATGATACATTATTGACTCGGAGTGGGCTGTGTTTAGGCGTATCTTTATCAGAAGAAGTCCTAGTTCAACTGGGCCCGTTGTTATCCCCTCTTTTTGTTTCGTTCATGCGCTGTGTCCAGCACGGGTGCACATTCTATTCATCACGTTCTCGTTACGAGAATTTCTACGTTATTGTACTTTTTATTTGTGTGGATCAGCCGCCTTCGCTTCTATTTCTTGATACTCTCATGAGGGGATCATTATTCTACGGTGTTCGCTTGAAGGTTTCTTTTGAGAATCTCCATTCGTAAAGGTCTTAGTGGTTATCCCCCTGTCACATTTCGTTTTGGCGCCTCATATCGTGGAAAATTCGTGCTTATTACTTCTTATTTCAACATTCCTTATCGTTTTCGACCTCGTCGCTTAGCGGAGGTTGATAGAACAAGATGAATGAGGACGCAAAATCCCTCAGTTCGAATAATCTTCAAGCGCCGAAGGCTGTCGTGTTGGTGTCGTGTGATAAGAAGGGTGACCTGCGTTATCGTTTTTGGTGCCGCCGTTCCTCACGCTGAGGTATGTCTACAGGAAGGCAATGCCGACGGCTACTACTCTCCCCGGACAGATAGAGGATGACCCTAACCGGCGTCAACCCTCCACCTCAGGTGGAGGATAGTGTGAACTTTCTCTCTATTATGTCCTTGGGACTAGCTAGGATGAAAAGTACTGTGTTCACCAATAGAGCAGGGGATGAGAGCTTGGGACTCCTCATGCTCTCAGCTCAAGCCCGCCTCGGTCCGTTCAAGGAGATGCCCCTCAGATCGCTTCCACTCGTTGACGAGAGCGGGTCGTGTCCTCGCGGATAGGCTGATCGTCGGGTATCAGCAAGGAGAATGAGGTGTATCCCCTGGGCTTCTATACCATTCAGAAGTCTATTTGGCGGATAGGGCCGTTGCCGTAGCCTATATGGGGGTCGAGGATGATATCATCACATTAGCGAGTTGTTGTTGTTGAGACATCAGCAAATTGGCGGATAGGGCCGTTGCCGTAGCCTATATGGGGGTCGAGGATGATATCATCACATTAGCGAGTTGTTGTTGTTGTTGAGACATCAGCAAATTGGCGGATAGGGCCGTTGCCGTAGCCTATATGGGGGTCGAGGATGATATCATCACATTAGCGAGTTGTTGTTGTTGTTGAGACATCAGCAAATTGGCGGATAGGGCCGTTGCCGTAGCCTATATGGGGGTCGAGGATGATATCATCACATTAGCGAGTTGTTGTTGTTGTTGAGACATCAGCAAATTGGCGGATAGGGCCGTTGCCGTAGCCTATATGGGGGTCGAGGATGATATCATCACATTAGCGAGTTGTTGTTGTTGTTGAGACATCAGCAAATTGGCGGATAGGGTCGAGATGGGGGATACAATTTGGCGGATAAAGGAGTCATTTTAGCGGCAGGCCTCAAATGAGGAAATCAATTTAGCGAATAAGGCACACAATTTTATCATTAAGGAAATCAATTTCGCCGATTTCGACAATTTCAATATCCTTATCGGACCCTACCCATAATTTGGCTGTCTCAACCCGCTAATGTGAAATCCTCGGCCCACGTATAGGCAACGGCCTTATCCGCCAAATAGATTTCTGAATGGTATAGAGGTTCAGAGCGACCCACGAGAGGAAGGGTACTCAACAGGTACAAGAAGGGCCCAAGAAAACTTCCTTGCTGAACTTCGCATTGCGGATCCCGTTCTCCGCGGTCGCAACTGTAGTCCGCGTTCACAGCCCGATATCCCAGATAACTTTTCTTTGAGGGCCTGCGATTCGACTGGAAGACTCTCCACTTCCCATTTCGAGGTGGCCCAACACGTCGTGCTGTGCTTCTTCGAAGCTTGGACGGAACTTCCGTCCCGGAAGGCCCCGAGAATGATACTACCATAACATAGGTGTATGTGATATTTATAGCCCCCACGAAGAAGGCGTTTCGAACTACGGTATAGCTAGTTTTCTTCATTTTTAAAGAAAAAGCCAACACATCAGAGGCAATGTAACTGGCGGATGGACGCTCGGCAGTATTTCTGCGGCATCCTACTGAATAATGACTGACAGGTTCTTATGACCTGCTCAAGATGAGAGGCTATCAAAGTTTGCGGTGTTATCATACGGACTCTGTCAGTCACCATTCATCTCCGCATCGTGGGAATATCATGGTGTCGCTCCTCGATAGTTTTACCATACATCACAACTCTGCTGTTGCATTTCAGGCTACATAACACTCGGTGCTATTACCACACGTTTCACGTATCGCGCGTTTAGCATAACGCGTTATTTTTCACGTAACGGGTGAAACACTTTCCATACATGTCCACTAAGTGGCCTATTTGCTAGGCCAACTTTGCAGACTGTGCAGCGTAATACTGACAGGAGTCCGATCCGAGGTCTTTTTCTTATTCCCTGCAGCGCAGTCGGTCAGTTGTTTCCGGACAGAGAGTTAATTTCGTCCACAGACCCTCCTGGCTGGGAGAAAACTCAGATGCTCCACGCGATATCGTGCGAGAGCCACTGGGAAGTTCTAAACCCACAGAAAGCTTCACGTGTTGTGTGGTGCTCCGCGTTACTCAGTAGAGGGTACCCCTGAGAGCGGAGCGAACTACAAATTCGCACGAATTCTACTTCGGGTTCCCCATAAAAGAAGGCCTAACAAAAGTCAGCAATACGGTCCTGGTGGTCACGTTGTGACAAGACTCATGCAACCCACCCAACGCTTGAAGACTGCTGTGAACTGACATGAGGACGGTACTAGTCCTCTGTCTGTCGTGCTGTCGGGCTTCGCTGGACTATGATCTGTGACGAGAGAAGTCGAAACAGCGCACGCCTTCGGTGAAAAAGACTCAATTCGACTGTCTAATTTCCACTGCGTCAGTCATGGAGCTTTTGAAAACTCCTCATCGCGTACACGCGCCTAGTTCCCCTCGAAAGCATGAAATTCCCTTCGCACTGCCCTACGCCTTTGGAGGCTCGTTCTGTGTTCAGTGTCTTGGACGCATCCACTGCGAAGCAACGCATCTCGAAAGGTTGAGATCAAGAAAGATTGCGATATGAGACGGGACAAAAGAATCTTAAATTGCGCCGCGGGCATCCTCCCGCTTTACGGCGCGGTTTTCTGGGGCGCTGGACTTAGCCAAAACGTTGTACGGCACCGTACGTACCGAGAACGATCATTGGTATACACCAGACTAAAATTATAGCAATGATAAGACTTTCCATCTTATGACTTTTGACGTAGACGAGGAAAGAACCTGACTTGGAATTGAACCAGCGACCTCTCGATAGCAACCACCGCTCACCAGTGTTCATCTGCTGTACTCTGACGTAGTAAATACACGGCATCATAGCGACCATGAATACCATCGTAATGGATCCTACTAGATCCAGCAGACTCGATAAGTTGGGGACAGCCACGGCAATGATGGCCGTGAAGATGATGCACCCCACACGTGCCAAAAAACGTCGGAACAAAGCCGAACGAGAATCATCATCAACACGAGTCCTGCAGACATATTCCACCGAAGAGACGATCGGCAGCAACAAAACCTGAACGAACGCGATAAGACCCTTCCCTGGGTAGTGAAGGTTGTTGGCTCACCACATAATGGGGGACGCAAGTCAATAGTATAGCGACTATCGTGATGTACGACCAGACCCCGGATACGGCCAAGCCTGGTGGGACTATTGAATCCAAAATGGGGTGCTCAATAAGCTTCCTGCCGTAACCGTAGTAGCCACAGACTCCTATGGCTGTGTAACTGAACAGGGACGGGCGAGGGCCTGAGCCTCGTGTGTCCGATTTTGGTAGTCCGACTGGAGAAAGCGCAGATCTTATCAAATACGCATGATTTGGCAACCAAACTTTCACACAGTGAGGCTGGCTCAGCCTGGCTGAGCAGAGGTGAAATGTCGATAAATAATTTTTAACGACATATCGACCACCGTGTCACTTTCTAGAGCGCGCGAGAGTGCTGAACCCATCGTGTGCTGTCCAGATTCTGTAGTTTTACTCGACTTTCTTCCATCAAGGGTCGCGGAAAACTACTCTCAACTGAAGCTCGTGCGTCTGCTGGCTCTAGGGGAGCCAAAACGTTCAGGAGACTAAGACACAGTCCAAGACAGACTTTTCTCTCGGATGTACTTTACGAAATGTTGAATATCCCACTATGAGCAAAGCTTCCTCGCCCTTAACGACAGTTCGGCAGCTTACATGGCGTAAATAATAACATAGGCCACTCTGGAGACCCGTACGAAATGTTTTGGTTTGGCCATATCTCGCACCAGCGTAGCGGCAGAGTTGGTGGTGTTATAGGCCAAAATACAAACACCAAAGTTCGTGGCCAGCCTCGTGACATCCGTCACGAAAATGTCGTGAGCTATCTCCTCGTGGGTTGTCAACTGAAAAGTCAGCTCGAGCCGTCCTGACTATCCCACAGCATCGAACATTCCTCAATAAACGAAATTTGACGGAGTTGGCCATCAGAGAGCATCCAGGAGCACTACTAGCGTTATACTTGGATCTCGACTCTCCTAGGGCACCGAACGAATTCCCGAATATAGCGGTGATAAATGCCATCACAGCGGAATCTACAGCCAAGATGATTTTGTTCTTTCCACGATTCCCGAAATGGCAATTAGACAACTGCACCCTCTAATGACTTACCCCAACCATGAGGCCATTGGCGCTGACCACGGCAAACAGGGTTAGGATGGACACCATACCAATGGCGGCGACATAGGATACTTCATGCATCGTACGTAGGAAAGTGAAGGGTATAAAGAATACAGCCCAGATGACAATCCAGATACGTTGGGATATCGATGGTACCAATTTAGTAGTATTCTCACCCAACAACACCAACAACGATGCACAGAGTCCAGACATCGTCAGATGCACAACTATGGCGGTGAAGATCCAACCTGAGGCACAGGTTCAATTCCCGGGCTCCGAAAGCCAACGACCGCACGACCACAAACCCTCCGCCAGGCTTTACTCAGAGACCAGACCTTCGGCCAACGCGATGAGAAAAACGTCGTTGGAAAACACCACATGTCGGGGGCCACGAAAAATTCAACCCCCAAGTTCACCAAACCTCAAAAAGAAGGTCTCGCCAATATAGCGAGTCACTGTTCCGAGCAACCACTGATTTCCAATGCGGCGCGTGATGATAGCGTGACCTGTCCGGCGAACTAGACCACCTCATCCACGACAAGAATCACACACTGAGGACGACGACACACATTTCTACTGTGTTTCATTACAACGAATAAAACGGCGTCCAAGTCAACTATAGGTAGATGTCTAGCAACTCTAGCGGAGAGCCACAATGACATAAACCCCTCGAGACCTATCCTCCGCGCACCCGAACAGCTAGTCGGAACCCTTAGCGTCCAGGCCCGGCTGGCGAGAGCACATTCATCAAAGGCCGAACGTGGTTGGCATCATTTGCGAATAACGGCAGAGCGACGAGGCACTGACCTGCTTTTCCGAAACAGACTCCGCCCAGGTCCTCGTAGGTGTAGACCGGACCCTTCGACGATGGAGTCAACGAAATAGCAAGGTACTGCCGGGTCAACGCGAATGACGCGAATAAGGCACCCAGGGTTATAACCAGGACCCCACCCAGCCAACCACAGCTGGCGAATACCGTCGGTAGCATAACTACACCTAGACCTGAACACGGGTAAAGATAGACTAGCGATGCCGGGCGAACTGACATATGCGCATAGGCAACACATGAGCTAATGGCCGTTCCGCCCAGTGCCCGCATTATGACAAGATGGCAATCACCGAGGGACTAAATGTGAACTGGAGGTTTGAGGGGTACTCGAGGGTTGCAGTTCAATATTGATACGGCAAATCGAGGAGCGGCCCCTGCTGATTTCCAGCAGACAACCGCGTCGTAAAAGAAGCGACGCCACATCGAGAGAACGAATTCACCCCGGCGATCACAGCATGATGAGCCTAACTGTCACGATGTACCCTACAGTAACTTACCAATAGCTGACAATGTAAGACTCAGCACAGCTCTTATATCCGAGCATTTGCCATGGACATAATCTTGTTGAGGTAGCTTCTCCGACGAAGTACGCTCCATCGTTACACCATCAGTTGTTGACGCCGAGTTGGACATGAACAAAAGAAAGATATCTTACAGACTTTCCACTATTATTTAGTACACTCAACCTTCGACTGATCGGAAACGTAATAATCAATTAACGAAAATTGAAACTTTCTACGATTCCTTTGAGTACTTCGGAGAGCGTAAAGCTCATACGACGCAGGCCACCGTCTTCATCAGTCGAGAGAATCATCGTGGAAACGCGGTGGAACTATGCCGACTTGGATTATATAAAATTCTGGATTGCTCCGTACGTGCCGATGACTATCATCGGCAAACACCAAACTAGCACTAATGCTACCAAAAAGAACTCCACCCTGTGACTGGAAACGTACTTCCGTAAAGAACCTGAATCAACCAAAGATTCCCATACAAGTGCGGACGCCCCTTCGGTCCTACCCTGCCGCAGCTGCTGAATACGACAGTAATAGACACACGGCATGACAGCCACCATCAACACCATCGTGAAAGAACCGAGGATGTCCAGCAAGCTCGAGAGGTTGGGGACGAGCACTGCGATGATAACCGTGAAAATTATGATCGTAACCCTGACCGCGAAGCGCTTAATATGAGCGGGCAGACGATCATCATTGACATCAACTTTGCATACGTACTCGGCAGAGGCCATAATCGGTAGGATGATGACCTGAGGAGGGACCCATCGATTCCAGCTTGTCCCACCGATATGCCGGTAACGACATCGGTATTACCGATGGTACATCGGTAATGTCATTTACCATCGGTTACCGATGGTGAGTCACAACTTTGTGTGCCATACATTCAGTACGGCACAAAACGTTGTTCTGATTTTGTTGTGTGGCTCTAGCCTCCACGATTGTTTTCTGATATCTCCTAGCGTCAAACCAGTCGAATCGGTCCACCAATAATTGTTATTGAAGTTGGTGACGTCATTAGAGTTGCGTTGGCTCTACTGTAGTGTCTAATTTACTCCCAAGTTCATCACCTAGAGCCTTCGTATACTTCAACAACAAAGTCTTGAGTTGTTTTAATTCCGTCATACCGACAGAAAGACCTATACTCCGATACTCGACTTGCTGCTCGACAGCAACACTCTGAGGCTGAGTAGCTCTCAAGTACTTGGTAGCCATATGCACTCTTGATGTATTCCACTGGGTTGAAGCTTCAATTCTAGCCGTGCAAGATGTGCCACAAAATCACTGGATAGAATAAGAGCGAGTTAAGTCACAACTATTATCCACTAAAATCGGTATCTACATTCTCTGCAAGCAAACCAGTCTATGAATTCGCAAGCAATGGATGAACCCTGACATACGCTACAACCAAGCCGTAGTTCTTGCCCTGTTGTGACCACTAATCCCAGCCTACCTGATAATGAGGTACACTGGAGCATACAATTGCCACTAGAGTGACGTAGGCCCAGACGTCCGCCTTGGACATGTTCTGTGGCACTAGTTCGTCCAGGATGGTGTGATCTCTCAAAGATCTACCATAACCGAGGTAGCCACATATGCCGATCGAAATGTATCTGTCCGAGGAGAATTCATCTCTTCACAGAACACCGCCTTGCCATGAAGACGCCGGGGTCTTCATAGCAACGGCTAGTGGTTCTCACAAGACCACGCCTTGCGAGGACGGAGGCGTTTCTCTTACACGGTGTAGATGAGGACGTACGCCCATCTCGAAACCGCCACGAAATGGGTCGGCTTGGCCATATCCCTCACGAGAGTTGCGACAGAGTTGGTAACGTTAAAGGAGAGGATGCAAACGCCGAAGCTCGTGGCGAGCCTCAGGACGTTAGGCTCGAAAACATTATACTCTATTGGAGTCTCAGACACCACCTACCGTAAGGAGAAAAATGCCGTCACCGAGGATCGAACCCGGGACCCCTCACCTTATGATGAATCCCATTGGCACTGATGACCAGGAATAGACAGAGGATGGCGACCATGCCGATAGCGGCAACATAAGAGACCTCATGCATGGTTCGCAGGAAAGTGAAGGGCACGAAGAACACGCCCCACAGGGTGATCCACACCCGATCGCTCAGCACGGGCAGCAGCTTCGCAGTATTACCACCAAGAATGACCAGCAGAGACGCACACGCCCCGGCCATGGTTACATGGACAACTAGACCGGTAAAAACTCGACCTAACACAAAGGATGACCGTGTCGAGGCTATCAGCTCAGTGGTTGTTCCCACCACTTAAATGCGGGCAGATTTCGCTAGAGTACTGGAGTCTCCCAGCTAACTCCCGTACATAGATGGTCTGGGGCTGCCTACACTCTACATGGACGAACGCACGCACTGTAAATCGAGCAAAAGCAGCCGGGGCGAGATTCTAATGAAAGAGGAGACCCGATCGGGGGCAACCTCGCACAGCTATGCAGAGCCGTATAAAATTGAGCGCTCGAACTGACCACTGCAGCGGCCTACTCAAGTTCCCAAGCAGGGAAGGAAGTAGCTAACTCCACGAGCGTGAGCCGCATCCGTCGATCGATGCCCACCTGCACTTACCAGCTGTGCCAAAGCAAGCCTTGCCGAGGTCCTCATAGGTGTAGATGGGACCCTTTGGAGTAAGGGCAATACCCATGTACAACTTGGAGACGGCAAAGCCAGCAAAGAGTACACCGAGGGTGAGGACGAAGGCCCCACCAACCCAACCACAGGAGGCGAATACTGTTGGCAACATAACCACACCCAGGCCTAAGAAAGGACGGCTCTCCCATAGATGTCGATTCTGTTGAGTATATTCGGTCCGTCCTAGATTGCTCCGATAAGAAGCTACGCTGAAGCCAAGTAGCGAATGGCAAGAAGACAGCAGATGAAGATTGCATCCCAGACGCCAAAACTCGATGAGTGTTGTGTTCTGAATCACTCGGTCTCTAAAAATTAGGCACATGAAGGCAACAACTCCGACCTAGACCGGCAGCAAAGATGAGTACAATAACTGGTAACGCAGCTGATTCTGAAACCACCGCTGTACCGAAGGAATGCTGCTCAGGAGGGACACGAACTGACAATAGACTTACCAACGGCGGAGAGGGCGAGGCTAAAAACAGCTCTGATATCTGAGCATCGTCCGACGTGCAGGTTACTGTAGTCGGTGACCACGCCCTTGAAAGAGTCGGCGGAAGCAGACCCTTTGGCCATCTCTGGAAAAATTAATCTCGGCCATACTGAGAAGACAATCACACAACACAACCGTTTGACCAACCGGGTGTTCCTCCTATCGATCGCCGAGCGAACGACACCACATTCATAAGCCTCACAATACTTCCCAAAGCGAGCATTTTTCAGAGCGATTTCGAAATACAAGACCACGAACTTTCGATTTGCTGATACCATAAATTCCACAACTCCCAGCGTTGTCAATGAACACTCAACATAAGACTCGAGAATTCTCTTGAAAAGTAGTAACTAAGAACAACAGCTATTCAAACATCGTGTATCGGACAGAGACAACGATCTAGTCGCTGGGAATTATAGTAGGCCGATGAAAGTAATACCAACTTTTTAGAAAATCAATCTATGAATAACAACACTAACAGTCATGCATGGCACCCGCCACAAAACCTACTCGTTGGTAGTAAAGAGAACGACACGTGAACATAAAATACGTAACACAGGACGAACTAACCGAAGTTCTTGATGGCACCGTAAGAGCCCACAGCGATCATCGGAACGCACCACGTCAAAGAACAGCGAAGATGAAGCACGTTTCCAGCTTGTGAGCTTTCACGTAAGCCTTGAAGGAACCTGACAATGGCAACCATTCGAGAGAGAATCTTCCACTCCGCCAGAGACACTTACCGAGCACAGTCTGCTGCATTCGCATGTAATATATACAGGGCATCATAGCGACCATAAAGACCATCGTAAAGGAACCGAGAATGTCGAGCAGACTGGAGATGTTGGGAACGGAAACCGCTATTATAGTTGTGAAGATGATACAGGCAAGACGGGCCAGGAATCTTTTGATGCCCGCCTTGCGAGAGTTATCATCAACATCGATGTTCAATACGTACTCAAGAGAGGAGGCAATCGGAAGCAAAAGTACCTGGATAACAACGAATGAGGTTCGACATCAACCTATTCTGTATCTTGCAAGGTCAACCTCCAAGATACTTACCACATAATGAGGCACGCTAGACATAACGATTGCGATCAGAGTAACGTAGGCCCATGCTCCGGAAACAGGCTCGTTCGGCGGGACGATGGAATCCATGATCGGATGGTCTCTCAAGGAGCGACCGTACCCGAAGTAACCACAAACGCCAATACCGAAATAGACGGTAAAAATGATACCGTACGCCCATCTCGAAACCGCCACGAAATGGGTCGGCTTGGCCATATCCCTCACGAGAGTTGCGACAGAGTTGGTAACGTTAAAGGAGAGGATGCAAACGCCGAAGTTGGTCGCGATTTCGATGAAGTCCGGAACGAAAATATCATACACGATCGGCTCATCGGAAGTTATCTGAGAATGACCAGCATGACCAAAAGATACTCGTTAACTGTTGGAACTTACCCCAACCATGAGGCCATTGGCGCTGACCACGGCAAACAAGGTTAGGATGGAGACCATACCAATGGCGGCGACATAGGATACTTCATGCATCGTACGTAGGAAAGTGAAGGGTATAAAGAATACAGCCCAGATGACAATCCAGATACGTTGGGATATTGATGGTACCAATTTAGTTGTATTCTCGCCCAATAACACCAACAACGATGCACAGATGCCCGACATAGTGACGTGGACAATAAGGGCTGTCAGCGCACGACCTGAGCAAACGAAGATATATTCTTAACCGAGTTCATCGAAAAGTTTAGCTTACCCCATTTTCCGTAGCATGCTCTTCCGAGGTCCTCATAGGTGTAGACGTGCCCTTTCTCCTTTGGAGTAAGGGCAATACCCATGTACAGCTTGGAGACGGCAAAGCCAGCAAAGAGGACACCGAGGGTGAGGACGAAGGCACCACCAACCCAACCACAGGAGGCGAATACTGTTGGCAGCATCACCACGCCCATACCTGCACAAGGACACTCTCAAGTGAAAGCAACGAGGGCGGTCTTGACGCTTACCAATAGCGGAGAGAACTATGCTGAAGACACCTCGGATATCTGAGCACTTGCCGTGATGTGCCGACGGGTCGACTTCTTCCTTGCTGATGTCGTCGAAACTTTTCACCTCTACCTCGGGCAGATGATGGATGCGTTTCAGCTCAACATTGGCGGACTCTCCCTCGGTTATTGTCATTGTATAAGAAACAGTAACTGAGGAAAGTAAGATACGCTGTAGCCACCCGACCCAGCCGGAAAATTTTATGCTACATTCTCATGGTCAATAGTTTCCGCATCACAGTACTGTTAGGCCGTTGGTATTTTCATGTTCGCTAGAGGATACTCACTTGAGGAGAACACAAACGGAGCTAGAGAAAGATACTCGGATAGGGTGGTGACACCAGCAGAATCAAACCAACTTGTGCGAAATAGCGTTGAGAATATGCAAGACTTGACAAGATTGCAAGATTGTTTTCTTTCGTGCACGCAAGCGTTCGTATTTTGACTGTTACTTTCTACAGTAATGTTTGTAGTATGCGCGAAGACGCTCCAGAAAAAGTGGCTCCATCGGTTGGTCGGGTGAGGAGGATGATATCAGACATCGAAGACCGGCTGGCCAAGGAGGCCAGTGAGCTGCTAAGAGGCCGGTCGTCGTCTGTTGGTGACGATGATGATGATCAGCGACCAGAGAATGGGTGATATACCTGCGGGAATGCCTGCATCGCAAAGGGGTGTCGGTGAACAGTCTGGGGGAATGAGGCTGATCGAGGCGACGAGAAGTGGCGAAAAATGCTCATAGTGTCGGAGGATGGTCAGCTTCGAGTGAACTCTTTATAGCAATGATCGTAAATGAGCGAGTCAAACAGATCATAGAATGAAAATTCAGCGGTAAATTTTTGTTTATACATCTGAAAATAAATTTGGTCCATGGTCCACGGCGCGAGTCGGTAATGATATACGTATGTTGCCCGCTGATGGCATACCCGAGTTGGTTGGGGGCCGAGTTGCGGTCCTTACAGATACTCCCTCGAGAAAAAGATTGACGCCTTCAATGGCGAAGGGCCCTCGGAAGCCGATGAATATGGGAGGGATTTTTCTACCGCAATCTCGTCGAGTGAGGGTCCGAACCCTCCAGCCGAGTGCACTGACGAAATTTCGGAGAGAGAGTTGCATGCTAAACGATTAATCGACACTTTAGTTGAACGAACATGTGTAGGGCAACGAAATGAATGCAGCATGTGAATGAGCTCCGCAGATATCAAAACGACATTCGAAGACGGGAGGGACATCTCCGAACGCCGGAGTCTGGAAAGTGATCAAAATCCACTGCCCTCCGCACCTCGTGAAATGTTACGCCCTTCAGAAGACAGAACGAGGCTCAGTCGGCGAGGAACTCTATCGGCGATCGCAGCCGTAGCGGGATCGAAGTACGCCGCGAAAAGGTGAGCCTCGAGGGAGTGGCAGGAGTCGAGTATGGCGGCGACGGGCGGCCATCGGACGAATCTGCTGATGCTGGAGGACGGGCTCTGGTCTTCAGTTGCATATGCAACGGATTCGCAAACTCAGCGACGAAGTCTCAGAGTGCACTTTCACACCGAAGGTGAGCTCTCAAGTGGAGTATAATCGGATTGGCCGGTGCCTCTCGGTTTGGTATAAATACTGGAACCGAGAATCGAACTCGGGACCTACTGCGTGTTAGGCAGTCGTCATAACCAACTAGACCATTCCAGCTGTCAACAATATTGACATGAGCGGCACTCGTCGGCATCGGAGACATCTGTCTACGGTTTGTGCTTCAGACTCTGGATCGCCCCATGAAAAACGGGCGGATTCTCCCTGACAGCCGTGGCTCTCGATGGGATTCACTATACTTTGACGCAGAGCGCCGCACAGTGGAACGCTCGCTACAGTAGGCCGACGAGTGAAGTCCATCCGTGCACAGCTTCGCATCCCGATAGGCTAGCAGTCGGCCAGGAAAGCGGATTAAAGGAGCGACCCCCGTCGAGCAGACAGTCCGTAAGATCTTAACTTTCCGACTAGACATCGACTCTCCCATTCGAATAATATACATAACATGATGAGCGCCTGGAATTGGGGGACTCGGCATCTTTCGCTAAGTCAGTTCATTGGGTTCGGTCCTCTTGCAGATCCCCGGAAGGCGTTCTCGAGGAGTGGGATGAGAGTAGCGTGTACGGCAGACTGTACGGCGACGCGATGAAGCGGTTGCACGCTAGAATCGAGGGCTCTTCAACTGCGCCGCCTGATTCTTCTCATGACGCGGGGAGGCGTTCCTTCACTGAGCACATGGCTGATTCCATCATGCGTTTGTAATCTCCTCTAACGCCGTATATAGATGGTGTTTGGTGACTCTAGTTCAACCAGTCGTTACGGTATGGAGTTCATACTATGAACTGGGCTAGAACTTGTCTACATCGGACGCCGACCAACTCATAATGCAACAGTCACCATCCAGTGAAAATGTTCAGACTGAACAGTCCAGTGAATGCACAGCGGCTACTTCGAAGTCAAGCCGCCTGCCCAGGCCCGCGCTCCACTCCTGCCGCTTATGATATAACGATGGTGAGGGCTTGATTGAGAGGGCGAAAGTTGTGTTGGCAGAAGGTATCTTATGGAAACACGGACCCCTACCTTATGGGACTCCAGTGGAGTCACTCCACTTGACGCTCGCTCAACCCAAGGCTCGCTCGACCCAAAAACCCGAAAACCGGTGGAGACCATCTACTAATAATAGCTCCTACCAGGGAAACCGTACTTGATCGGCGGACTTTTCGAGTCCTGGAGATGATGCTTGTGGTGGCACACCGGGGCGAGGCTTGGGTGACGGTCGTAGGCGGATCCTACCAAGAGAAAAGAAAGCTTCCCTGGTTGAACGTACCCCTGAGAAAGCTTCTTGACAATCTGTTTGATCGCACTGCATGTCAAGTTGACATTGTCAACGCAACAGAGAGTCTCCAAGTTGGAGACTCCAACTGAGCACATCGGCGAGGATCTAACTTAGCCGGGAGCGAGGTTGTGCTAGGGAGTCCCTAGTAGGGACTCACACGCACCAAAAAACCTGAAAGTGCTCGGCATCGTCGACGGCGATTTGCCGTGGAACCGCTCGCCCGACTGTGAAACCTTTGACTGCGGGTACTGAGACTCTCAGACTGCGAGTCGGTGCGGTCAACGCGACGAACCTGAAAGCAGTTAGAGTGACAAGGGGTGATACCGGCGGTGCTTCCCAAATTGGGAAGCACCTCAGTCAGAGAAGCGCTCGAAGCCCCGCTTGCTGCAAGAGTCTCGTCCACTTTGACTCCCCGTAGCTCTACACCATTTCCAGACCTGATTAGTAGAACCCCAGAGCGAATTAGTGAAACCCCAGAGCAACTTTATAGAGCCAAGACCAAAATAGTAAAACCCCAAAGCAATTTAGTCGGCACGCGAGACGCATCCGGATCGTCCCTCCTCCCGGCCCGGGGAACTCCGGCCCATGAGTGGCGGGAGAGGCGGTGGAGCGAAGGCAGGGTACCTCCTGCCGTACTGTGAGAAGCTGCTTCGAAAAGGGGTTGAAGAGGTTACTATGCAACTTTGTATTTAATTTGCAACTTTGCTTCAATCCCGCCCAAACATTGTACCCTTGTTGCTCAGCTATGTAAGGAGCCCCAATTCGAAGGTTAAAGATTAAACTTCAACCCACGATCTGTAGAATAAGGAGAGCTTACTCAATGTAGGCTGACGTTGTGAGTTTTCCGTACTTGTTAGTGATTTTGTTGGGCTCTACTAAATTGGTCTTTCATAAAATCAAATTGCTTTGGGGTTTTACTAATTTGGTCTGGGCTTTATTAAATTGCTTTGGGGTTTTACTAATTTGGTCTGGGCTTTATTAAATTGCCTTGGGGTTTTACTAATTTGATCTGGGCTTTATTGAATTGCTCTGGGGTTTACTAAGTAGGTCTGGAAATGGTGTAGTAAGCGCAGCGCTGCAAGTCCTCAAGTGAATGATATTCTGGACATCAGGTAGCTGAACGGTGGTGGAGTGCTAGCCTGGCATTGCTAGGGTATAACACAATTCTCGGGATAATTGGCATTGTAAGCTCGTTCAAGGGTCTACTCGATGAGAATTTGCATTTCTGGGTGTTCTCTAATGGATGATGTAATGAGCCGGATGAAATTGCACTGGATGGAATGGCCGTGGGCGAGATAAGAATGGGTGGGTTGAGTGGCGGATGAAATTATACCGGATGAGATGGGTAACACCGGTCAGCAACAGCCCTCCCTGCTGCCTTATGCGGCATAAGTCATGCCGGAGGCTTCCGCATTCGGCTGCGCAAAGCGGGTGCACAACCCCTACGCGCCGCGTAGTACGCGGTGAGATTTTCACCGTGAAAACTTTTCACCGAAAAGCAAAATCGCTATAAATGAAAACTTCTATCAGATCTTTCACAAATCTTCTACACTAGGCGGCGCTTCGGCTTTGTACCCCTCTTAACTTGCTTTTGGCCTGGATTGTCCAGGCTGGATACGTGTGCAAATCGTGTACTCTTCCTGCACTGTAAGAATGAGGATATCGGAATATGAGATGACTGTAGAACCCAACACGGGAGTGTAGGGGACACCAGATAGGTGAAAACCGTCGTACGGGATAATGTCCAAGAGGCATCATGAGCTACATCCGTCTCGTCTGTCTCATCAGTCGCGTCTCATGTCACAAGCGCGCGTCATTTTAGACGCTGTCTCGCGTCATGTGACGTGACGTACGGATCATGAGCTAGATGCACCCTTACAGGAGGGCACCTCTACCGAGAAGGACTATCCTCAAAGTGCTCGGCAGCCGAGCACTTCGTGCTCCAGTAGATCAGGCCTGGCGGTGGGTCAGGTCAGCTGGTTCAGGTGGTCCACTGAGCGTATGCTTTTCGTTCTCTGCGCGAAGTCGAGTTCAGTTTTTCGCTCTCATTCTCTTCTCTGTTCGGGAGGTGCAAAGTTTGTGACTAGGTCCTCTACTTATACATATACTGGAATTGCCTCCCGTAGACTATCTACGGTGGATAGCCAACAGGCTGTTCGGAACGGCACGCATCACCAATCTAGCCTGCAATATAGTTGCCAGCATACGATATCACAGCGCAACGCGCTGAGCGCATCCGTTGGCCTAGTTATCCGCCTGTTTCCACTCTCCCGGAGGGAAAGCAAACTATCATTCGCTTATCGAAGGTGCCGGCGTGCCGCAGCTAGTCGCCGGGTAATGCGGATAACAAACCCGCTATGCTCCGTAGACACTCAGCGAGACCGGCGTGAGCTCGAGAGGGTGAAAGCAATTATTCGGAAATAGAGTCGAGTCGAAACTGTCTTTCGAACAGCGAAACATAACCGGGCGACTAGGCCGATATATGAAGCGCTTCGCCTTGTGGATGATGCGGATAACAAATTCACCGTGTCTCTCAGGCCGTGACGCGCGGCGAGACGGCCGAAAGACCTCCACGTCTTGCCTGAGACGAGACGCTCACTCTTCGTTCGTCGAGACTGAGGTCATTGGCGTTTCAGTTTTCTGTTCATTCGAACTTTGAATTTCGACGCGATGAATCTCCTCTCCTTCGTGTCGCTCATAGCCGTATCAAGCTCCGCAGAAGTTTCGGACAGCACGACTATCCTGTCGATCACTTCCGGTGATTGTTTAGTTTCGTATCCGCCGTGTCTCTCAGGCCGTGACGTGCGGCGAGACGGCCGAGTGACCTCCACATCTTGTCTGAGACGAGACGCTTACTCGCATGATCCTCGGCGGGAGTTCGGGTTTCCTCAATCCATCTCTTGGCCGAGACGGTGATGGTTGGTGCTTTTTAGCTTTCTGTTCATTCGACTCGATGAAGCTTCTCTCCTTCGTCCCCCTCATAGCCGCATCGAGCTCCGCAGACGTTTACGACAGCAAGACTGTCCTATCGGTCACCTCCGGCGATGCTTTTGTCGACGTCCGAGACGTCCCGCAGCGCCTCGAAAACGCCAAGTTCGCGTCAAACCCTGAAGTGGCTGCCTTCCTCAAGACAGCATCGATCAAGACCCTGAAGTCCTCGGGCTTACAGATGGTCTCTACTTCCGATGACACGGTGAGCTCCGCCGATCTCTGTGCCTACTTGAAGAACGCAGCCTCCGAGCTACCCGGTCTGGAGTGTGAATGCTCCCCTAACTTCGCCACCAAGGAAGAGACCACCGACGACGATCTCGGCGTGAATGACCCTAACGCTTCGTGGCAACGGGCGTTCAAGCTGATGAACATGAAGGAAGTGTGGAGACTGTCTAGACCCTATGCGAGACGGACCGTTAAAGTAGCTGTTATGGACAGTGGGCTCAACTTTAGCGATCCTGAGATCTCCTCTTACCGGGGTATCTTCTATAAAAAGAGTGGCGGGTTCATCTCCGGTGGCTGGAACTTCGTGGACGACTCCTCGAACTTCACGTCGGCTAATCAGCATGGTCAGCAGTGTGCCAGACTCATCGCGGCCAGGAGGAACAATAACCACGATATGGCCGGCATGTCATCTAATGTCCGTTTGGCGTCTTTGAAAACCCAGAGAGAAGATGGTCATGGCAGCTGGTGGCATATGGCTGCAGCTATGGACATGGCAGTCGACATCGGGGTTGATATCGTATCAATCTCATTGGGTGAGTTTATATCGAAGAGTTTCGCGGACGGGGTCATCACCAAGTCCTTCAAAGCAGCCACTGACAAGGGTATCATCGTCGTCGCCTCAGCTGGTAACAATGATACGCTCGCTGACACGCACTATCCATGTCCGCTTCCCGGCGTGATCTGCGTGGGTTCCATCGATATCCAAGACACTCTACAAGTCTCCCGTTTCAGTAATTACGGTAACTACGTTGACATAGCAGCCTACGGCGCCGGCGTGTACACCGGCTCAGGCCGGCGCTCCTGGGGCACGTCTTTCTCGTGCCCCATCGTCTCTGGAGCGGCCGCGATCCTGCTTTCTATGGGCGTTAAGCCCAAGTACGTTGCTGGGATGCTCACCTACAACGTTGATCGGTTCGCCAGCCCTCTGAGGCCCTTGAAAAGGAACGCTGGGGCCCTGGACCCGCTAAAGGCCGTCCAGATGGCCATCGATTATCCGGCTCTCAGACGCTAATAGGCTTCGGTTCTATATACTTCTGTTCTCATATGACAGGCCCGATTCAATTCTTTCACCGCATCTTGGATACGTCATCTATATATAAGCTTCAGCCCAGATATAGAATCGGCGTGTTGCCGAGACCCCCCCAGGGAGGTTCGACTCACGCGGCGATATCCAGTTTAAGCCCAGATTTACTGGCTCGTCTTTTTAATATCATCTCTTAACCTGAACTCCACCGATAAGCACAATCCAGCAGCTAGGGATCCTGACTCAGGTTATCCAACAAATCCGTTGTTGCGTTCGCTAGTTCAGCGGAATCACGGGCGATGCAGAATGATTGTCTCATTTCAACCGTTGAAATTCAACGAGTTTGCCTGGACAAGACAGACTGGTCCGTAGAGCGTACCAAATGTAGTATTTTGCTATCCGGATCACACATGTCTTATTATTAACTTGCCAACATTATACTAGTCAAGCCCGGTCAGGGTTCATCAGGGCTGCCCTTAGGGCATGCCCAAAGTACAGGGTACATGAGGCAGTGCCCTATATACCCTGGGTACATGACGAACTTTCGTGAAGCATTTACGCGGACCGCGGCATAACTCTTCTACTAACCGTGATCGCACGATACGAATTCATGATTTGTACAATTTTTTCCGGGCCGACTTTTATCGCTACTCGATCATGGGATTTCTAATCACCTACCGACCAAGGCATATCTACTCTTGTTATAAATCGCTACTAATATGCTCACTTCATTCACCCTCCTCGTTCGCTCATCGCAGTAATGCAACGGTAGTGTGTGCTGGGCTGGTTGGTCGTGCTTGGTGTTCCGCGCCTCAGTCCAGGAAATCACCACTAACCCGAATCCCAAGGAGCACAAAACCGTCAGCTGCGTGAATAGCCGAAGCACGATCCCGGTGGACGGCTGCTCAATATCCGACCAGATATCGAACATGAGTCAGGGCCGATCGGGCGTGTTTGGGCGTAGTTCGATGGTGAATGTATCTCCGGTGGATCAGTTAGGGAGGGGCCACGAAATTACCCTCAAGTCAGCATTAAGTTTGTCCTTATTAAAGAAGACCGGAGCAAGTGTGTCGACGAAGGCTGAACAGCGAAGTGGAAGTGTGATGGAACAGTAGCTGTTCAACAGTTGGATAATGTAACTAAGACGCCCTTATATGACATAGGCTATGCTGGACCTATCCCTAGTTTTTTGAGGCCGGCAGCCGAGCCCCGGCTCACTGAGCCGGGCTCAGTCCGCCGTGCCAAAGGTTAAAGTTTGACCGTTTAACTGATCCATTGCGATCTACCCTCCACTTTTTGATACTATCACAGTGAGAGCAAGTTCGTGCGACACAATTTGGGAGCGCGCCGTACTGACAGTTTCAAGTACTGCAAGGCTAAGGGCCTCTTTCACTAACCTCTTACTTAACTTAGAACAGTGAAAAACTTAAGAAACTAAGGTAAGGTTGTTCCACTAAGGCGATGAGAAGCGGTAAGTTCACTTAAGTCCCTCAGACTCAACCTTAAGTTAAGATTCCTTCAGATCTAACGTTAGTTTCTTAAGCGCGGTAAGTAAGGAAGTTAGTTCGTTTCACTAAGGCACGTTCTTAAGGACCTACTTAAGATGTCGGTAAGGCCGACCGATCAGCTTCAACCCGGCCTTACCCCCCGAAAGTGAGTGAAAGTGCATTACTACGCTCCGCTGAGAACTATACTCTCCGGTTTCTAGGCCGCGTCAGTACGAATCCCCCAGGAAACGATTTTACTGTGTTTTCCTGGGAGAGGCCCTAAGAGCGATTGAGATAACGATCGTATTGTGAGGCGCTAGCGCCTACGACGTGGCACGGGTACGGCTGTGAGGCTGAGCGGCTCAGCCTGAGCCCGACCACTATAGTCGAGTGGTCTTACTCGTGCGTGACGCACGGTGAGTCTGCGTCTGCGTACGGGTGTGTGGCACACCGTGTGTCTATCCTAGTAGGATCATCCTGCACACGACTACAGCTATACCTCTCTCTTATCTGATCCACCTACCCACAAACCATGCAATCCGCTGTGTTACCGAGTGGCGGGGTGCTAGGGGCGACGGGGTCCTATGCCGCGGGTACTTCGGTCGGTCCGGTAACAGGTGTTGGCCGCGATAGGAAGCGAATTCGCTCATGCCCGCTAGTCGATGATCTGGAGCTGTTCAACTGGCTCGAAGCTGTGCAGCAGGGGAGCGCGGAGACAGCTTGATGGCCCACTTAAGATTATCATATACTGTATATCTTTATCATAGATCTTTTTATCTGATTCAGTGAGTGACAAAGCAATAGCAATTTGATCGGGGGCTTATCTGGGTCACCGCTGGCGCTTAAGTTCAGACTTCGGTAATCCAGTCGTCAGTTAAATAGCTTATCTGACGACTAGACTACCGAAGTCTGATCGATGTTATGTTGATAGGAACATGTTATCGGAGCCAGCGCGGAGAGGAGAGGTCCCCTGGCATCTCGTAGACCCCATTCACTAAATACGAAGGGCCATAGAGCCATAGAGCCTCGAAGGAAGTCTCCTGGATCCAGCTCGTCATTCGCCGTCGGCGAATCGCCGAGACTGTGATGGCTCATTCGACGCGATGAAGCTCCTCTCCTTCGTCCCCCTCATAGCCGCATCGAGCTCCACATGCGTTAACGACAGCAAGACTATCCTGTCGATCACCTCCGACGATGCTTTCGTTTAATATTTGCCATGTCACTCAGGCAGTGACCTATGACGAGACGGCCGAGTGATGTCCACGTCTTGCCTGAGACGAGACGCCCACTCGGGTTATCCTCGGCGGAAGTCTCCTGAATCCAGCTCTTCATTCGCCGAGACTGTGATGGTTGGCGATTTTCAGCTTTCTGTTCATTCGACGCGATGAAGCTCCTCTCCTTCGTCCCCCTCATAGCCGCATCGAGCTCCGCAGACGTTTACGACAGCAAGACTATCCTATCGGTCACCTCCGACGATGCTTTCGTCGACGTCCGGGATGTCCCGCAGCGCCTCAAAAACGCCAAGTTCACGTCTAACCGTGAAGTGGCCGCTTTCCTCAAGACAGCATCAATCAAGACTCTGAAGTCCTCGGGCTTGCAGGTGGTCTCTACTTCCGATGACACGGTGAGCTCCGCCGATCTCTGTGCCTACTTGAAGAACGCAGCCTCCGAGCTACCCGGTCTGGAGTGTGAATGCTCCCCTAACTTCGCCACCAAGGAAGAGACCACCAACGACGATCTCGGCGTGAATGATCCTCAAGCTTGGAGGCAAAGGGCATTCGAGCGGATGAACATGAAGGAAGTATGGAGATTGTCTAGACCCTACGCTAGGCGGACCGTTAAAGTAGCTGTTATGGACAGTGGCCTCAACTTCAGCGATCCTGAGATCTCCTCTTACCGGGGTATCTTCTATAAGAAGAGTGGCGGGTTCATCAACGGTGGTTGGAACTTCGTGGACGACAACTCAGACTTCACGTCGGTTGATCAGCATGGTCAGATGTGTGCCAGACTTATCGCGGCCAGGAGGAACAATAACTTCGATATGGCCGGCATGTCATCTAATGTACGTTTGGTGTCTTTGAGAACCCTAGACGAGGATGGTGAAGGCAGCTGGTGGCATATGGCTGAAGCTATGGACATGGCAGTCGACCTCGGGGTTGATGTCGTATCAATTTCATTGGGTGAGTTCATTTCGAAGAGTTTCGCGGACTGGGTCATCAGCAAGTCCTTCAAAGCAGCAACTGACCAGGGTATCATCGTCGTCGCCTCTGCTGGTAACGATAATAAGGCAGCTGACCTGCACTATCCATCTGCGCTTCCCGGAGTCATTGCCGTGGCTTCCCTCAATATCCAAGACACTCTTCAAGTATCTGGTTTCAGCAATTACGGTGCCTACGTCGACATCGCTGCCTACGGCTCGGGCGTCTACACCGGCGCAGGCCAGTACGCCTCAGGTACGTCCTTCTCGTGCCCCATCGTCTCTGGAGCGGTGGCGATCCTGCTCTCTATGGGCGTTAAGCCCAAGTACGTTGCTGGGATGCTCACCTACAACGTTGATCGGTTCTACAGTCCTCGGAAGCCCTTGAAAAAGAACGCTGGGGCCCTGAACCCGCTGAAGGCCGTCCAGATGGCCATCGATTATCCGGCTCTCAGACGCTAATAGGCTTCGGTTCTATATACTTCTGTTCT
Organism: Perkinsus olseni; assembly: GCA_013115135.1. NCBI lineage: Eukaryota > Perkinsozoa > Perkinsida > Perkinsidae > Perkinsus > Perkinsus olseni. The sequence continues at coordinate 53,118 of JABANP010000153.1, read as the reverse complement.
CATATGGCAGGCCCGATTCATTTTTTTTCACCGCATCTTGGATACGTCATTTACATCGCCCATATATTAGCTTCAGCCCAGATATAGAATCGTAGTGTTGCCGAGACCCTCCCAGGGAGGTTCGACGCACGCGGCGATATCCAGTTTAAGCCCAGATTTACTGGCTCGTCTTATTAATATAATTTTTTAACCTTAACTCCATCAATAAGTGTTATAGAAGAAGATATTAATGTTATTGTTGTCACTATGGCAAGTAATCGTTGAGTATTGATAGATGCGTTGTTCTTACTCTTTACTTGCATAGCTAGTCTGTTACGCTATAGCGGATGATACAATAAGAACTTCTTATTAAGAAGCTTTCTTACCACCCATCAGTCGTGGTGTTCGTCCTAGTGGGGCTACGTATTAAAGAACTACTACAACAATAAGCACAATCCAGCAGCTAGGGATCCTGACTTAGGTTATCCAACAAATCCGTTGTTGCGTTCACTAGTTCAGCGGGATCACGGGCGATACAGAATGATTGTCTCATTGTCTCAACCGTTGAAATTCAACGCGTTTACCTGGACAAGACAGACTGCTCCGTAGAGTGTACCAAGTGTAGTATTTTGCTATCCGGATCACACATGTGTTATTATCAACTTGCCAACATTATACTAGTCAAGCCCGGTCAGGGTACATCAGGGCTGTCCTCAGGGCATGCCCTAAGTACAGGGTACATAAGGCAGTGCCCTATATACCCTGGGTACATTACGAACTTTCGGGAAGCATTTCCGCCGACCGCGGCATAATTCTTCTACTAACCGTGATCGCACGATACGAACTCATGATTTCTAGAATTCTTTCCGGGCCGACTTCCATCGCTACTCGATCATGGGATTTCTAATCACCTCCCGACCAAGGCATATCTATCCTTGTTATAAATCGCTACTAATATTCTCACTTTATTTCACCTCCTCGTTCGCTCATCGCAGTAATACAACGGTAATGTGTGTTGGGCTGGTTGGTCGTGCTTGGTTTTCCGGGCCTCAATCCAGGAAATCACCACTAACCCGTGTCTCGGGGAGCACAAAACCGTCAGCTGCATGAATAGGCGAAGCACATCTTTGGTGGCCGAGGGTAATTTCGTGGTCCCTCCAGAGGATCACGAAATTGCCCTCAAGTGAGCCGAAAGTTTCCCTTCATTGAAGAATCTTCAACCGGTTAATTGCACTGTCTAGAACGGAGAAAGTGGCGGCGACTGGCAAAGATAAGAGAGCAGACATGGGTAGCTCCCCACAGCAGTCAGTGCGCAAGTGCACGTGCAGAAATACGATCTCGAAGCGATTTGGTTGCGATTTTGATGAAATGAACAATGAATCAAACACTTTGCCACCGAGCATACCCTGGACAAAACGCTGAAGGATGATACCGTACGTGATACAAATAAAACATAATGTAAAATAAAATGCAATGATGGATATACCGAAAGAATCATCATTGTCATCGCTATTAAGACGGTCATCTTACCTGTTGCTGTGGGGCTGGTGACTAACCCTACTAGCGGAGTAGCCGCTAGTCCTCTCGGACGGGTCCATCATCGTGTAGTCGTGTAAGTGGTGGTCATGAACTGGAGAGAGGCAGGGTTGTCGATCCACGGGAGGGAAGTCCAGCTTTATTTTTCGAACTGAAAGAGATAAGAATAGGAGAATAAGTTACTTAAGTTAATAAGTTAATAAGTTACTTAACCCGAAACCCGGGACCGGGGGCCCCCGGTCCCGGGCCCCCAAGCACAATGGGGCCTGATGCACCCCGGTCCTAGGCCGGGGTACATCAGGGCTTGGCTAGTATAATGTTGGCAGGGCAATAATAACATGAGTGTAAACGCGTTGTGATTAGACAATCACTCTGTACTGCCAGTCGTCCCGTCGAATTAGTAAGCGCACCAACTGCTTTGTTGGATACCTTGGTGTAGCATCTTGGGTTACAAAGCGCTACTGTTGGAACGCAACATGTGACGAGGGGTAAATGCCTGCAGCTAACGATGTTGTGTTTTAACGATCAAAAGGCGCGACCGATCAAGTCCGCGATGAATAATAGGTTACCGTTTAACAGTCTGGCGTCAAAGGCGAGCGGCCCCGCGACGCTAAGAGCTTGGCACGACTGGCGCTGCACACTGGCTATTGGATTGCCAGTGGAAATTTGCCACAATCTGATTGTGCGCTTTGATGGCGTCCAGCGTCCAAAATGAGATAAAAATCCGAGTCGGGCCTGACTCGAAGAGTCAGAAGAGAAAAGACTCGCAGCCTACTTAATAGGCCTTACTAGCGCCCGCTTCTCAAAATTCGGATAATCGATGGCCATCTTGACAACCTTCAGCGGGTTCAGAGCCCCAGTGTGCTTTTTCAAAGGCTTCAAAGGGCTGGCGAACCTATCAACGTTGTGAGTGAGAATTCCAGCAACGTACTTAGGCTTAACTCCCATAGAAAGCAGAATTGCGGCCGCTCCAGAGACGATGGGGCACGGGAAAGACGTGCCCGAGGAGAGCACGTTAGAGCCGGTGTAGACGCCCGAGCCGTAGGCAGCGATGTCGACGTAACCCCCGTAGTTGCTGAAACTAGATAATTGTAGAGTGTCTTGAATATCGATGGAAGCCACGGCGATCACGCCGGGAAGCGCAGAAGGATAGTGCGTGTCAGCAGCCTTTCCATCGTTACCAGCAGAGGCGACGACGATGATACCCTTGTCAGTTGCTGCTTTGAAGGACTTGCTGATAACCCAGTCCGCGAAACTCTTCGAAATGAACTCACCCAATGAGATTGATACGACATCAACCCCGAGGTCGACTGCCATGTCCATAGCTTCAGCCATATGCCACCAGCTGCCTTCACCATCCTCGTCTAGGGTTCTCAAAGACACCAAACGTACATTAGATGACATGCCGGCCATATCGAAGTTATTGTTCCTTCCTGGCCGCGATAAGTCTGGCACACATCTGACCATGCTGATCAACCGACGTGAAGTCTGAGTTGTCGTCCACGAAGTTCCAACCACCGTTGATGGGGAAAAAGAGAGAAAAACTCGCGAAAAAGGAAGAGCGAGATGTGGTTGATCACTAATCAATGATTAGAGGCATAGAGATGTGCCGTAGTTCTGACAGAAATATAACTGAAACATTCGGGAGATTTAAACACTGGTAACGACGGAATCGATGGATCGTTGGATCTCAGGCGCGCAGGAGTGTCCATCAAAGCTCGAAGCTCACGGAAAAGAGAGAAACGTGCGGCCCTTGCTCCTACTGGTGGAGTCACTCCACTGGAGTGTGAAAGACGAGTGTGGAATTTAAAGTTATCTATACCTTGCCACACAAACTCCCTGCGGGACGGCTGCACAAGAGCGTTTCTTCAGTTGTACAAAATTTGTGGCCAGGTAAACCTGCCAAGTTTGTAGTAGTTGTGATTGTCTCAGCACCAGTGCTCAAGCTTTCCTCAGGGATAACCTGTCGACGAATAACATATTTAGAGACGCCTTCCTCCGCTGGGCAACCATAAGGAGGTTTCACGGGACCGCTGTGAGAAGTGATTCTCACGAGCGCGTATTCAGCAGCTCATCCGGTACAGATGGTTCCGTTTCGTCGAGTCACTCAATATGAGTGCCACCGATGATTCCACGTTGAAAAAGTATACTAAATTCATAATTCTTGAAGCCCTACGCCTCATGATTACTCCTCCAATGGAGAATCTCCATGTTGCGTTTCAGTGACTGCAGAGTCCAAGTGACCGCGGAGAGTGAAGGAACGCTTACAGTTCACCTCTTAAGCAGAGCTCCTCAAGAGTCTTGAGACAAGGCCGCCCCCCTGCAGTGTTCACCAGGAAGTGTGGAAGGCCGGTCGAACCTATTGGATCCATTCCCCTTGCTTGCGAATCGCTCCTTAGCGAAAAATTCTCTATTTTGCCTATTTTTCCCTATTTTTCAGCAGGAAAAATAGGCCGAAGGAAAGAATGTCTATTTTTCCTTCCACCGGCCACCCTGTTGGACGCACAAAAAACAAATGCGCACAAAGAGCAAATGCGCACAAAGAGCAAGTGTGCGTAGCAACCTTGGGATTCATGGCACGCAGCAGCAGCGGAGGTAGTTGTCGCTTAAGTGCAAGTTACAACTACTGCACTATAACCCGTAACAGTGTGGCTGGGCTCAAGGGGTGGTCAAACGAATCGAGAGGGGTTTGGGGGAAACATGCGTTCAATAGCGTGACGAGGAATGCTCGCGATTGTCGGGAAGTTTGGACGCACAAAGAACGAATGCGCACGAAGAGCAAATGTGGGCAGCGACCTAGGGATTTATTGTACGCAGCAGCAGGGGAGATAGTTGTCACTATAGTGCACATCCCGTGCCAAGTCGTGACCGCAGCTTGGACAAGCCTCAGGATCCTCGGGTGGATCTATTAAGAAGTCTGTTTGGCAGGTGAGACCGTTATACCAGCGCTCGGAGATATCGCATTAGAGATTTGGGGCAGCAAATGGGCGGTAGGGGCGCAATAGACACATCGAGAAGTTCGCGTATGAAGAAGTCATGTTAGCGGCGGGCCTCGAATAAGGAATTCAGGTCCGCGAATAAGGCCCTCGATTTCATGATTTAGGGAGTCTATTTCGCCAATGAGGATATCAACTTCGGGAACAAACTCGAGCCAGGCATTGAGCTTTGATGGGTGGTATCCGGTTCGGGCTGATTTAGGCAGCGAGCACAGCCTTGAGTCGGAGAATCCGGCAAATATCTTTTCTTTGGACCTTGATCGATACAACGCGGTTATCTTTTCTGTTGCAGCACAGCTGGACACAGCTAAAAAGATACGCAGTAAGGACTTCCTCCTGTACTTCAATCAATCACCGTCGCTGGCAAGCCCGTACTTTGGGGGCACCCTTCTCCCAGGTGAAGGCAATCCAAAAGCACATTCTCATCCAATGCGATTCGCCGACTCCCTCAGTGGTATGAATACATACTTTAATCCCCTTCACTATAAGCGGACAAAGGTTTAGTCCTGACCAGTGTAGATCGGATCTACTAGATCCGTAACTTTCTCTTGACTCTGATACTACTGCAACCTTCGTTCCCGATTATTCGTCCGATTATCAAGTTCGTGAAACCGTAACACAGGGGCTTGGGAGGAGACGGGTGCGAGCGTGGTCGTCGGACTAGGCCGGCCCGGCGCTAGCGCGCAACGACTGCGCTCGTATCCGTGACAGCCGTCGGAGGTCAAAGCTAGGATCCAGACCGGTTGGCGGCGATCCGAGTTTGTACAGGTTGACCTGCGGCGAGCTGTTCCCCCGTGTCTAGGTTAGAAAAAAAAAATAAGCACGCTAGGGGCCAGTTCAGCCACTAGCGTCTCGGCGTGGTCTTCGCGTGAGGTCGCCGTCGCGCGCCCAGCTAGGGGCCTGAAACCGTTGTGCCGGAACGCAGCTGAGATCCGCGCCGTGCGCGGGCCCAGGACTAAGCCCCTGCACTAGTTTCACCCTCGTCGAACCCTACGGGTTTAACTCTACATGAAACCGTAACACAGGGGCTTGGGAGGAGACGGGTGCGAGCGTGGTCGTCGGACTAGGCCGGCCCGGCGCTAGCGCGCAACGACTGCGCTCGTATCCGTGACAGCCGTCGGAGGTCAAAGCTAGGATCCAGACCGGTTGGCGGCGATCCGAGTTTGTACAGGTTGACCTGCGGCGAGCTGTTCCCCCAAACTCCTCCCGCACGAGGGGCCCGCGCCGCGTAGCCCACTAGGAACGCGAGACCTATTCGCTCGTTACTATATGGTGAACGCTACATGTTGGCATGCAATGGGTGCTCAATCGGCCTCGGAAGCTCGAGGCAGAAGCCGCCCAGTCACTGGTGTAATGCCCGGGACCAGGTCTGCGCCATCAGATCCGCCGAGTGCGGGCCGAAGTCACTGGCGTCCCGCAGGTAGGCGTTGTTCAGGCTGTCCACGCCTTTCCAACGACCTATCTCGCCTATGGTGGTTAAAGGGACACCCCCGCGGAAGTATATGGTTGCTCCGCTACGTCTCATCAGGTGTGTGGTGGCTCTTTCCGGGGGGCAGCCGGTAACGGTCACGACCGCAGTTCTTAAGTCTTCGGCAAAGTGGTGCCTGTCGACGGGGAACAGGAGGTCCTCCGGAGACGGTGATAGCAGTGCTCTCTCTAGCACTCGGTGGGCCGCGCATTCCGGACGATCACATAGAGCACGGGCAGCCTGCGCGGCAGCCGAGCGATCACCGGGGGGAGACAGGACGCAGTTGATGTGCACCAGCCTGCCACCGCTCCACTGATCGGTTTTGGAACGCTCCACGAAGACCGTAATACCACTAGAGGTCGGTGATATGGAGCACGCACGCAAGTGCAGGAGCTCGGAGAGTCTGAATAGGCCGTGAACTCCCAACAGGAAACACGAAGCTTCCACTGGGGGCAGGCGGCCGGCGGCCTCCACAACCTGTTGCACCGTTAGAGTGGCGGCCCGCATAGGGCCGGGATCACCGAGCAGTTTCCGTGCTGAACGTAAAGCGAGATCCACGTCTTGCCGGTCTCGAGTCGGTAGCTCGGCGCCGGTCGTTTTGTCGGCCACCTTCTCAACTTGTTTTACGTAGCGGACGACGGTAGAGTACTTGTAGGAACCGGCCACCATACCTTCGATGAAGCGGACTAAGCTTGTCCCGGTCACCGGAGTACTAGACTTCCCGGCCGCTCTTGCGGAGGCCTCGTAGAGGTTCCAAGCCGATCGGTTCTGCTTCGAGGTCGCCGCCGCGTAAGCGCCGTCTATCAGGCCCTGTCGGCTCTCGGTAGTCGAGAGACTTGCCTCGCGGAGGACCTTCTTCCTTTGAGAGGTGGCTTTGCTCGAGGACTCGGCTACCGCTCTGACTCTGACGCGAGAGGGCGGCGGAACAGCTCCTGCCGGCCGACTGCGTCCGAGTGTGACGGGTTTCCAGATGCCCGGGATGGGGTCCCAAGACGGCGGTTGGCTTCCGTTGCGGGCATGCATGGCTCAAAGAGAGAGGCGAGTGTGGGCTGAGTACGAGGTCCCCCGTACTTCTAATTGACAAATCAAACGACCACAGCAGTCACGGGATCGAAACTCCACTCACACACTTGGTATTCCTACAGTAGACGCCTGCTATGGCGTGCCGCTACTCCGACGCGGCTGCGAGGTCCAGGGCAGCTAGAAGCTCCAGGCCGTCAGCCGCGACCCATTTCGGCGGAACAGAGAACAGGCGGCCCCTGCTCACAAGGTCTGCAGTCAAGTTCTCCTCGGAGTAGATCGTCGCGACCTTCAAGGGCTTGTTCGCGAGGCATCTTGACGCCAGACGAGTAGCCACGGCCCGTAAGATCAAGGACATACGAGGTTTGCCGGAGAAAACCTTTCTCAGAGCGTGCGCTGTCGCCGAGCTATCAGTAACGGTGACGAAGTCGACATCGCGGGGGGTGTTGAACATACGGAGCGCCAAAACTATGCCCAATGCCGCGCTGAGGATCTCTAGGGTGCACATATCCGAAGAGGAAGCTGCTTGGCCGCGGAGTAGGAGACGGCGAGCATAGCCCGGGAGCTGTGTCAGGGGGAGGCAGAAGTACATAGTCCGCACCGGGTCGCCGTCTGCAGTCTGGAGGCGGACCACGCCTCCAAGGCCGGAAGTGCTGGCATCGGTGATCGACAGGCATCTATAGCGAGGATTGGGGGCGCCGGGGAGGACTGGGACCGTCGACTGCAGCGCCACAGCCCAGAGGCGAAGATCACGTTTCAGCTGCCTCCCGACAGTGCCAGCTTGCGCGCCGGACTCGAGGAACTGGACCAAGGAAAATAGGTGGCATAGGTACGGGCGCAGCAGTCGATAAGCCTGGCTCGCCCAGACCAGTCGACCTGCCAGTCTCCTCGCGGTCGAAAGGTTGGTGTGGCGTGCCGATAGCATGGCCTGGATGTCATCGAGGATAGTCGATACCTTATCCGCTGGCAGGGATACCGATATATGGTGGGGCCCCGGTGAGCGGAGGCAAATCTGGAAGCCCAAGCAGCTTCCGGTAGTGCATCCGGTAGCCACCTTGCGCCAGTTGATCCACAGGCCGAGAGTGGCGAACACCAGAAGCAGCCGGGGGGCGATGATGTTGTAGACCCTTGATGGGATCCAGAAGACGAGGTCGTCAACGTAGCAGTAGCCTAGCAAGGGGAGGTCTTCGTCGATGTCGGCAAGCTTCACGGCGAGGCGGAAGGCAGCGGCTGCGACGCGCCCCCAGGCCACAGCCGACGACCGAAGACCGAAGGGAAAGGATGTATGCATAGCAATGCGGGGCGAAGTGTAGGATCCCGACGCGTCGGGCACCAGCACGCAGAGGAAACGGCGTTCTTGGGCGTTCACCTTCACGTGGCGGTATGCCTTGGCGAAGTCAAGGTGAAGGGTCTTGTAGGTGTCGGAAGGGAAGCCCGCGACGAAGCGCAGTATCTGCATCAGGTCGGCGTAGGATGGGAGTACCGTCGTGTTAGGGCATCTTGTTGGATCTATCATCCTATTGGTACCCCCTCTTCGATAATCCTCGACGAGGCGCCAGTCTCCGTCTTTCTTGGGAACGGCAGCCACCTTCACCGTGCGGTAGCCCTTTGCGATAGCTTCTTCGAGGGGGAGGTCGACGAATACCATCCTCCCGGCGTCGACTTCGGCATCGATCGCTTTGATTATGGCTTCCGGCACGTCTTGGGCGGAGCGGTAGTTGGTGAAGGCGGGCCGCAAGTCGCCGGGCTCACGGTCCAACTTAGTCTGGGATATAGAGAAGGGGGGCATGTTCGGCGCCTCCGGGATCTTGTTGAGTATCCCTGCCGGGAAAGGACGGTCAATGATCTCCCGCAGGGTCGAGTCGTCGTCAGCGAAGGTGTCCAGTAGTGCTATCCACAATGGGCCGCGAAAGGGGGCGCCGCCGCGGCTGCTGCGGTCTTCGCAGCTGAGGAATCCACACAACACAGATCTTACAGACGTGGCTGCCTCATCAAAGACCGAGTCGAACTGGGACGCCTCGGCGGGCGAGAGGAAACCAGGGCCTGGCCTGTTGACCAGCAAGGCAGGAAGGTCGAAGTCGACCGCGGCCGCTTGCAGGGCCTGGGCTACCAGCAGTTGCTTGCCTGTTGGAGGGTCGACGCGCTTGCCGGGGGCAGGCTGGTGAAGGCCGGCGCCGTTCTGGAAACCACGCTGCGCTTCTTCGGCTTCAGCGATACCCTGTGGGACCAGGACGTCGCAGATGGCGGCCACCGATTCTTCATGACCCAGAGGGGACGAGGACGGCGTTGGTGGGTTGGAGGGACGAGCTCGCTTCATCGGTGGGGCTGTATGGAGAAAGGACGTCCCACGTAGAGCGAACACAACTGAGAAGGAGAGAGAGCAGGCTCAATCGAAATGAGTCATTCCCAAATAGCTAGCGGACTCCGCTAGGTGGAGGCGCGACGGATCAACAGTGTTGATCCGTCGCGCCTCCACCTACCTGTGTTGATTCAACACAAGAACAATCTGCGGAAATGATCTGTGGTAACTAGAGTGCGCGGATAGGCCTAGGCTACGAGGGGACGAGAGGCGCACTGACGAGAAAGGCTTGGAGGAATAACGGTGTGGGCATTCGACAGGGGAGAAACGGAAGATCAGGCCATGGACCACGACCCGGAGCTGCCGTTGTAGGCCTACTTCTTGGAGTCGTTGTGGCCGTCATTTCTGCCAGCACCCTGTGGCCGCTCGTTGTGAGCTCGGTTTCCCCCATACCCACGGTGTCGTTTCTGGCTAGGGCCAGATGAAGGATGGGTGGAAGGCTTCCCTTCGCGCTTCCCACCTGGGGGCTGGTTGTTGCGGGTGGCTGCAGCGAGCGAGCTCAACATGACGCCGGCGGTGAGTTCAGGCTTCTGGTAGAACTCCCCCAACGGGGCGATGTGGAAAGCCTCCGACGATGCTATCTGCTTGCGTATGGCGATATCGGCGCAGGAGGCAGTGCGCCAGCCAAACTGCACGCTCAAGGCCAAGATACGGGCACGGTGGCAATCAATGTCCGCCAGGGTGATGGCGTTGAGAGGGTTCAATGGCTCCGTGGAGTCGAGGGAGTTAATGATCATGGCCCAGCCAAGCGACTGGTAAGCCAGGCACCACTTGGACCCGAAGGCCCTGTATGACACTTCGTCGTCGCCGTCGTCTGCTTTGACTCTCACCACGGTGCCGTCTTCGCGCTCAGCCCACCTTGTTTCAGGCTTGCGGCTGACCGGGCCATCCGAGGGCATGTAGCGGTGGAGGTCGACGTAGGTCCAACCAGATCCCCTTAGGGAATCGAGCAGCTTCTGTGACGGGTAGACCTCCGGCGAGAAGGGGCCATACTTCTGTATAGCCTGTTGAAAACCGCGGGCGTAAGACCGCGTTTTCTGGACCCGTTGGTCCGGACCGGAATCTTCCGGGGTGGGGGCACGCTGTGCCGTTACTGTAGACTCAGCGAACCGTAGCTGGGCGTTAGCCTCGCCGACCATTCCCCACAGGTAGGACTCGGTGACCCCCTCGGAGAGGTTGGCAGTGTGTTCACATTCCTTCAGCTCGTTGCAGACGGTAGTAACGGCCTTCTCAGACAAGCAGGAGACAGCTCTGACAGAGGTGATGTGGTGCTCCTTGAGCTTCTCGCATACCGTGGTTACAACGGCCGCGTCGTCGATGACCCGGGCACCGATCTGCTCCAGAGGCGAGGCGGCGTTGGGCTGGTCCGCAGGGGCCATGGAGAACCAAGAGGAAACAAACTGACGAACCAATCCGCAGAGTAACGCAAGACTCCAACAGCGGGGCGAATGGGTAGTCGCACGTGAACCGGAGTGAGAGCCTGTCACTGACCAGCCAGGTAGAGGGGCTCCTCGGAGGGAGCCGACGTACTCCACGAGGGAAGCGAGAAACTCCACGAAGGGAGCTGGGACTCCGCGATGGGAGTTGGGTCTCCATTAGGGGAGAAGAGAAAAAAAAATAAGCACGCTAGGGGCCAGTTCAGCCACTAGCGTCTCGGCGAACCGAAACCGTTGTGCCGGAACGCAGCTGAGATCCGCGCCGTGCGCGGGCCCAGGACTAAGCCCCTGCACTAGTTTCACCCTCGTCGAACCCTACGGGTTTAACTCTACAATGAACTCCTCCCATCGGTGCGAAACTCGGGCGGTCTCGCCTCGAGGTGCGTGCGTGCCCCTCTTGTGCGAGCCGCACAGCGCCACCGTGACACTGTCGAGTCTTGTTTCGGGCTTCGCGGCTTGGCTACCCGAAATGCTACAGCAGCCCATCTCTGTGGCTTCGACTCGCCGCTCTTCTCGTGTGATTCGTCTCTTGCAGCAACCTTCTTTCTACGACCTTTTCATATGAGATACCTCTCTTCCATCATCTGTTACTCAAGTCTCATCGCAAGCGTTCGTGCCTCTCACCCTATCGGTGCTTACGGTTGCAGAGGATCAGCCCAATACGGTGGTCGTTTGGATTTTGATGAAAGTAAGCCAGTCCTCCGCATCAGCGCCTTGCTCGGCAGGTGTGGGACTTCTGCCGAGAACGTCCCCTATACCATAACTCCCATCCGTGGTTCTAGCCACGAGGATTTGCTGAAGCCTGACTATAGCTCGACTGACTTCAAAGCACGCCTGGCTGCCTGCAGAGATCGGTCTATTAATGTCGACTTCTTTGACAGGCTCCACGTCAAGTCGAACCATGGTGTTCTCATGAGCGATATAGCTATCAACGGTGCTAATGGGTCTCCGTGGAACTGCTGGTTGGCCGAGGGTCCTTCTCGCCCCGTGCCAAGCCCAACTACTAGGCCTCTTCCGGTCCACACTACTACGCGTGCGCCGGGAGCTACACCCTTTCCAACACCGGCGTCGACTCACCCTGTTGGAAGCTTCTATTCTTCAGTAACGGATGAGTCTGGCGGATCGTTGGTGTTTCACGAGCAGCAGCAGACTTTTTCTATTTCCATCCGGTTGCAGACCTGCGTCGCGACTGCATATAACGTTCCCTATACCGTGAGATTGGCCACTAAGGACCTATTCTGGGTGATACCCGACTACAGCTCGACTAACTTCGAGACGAAGCTCGGCAGTTGCAACGACGCGGTTGTACGAGGTGGCCAATTCAGCCGTCTCAGAGTATCCTCGAAGGGCGGCTCGATGAACGAGGTCACTGCTTTCATCGTGGATGGTGTGGAATGGGTTTTCGAACTCGCTGGTGCCCCTCCTCCCCGCCCGGCTCACCCGACGCAATCTCCCGCTTTTCCTGTACATGAGACTCACCCCGTGGGGATCTACCAGAGTGATGAACATTCAAACTCTGTTAGCACTATCGAGTTCTACGAGAACCTGCTGCTCATGAGTTTGACTGTCAACCTCGGTAGTTGCGTTGCTGCTGCCCGCAACGTCCCCTATCATATTGGCCGTCTCCACAGTCATAAAGGAGACATTCTCGACGACGAGTTCTTCGTGGTGCCCGATTTCGGCAGTACAGACTTCATGACGCAGGTGGACAACTGCCACGACCCTGCTATCCACGGCGAGTCTTTCAAACATCTGGCGGTTACCTCCAAGCAGGGCGTTCCGATGAGTGAAGTCACCACCTACGGGCAGCAAACTGAAGAATGGGAATTTCAGCTCCTTGATGTGCCCACTCGGCCGCCACCAACCACAACTCCTCTTCCCACGACGACTAGCCCGACCCCTACAGTTCCAACTAAGCCTCACCCAAGTGGTCTGTATGATGGTGACAGTAAAGGAGCCTCGGGAGAATTGGTTTTCTTTCAAAAACCTGGATACTTTACCATGCATATCACACTCGCTGGTTGCCGTCTCTATTACGAGGATATACCATACGAGATGGTTGAGGAGAATGGCGTCTCTTGGGTGAAGCCTGACTATAGCTCCACCAGTCTGGCTTACACTCGGAGGAAGTGCAGGTTCAAAGCCAGGTCAAAATACGCACTCAGTGATCTAGAGAAGATCGAATTCAGGGATGCGCAGGACCCGAACGACCAGACATTAGTCATTCACAGGTCCGGTAAACATGGCAAGGCACAAGCGAGGGTCTTCAAGAACCAGTGAGTAGAGATTCTCTACTAGAGAAGGATTCGCCACTTCGCCAAGTGGATGAATGATAGACCAGGCCTACCACGGCCAATTTTCCTTTTTTCAATATTTTCAGATTTTGCAAACGAGAGAGTCAAGCATCAACGTCGCTTATCTCAATGTTGAGTCTGCCTGACTTCTGCTCATTTAAACTCTTTTCTGATTACATCAGATTGTGTTGCTAACTCTTAGTGATAAATGATAGGAGAAAAGGTGCCACGTTAGAACGCCCTATGTGAGAGTTGGCACTAATTTCTGCAAGTATCACGACAGAGGCCGACTGACTCAGTCGGACTGAGGAGATGTTGGGAATGTCTAACATTGGAGGATGGCGAAAACATCTCCACTACTTCATTCGTTGTCTAGCACCGCTACCTACTGCATACTCTCATGAGCTCCGACGAGTCATCAGACTGAGGCTACGTGAATGTCACTGGAGACATAGGGTCTTTCGTAAATAGTCTTTATCAACTCAATAATATTCGTGGGGATGTTTTCTAGCGCCCACGTGGCCCTCCAGGGATCGCGGCGCATTGTTCCCTCTCACTGCCGCCGTCTCGAATTCTCACGTCAGCTGAGTTTCACTACCCCCACGTCCCAGAGGTTCTTACGTGTCGAAACGTTCTTGAGCTCGTCAGTGGAGCAATCGGAGGAGTAACTTCATTTTGAGCGTTCACATCGATGTCTTATAAACGTACCTGCTTCAATGAAGGGCTCGAAAAGCCCCACTCGATACGGTCCGTATCGAGTGGGGCTTTTCGCAGGGTTGTCGATTTCCATGAAATCGCGAAACGATTTCCGAAATTCGAATTTCATAGTGGAATTTCAATGAAATTCATTTCATTATCGGAAAATGCGAATTTGTCGCACAGCGACGGATCATTCTTCCCTACTCCTTGAGCTCCTCTCGGCTCCTGGGGCAGGAACGCTCGTAGACATTGTCCTTTGACGACGCCTCGTGTAGTATCTCAGTCTCCTTCGTTAAAAATTGCCATCGCTGACCAGTCATTTGTGAGTCACCATTGGTGGCTAGCCAATGGTTATGTGAGTGATATATAATGCAATATCGGGAAGGTTTTATTTATTACATGCTGCCACAGTATTGTCTCGTGGAATGAATAAGCCCTGCAATCAAAGTTTCCGGGCAGAATAACACGTAGGTAGAGCCTCTACCGTGGAGGTGCTCTACTAGAGCAGAAAGCCGTAGAAAGTCGTCTTAGCAGGTAAAACCAACCGCGCAAGCCGTCTGATCGATTTACTTAATTCGCTCCCTGTTTGGAAGCCTCTTTTTCAACGTTGACGACCGTTCTACGAATATTCGGATTGCTGCACGAGTGATATTGCATTTTATTCGATCATTTCGCGTCATTTTCGTAATTTCCACTCTTTAGTCGAATTTCATCACTTCATTTTTCATTTCCGAAGTTTCGGAAATTTCCGCGAGCGAAAATTTCAGGAATTTCAGCTTTCGACAACCCGCTCCCGAGGTATCAGTTCTGCCAACGAGCTGTGACCGGCGCTCCACGATTTCTCGGGAGCGCCGAGGAGCTTACTACGATTTCTCATAGCTTTATTATGTGGCGTATGCACCATGCCGTTGCAGTTACTGCAATGCAGTAAGTGTAGTTGTAGAACGCAACATTAGTAGATTGAGCTCGTAATGAAGGAGATAGAGCAGAAAGAAAATTGGAGTAGATATGAGAATGGATTGACAATGCGAAGCTAGTATGAGCACAGCTCGATTGTGATGTGTAGAGAGTGCACATAGCTCAGAAGGAGAGGCCCATGATCGTGCCGCCTCCTCGGAAAGACCTGCGATGAAGTTCATTGTGTGAACGGCCCGAAATCAGGCTATCGGTGTTGGGTCCCAAAAGGACACAAATGATGAAGTCTCGACAATTGTGTAGATTGTCTCCTTTTTCCCCATTCTGATGTCCTCGGGACACTCTGTGAATGGTTAAGTATCCGGATGCTAGTACGCTAGCTGTGGGTTTAATCATTAATCATAAAGTAAAGTTGTATTACGTATTACATTGGTGGTTATCATCAACCACCTGTGTCGTTATATATCGTGGTAGAGAGTGGGTATTCTCTATCATATTGGTTATTGATATTGTTATTACTACAGGTCTGGATCAGTGTTTCCAGTTGTTAATCTGGAAGACCGTGGAATATATTGACCGAAAGTGTTCACACTGTGAACCTCACGGAAGGCGATCAACATCGGCTAGCGGTCATGACTTTGAGGCTTATGAGACTCCCGAGAACAGAAATGATATCTCTCGCGCCACTGGCAAATAGCCCTTCATCAACACCTTTTCAACATTTAGTTCGCTCATGGAACCATCAAGTTCACTGAGGCGAGCGAAGATGGATGTCGATCCTGAGACAGGAATATCTATTCCGGGAATAGTATTCCCGACTTAGAGCTCTCAGCGGTTGCTGAGAGCAGTTACATGAGGTCTTGACCAGTAAGATGGCGGCGAGGCAATAATAACGAAGGTGACACCTATGACTCGGGGACCGCGTCAGGCTGCCACCCTGATAGGTGTTGCCCGGGAGGCGCGCAAGCTATACTTCGTAGATTACAAAAAGCCCGTTCAGCGCCCTGCAATTAGCCAATCACTTTGTATGGCCCGTCGTCGAACTGAATTAAAGAACGCAAGAACGAATTTGTTGAATATCCTGGTGTGCTGCTGCGTAGGAAGGACTACTAGCACTACTGTAGGAAGGCGAGATATGATAGGAGGCATTTGGCTGCAGCTAACGATGCTCTTCACTAACAATAAAAAGGCGAGTGGCCCACTCCGAGTGGACGAGCTCGCGATGAACAATAAGTTATCGATAAACAGTCTGGCGTCGAAGGCGAGTGAACTCGCGACGCTAGCAGCTTGGCCGACTGCCGTGGCACTCTGGCTACTGAATCGTCACACTTTTATTGTGTGCATCTATGGCGTTTAGCGTTAGGGATACAATGAAAGTCTGAATCGGGCCTGCATTACAAAGACAGAATTTCTCTCTTCGTAAGGCGGCCAAGTAAAGAGAAGTCTATTAGCGGGCTCCTCTCAGAACCGGAAAATCGATGGCCATCCTTACGGCCTTCAGCGGGTTCAGAGCTCCAGCGTTCCTCTTCAAGGGCCTCAGAGGACTGTAGAACCGATCAACGTTGTAGGTGAGCATCCCAGCAACGTACTTGGGCTTAACGCCCATAGAAAGCAGGATCGCGGCCGCTCCGGAGACGATGGGGCACGAGAAAGACGTGCCCGAGCCGTACTGGCTTGAGCCAGTGTAGACGCCCGAGCCGTAGGCAGCGATGTCGACGCTGTTACCGTAATTGCTGAAACTGGAGACTCGTAGAGTGTCTTGCATGTCGAGGGAAGCCACACAGACCACGCCGGGAAGCGCACATGGATAGTACATGCCAGCTGCTTTTGCATGGTTACCAGCACAGGCGACGACGATGATATCTTGATCAGTTGCGGCTTTGAAGGACTTGCCGAGGATCCAGTTTGCAGATCTCTCCGACAATTCTCCAAATATTGAGATTGATACGATATCAACCCCGATGTCGACTGCCATGTCCATAGCCGCAGCCATATGCCACCAGCTACCAACACCATCCTCTCTTTGGGTTGCCAAAGACACCAAACGTACGTTAGATGACATGCCGGCCATATCGTGGTTATTGTTCCTCCTGGCCGCGATGAGTCTGGCACACCTTTGGCCATGCTGATTAGCCGACGTGAAGTTCGAGGAGTCGTCCACGAAGTTCCAACCACCGGAGATGAACCCGCCACTCCTTTTATAGAAGATACCCCGGTAAGAGGAGATCTCAGGATCGCTGAAGTTGAGGCCGTTGTCCATAACAGCTACTTTAACGGTTCTCCTCGCGTAGCGCGCAGAAAGTCTCCACACTTCTTTCATGTTCATCCGCTCAAATGCCCTTTGCCTCCAAGCTTGAGGGTCATTCACGCCGAGATCGTCGTCGGTGGTCTGTTCCTTGGTGGCGAAGTTAGGGGAGCATTCACACTCCAGACCGGGTAGCTCGGAGGCTGCGTTCTTCAAGTAGGCACAGAGATCGGCGGAGCTCACCGTGTCATCGGAAGTAGAGACCATCTGCAAGCCCGAGGACTTCAGGGTCTTGATTGTTGCTGTCTTGAAGAAGGCGCTCATCTCAGCGTTGGCCTCGAGCTTGACGTTTTCTAGGCGCTGCGGGACGTCCCGCACGTCAACAAAAGCATCGTCGGAGGTGATCGACAGGATAGTCTTGCTGTCGTAAACGTCAGCGGAGCTCGATGCGGCTACGAGCGGGGCGAAGGAGAGAAGCTTCATCGCGTCGAATGAACAGAAAACTAGAAGCGCCGCCAACCATCACGCGAATTGAAGGGACGAGGATTAATCGAGTGAGCCTCACCGCTGGCCCATCATGCCAGAGGCGAGGCGCTTCATACGTATGGGCCTAGTCGCCCGAGTATTTAGCTCGATAAACTCCGTTCATCGGTGACACGTTCATCGTGGAAACACGGGCGGTCTCGCGTCACTGTGCGCGCGTGCACCTTGTGGTAGGACTCTCTGCCTGCTCCTGATGGCCAGTCTTCTACCTGAGAGTTATCGATTGTTCGCTCTATGTAAAGCGACTAAGTTCCGAACGGACCGTTCTGCCATTACTGGGCTCGTAATACTAGCTGTGTTTGATTCTTGACTGTGCGGGCCGCACAGTGCGGCCCTGTCCGCGTGTAGTAAACAGATAGACAGGATCTGGCGGGCGTGTCACGCGGGTGGCCATGATTAACGCAAGAGTACAAGATGGAGCCAGAGAGAACCCTTATCTTAGTCCATCAGTGGGCTTTGGAGGGCAAGAAGCGCAAGCGAAGTGCTTGGAGGTGCAAACAGGAAAGTAGCAGCTGCCGCGCGCGCCCAGTATTTGTGTGGATTCTGAGCTCGAGTGAGCTGATGATTGTGTGATGAGTTTGACATGTATGATGATGATACGGCTGTGGGAACTGTTGTACCGCATTGTACTCGTCCGTAGGCCGCTCGTCTGCGACTATTTTTAATCATAAGAACAAACCTCCCTGAGTTTCAGTAGCGTGCTCGTCCAGGGATGCACTACGCGGCTCGCATGCACTACGCGATGCACTATGCACTCAGCAACACGCGGCTCGCATGACGCGGGATGCTCGGCCCTCGTGTGAGCTCGATGGCATTCAACTTTCCTCTTGGTGCCCATCCATCACTCAGGGCGTACATAGCGAAGGGTGCTCGAAGTACCATGAGCAGCAGGGACCCCGCTGCAGCCTGCAGCGGGGTCCCTGCTGCTCACTCTCTGCTGCTCAACCCGAACGACTCGAGCTGAGCCCCCGATCCTTCTGCATTTAACCACCAGTTAATCGAGTGTGCTTTCGCAAATTGATGGTTACGGAGTAACCGAGTTTGGTTACGAGCTGGGAGTCGGCCCTTAGGGACACGAACACACAATTTAGCACTGCGCCGAGCTCCTAGTTGTGTGTTAGTGCCGAGCGAGGTCTTAGCGCTAGTGCTATGGAGGCGCACTCGGACCGCATAGCCGCATCGTCTTTTTGAATTCGCGTTCTCAATTCCGTGGCTGGTTGTCATTTTTCAACCTGCCCAACTCTCCCGAGTTGAATCACTGTGCGGATTCAGTTCGAAGGCGCGACCACGGAAGTCGAGCCCGAGCGGGACTCCGCTCTGTGATTTGGCGGCTGACGCACAGGTGGCGGGTTTGAGGTTGAGTTCCTCCAACCGGCGACTCTGTACTTGGGAACCGCTGTCCTGTTTTCCATACCTCACTTAGTGATCTGGACGTGAGTTTCCCACCGGTTTCCCTAACGGGGACGTGACAAGTTGACGACGTCAGTGGTAGAGCGATACTGCCGCGCGAGACCCTGTTCTCGCGCCCTTCGTCAGCGACGTGGCTCGCTAACTAATGGGTACGAGATGGGTGAATATCGCAGAACCAACTCCTTCGGACGCGTCACGTGTATATCAGCGAGCCCGGAAGAGTCCATGACGAGAGCGCCGTCTTCGGGATGAGGTCAGCGGAGAAAAGAAGCGCTCGAACGAGAGCGTCCCAAGCGATGGGCCATCCGCAGAATCTCCACGCGGGCGATGAGATTCTGTCGCACGTCGGGGCCTTGAGGGGATGAATCACGGCGATTCAATTGCATTTCAATCACTTCCTTAGCCGCTCACTGAGATGCTCATTCACCGAAAAACAAGTTGAATGCCGAGAAACTCAGTTTAAGGAAAAACATTCAACTTTCTACTTATAAAAATTCATGAGTTGATATTAAAAAAGACTTCGAATACTCTCACTGTCACCCGAGAGAGCCATAGCATATCTCGTTGAAAGCAGGGCCGCTCACTAGAACCTGAAGGATAACATGGAACAAAAGCGAAAGTTGATTGGACGCGTGGCTTTATCACCTTGCCCGTAGAGTCCGTCAGCTCGGCGACACCAAATGCCTCCGACATTTCCGAAAGCATATCGCTTCCCTTCAACGTCCATTCATGGACAGCCTCCACATCCACCGAGAGTTTATTCAGCCTGAAGTCGGAGCTGCTCGGCAGGGCATGAGGCAGTATCATTACGACTTACCGAGCCTCGTAGAAAGAACAAGCGACCCTCTGCTGATGGGCAGTGAACTCTCCGGGGATGGACTCGACTTTGCCGGTCTGCGTATTCAGGGACTTCCAGTAATTGTATCTGAGCATTCAGGGTGCAACATTGCTCGAAGACAAAAATACAGGGCGTGTGGTGTAGGGGTATCACGTCTGCTTCGCATGCAGAAGGCCCCGGGTTCAATTCCCGGCACGTCCATACTTGTTGTTTCCGAAAGTTGCATCCGCCGTCCACAGGACACTTTTCCGGCTCCCCTGTGGTTTCATTCTTCAATATGGTATGAATAAAACGATACCCCCAGACTGGACCATAATAAGGACCGTAATAACGTTTCGAGTAACTGAGGATGGGAAAACCGATGGGAGAAGATCATCATCGATGCAGTGGAATCCTCCAGCCGCCCGGCAAGGAGGGTGGCTTTCAAAACCTACCCATGCATGGGACTGTGTACGTTGTCCATGATGAGATCTCCGCGAAGGAACGGCCTGTGGACAACCTTGTCCTTCTGACCAGGCACCTCCCAGGGGTAGTGGAGACCCTCGGTTGTAAAATGCCTGGCATGAGTCGCCGCGACACATCTCTAGCTAGAGGTGTCAGAAAGCACCAATCTCACATTCGAAGCATCTCGCTACCCTCATGCAGCAAGGTGAACTCCCCCACTCCATTTGAATCATCAACATCATCTCGAAGAATCAAGCTTCCGAGCGAACCCAATTCAATTTTTATCTGTCGTAGAACTGAGTGGCAAATATCGCCCACGAGGTTGATCTACCTGTCCATCAGGGGCCTCACGAAGGGCGTTCAAGCTCTTACTCTGGTAGTCAACCAGAACCTTGGTCTCTCCTTCGTCGGTTACGTACCTCAGTTTGAGAAAATGCACAAAAAAACTGCATCGCTCCGCTGCTGCTCACCAAAGCCAGGCCCTGAGTGGGAGTGACTTGGCCGACCAAATCCTAAAGCTCAGAGATTTGATTCTGGACTTCTCGTTGGCGGCGAAAAAATGAAATTGCCAGTTGTCGTGATCAGCGAGGGGGAAGACCTTCGACTTGGTGCATCCGTTGATCTCGATGATCGACATCGGCACCTGTCGGCCACATCACACGGGAGAGGAGATAGTCCATTTCGGATCGCTGCACGTCAGGCAGGAGCGAACTTCCTGTTAAGCTCCGTGACTGCGACTAGAGCGATTTCCCGCCTTCCATTATCATCAACGGCACAACAGTCACTCTACGCGCCATCTATAAACGCGCAAACCGCGCAGGCACTTTTTCCTTCGTCTTGATGAGTTTGACCCTAATTCCTTTTCCATTGAATTCACCATACACTAGGCAATGTACTTTGCCTCTTGCTGGGCGATCACCGGCATCGTCCCCCAAAAAGCCGAAATAGCGGCTTCTCAATCAGGAGACAAATGTGCGCATATCCAGGCAAATCAAATCAAGGCCCGGCCCTCATCGCCAGAGCCTTCTAACGCGCAGCGATGAATTCCCCCTGAATGACCCACCCGAGCCATCTTCTCCTCCGTCAAAGCGGCGCGACCCTCAACCAAACGTCTCTCCATAACCGTTGGTTTCCTCATAGTAATACTCGCGCCTGTGTGCGTACCATAACTCCCGCAACTCTCGATTGCCATCAACATTTACCTCCAAGGCGGCCCCCACGGAATAGCTCTGCAACTGCGGCGTAGAACTTAAAACGATTATTATAATGCTCTACTCCGACGCTCGATATCTGACGCTCCTTGCTGGATTCGTAACTGGTCATAATAAAAATAGCGGTCCTGGGAATCGAACCCGGGACCTCTCACTCTTGCGATCTCTGCTGCGACCATGGCCCCCAGACCTTGGTGAGATCCCTGAACTCGATGTCCACAAAGCCAGCCTCCATCAGCTCCATCCTGTACCTAATGACTTAGCGTCTCGGGTTTTCCGTAGACCCGACAGTCATCGGTCTTGATGGTCGTCTAACCTCCCATTCGCGACGCCACAGTGACAATAAAACAGACTAGAATGCTGCATGCATGGCGGCCATTTCCCGTAATAGCAAGCGTGATTTCAAAGCCATGGCCATTCTAGATTCTACCACAATCGTCATTACTTGGCAACACCGGAGACACTGTGCGCTCCGACCATCTCCCGAAGGAGTTCCTCTTCTCTATCGGTGAAGGGCCCTTCCTCAGTGAGGTGAATCATATCTTCTATCAAAACCTAGGGTCAATCTAACACTGGCTTTGTATGGCAGTAGCACAGCTCACCGATCCACCGGGTTTCAGCGCCTCATACATCGCCTTCAGCACGCTCAGCCGGTTAGGAATGTGGAGGATGACCAACAACGAGAATGCTGCATCATATCTACACCAACCAGTACTACTGGTCCAGTAG
Organism: Perkinsus olseni; assembly: GCA_013115135.1. NCBI lineage: Eukaryota > Perkinsozoa > Perkinsida > Perkinsidae > Perkinsus > Perkinsus olseni. Next base: position 30,996 of record JABANP010000153.1, on the reverse strand, counting down.
ACCGCACGAATTTCATGCCGACAACCCCGGGTTCAATTCCCAGCAGGCGCACTTTTCTTTGTTCGCGGAGGCATACATATCTTTAGTAGCATCACCACAGACAAGGTCAACCTTGCTGGCCAGCCCCACAGCTTCAGTGAGCTCTCTACCAACTTCGATCAAGCCCTCCTGCACGTCGTAGCCCACCACAGAGCAGCCCGACTTATACGAAATGTATCTGATAGAAAAATGACACCTTCTAGCGGAGCGAAGCTGAGCTCACCTGGCGGGGCCTCCGACGCCGCAGCCAACGTCGAGCACCGTCACATCGGGTCCGAGGCCGAGAGTCGATATCACCTCGTCGCACGCGACCAAACCACGATAGTGATACCTTCCACAGGATTTGGGAAAAAGTTGGTATAGAGCTGCTGCACCGCCCATGCCCACTGATCAAGGTGTCCCAGGCTCTCCAGGTCGGAAACTCCGAGCTTCCCATCACCGCTGGATTTCGCCTTGAACTCATCGATCCACTGCCTCAACGCCTTCACCCTCCACGAGTACATCACACTCGGCAGAGGGGCGGTGGCCGACGACGCCAATGACGGAGACATCAAATCGGTTATTACGGAAGCGACACCACTGAGGGCCGAGAAGCTGCTGCTCATAGTCGACGCAAGGCGGGTGACGTTTATGACGGATCGAATACACAGGTTCTGCCGTGGACCAAGAACCAGCCGTACAGCCCCTCCCGAAGGCAAGCAGCAGCTTCGACCAGACTGGCTTCACCGAGGGACAACTCTCCCGTCAGGTTGCATGAGTACTCCCCCATGCAGCCCCATCTCCTCCGGACCATCGGCGATCGGGTAAGGCTACGGTGCCTCCACCACTCTAACACGATCGCTTATGCAATACCGCGCCCACTGAAAGGACAGCCCTCCGGCCCTCATTGATCCAACACAAAGAATAGTATTTCCTAGAAATCCATCGGAGACAGGTCGCTCTCGATCCACGTTCCCTGACCGTGCAAGGCCGGACTGCCGCTGCTGGGGCTGCCCAACTTCCGGGCCTTCATCGCTGCTGTCCGCCGTCGCGTCGATATCACCGGACCTGCACCACAACTGGCTTCAACCGTGGAAATTCAGCCCAGCTCACAGTCGTCGCCCTCGCCTTCCCGAAAGACCTTCGGAGGCGTCCAATACACTTCTGATGCTTCCAAAGGCAAGCCACTCCCACGGGCCACCTGAATGGATCTCACCGTCACGCGCCACGAAATTGCCTTGCCTTACCATTCTGAGTGCTTCAATAGTAGGCGTATCACAACTGACCCTCCTCTCGAGTTTCGCCGGCGTCAATGTCGGCAGCCTGTCCCCGGCCGAGGCCCGGGGTCGCAACCTAGAGAGGACCGAGCATCCAACGACCTGTCGAGGCGATGCACGAGATGGTAGAATAAAGCAGCAAGAGTGGGGAGCAAGTAACACTGTGAACCTGTCACTCATTATGCGCCGCCGACCACCTTGTGCATGCGTGCACAGCTAATACTCCCGCTCCCCGAAGAGGAGAAAGTAGAAGACACTCCTTCTCGCCTTGCGTTTACTATTAGCAACAGCGGAGAAGCAACAGGAGCAAACCTTCTTGCACCGCCCTCAGATCGATCGATTTTTAGTTTCATCATCATCAGTTTCTATCGGTCCTCATGGAAGCTTCGAGGTCGGGAAAGGCTATTCACGTCCCACCCGCGACCTTGCCACTGTCCCCGCCTACTTGTTCTGTGACGGCAGTAGACCAGCCTCAGTAAGAGTGCTCCAGATATCGCTCGGTATCACACTAGTAGCGTGAGCTATGCTAGCGATATTAACCGTGCATGCCACCGAGCTTCGGCCCGCCTCCTCCTCCCTGAAGGAACCACCTTAACTCGCTTCACGGCGTCACTCGCCCTCACCGTGTCCGATCCAGAACCTCTAATATTCTCCGCGCCCAGACTGCGTGCAGGAGGACGTGACCACTAGGAGAGAATGGCCGCTCAGCGCTGCCATGCCTGACGAAAACAACCTTAACGTTGTACTGCTAGGGAACCATTACGATATCGATCAGAATGGCGCGCGCTACAAGTACAGTACTCACCTGTTTTCCCGATCACTGAGCTCAAACGCCAAGTTGACGAGGAACTTGCCGTAACCATGGCGTTGGAACGACGGCAAGACCATGATGCACGAGAGAATATGCGAAAACTGCCGATCGACCTTCTCCTTGGAAAAGTACCCCACAAAATGCGGCGGCCTCGTCGACCTTGGCATGGCCGTAGGGGAGGCGGGGACCTGCAGGGCTCTCGCTACCACCGACGTGACGCAGTGTGGCTGCTGCTGCTACCTCCTCGGGATGGTCCCATTGGACGAGCATGTAGAACCAAAATGACTTGACCAGATCCCTGCGGTTACTCTGATGTTCTGATAAACTCTTACCCTGATAAAAGATTCGTTAAAGATAATACCACGAATTTTGATTCGGTACTTTCTCATTGCGATAAATTAATTTTTTCGACGACGACGCCCGTATTCACGCGACTATATACCATAATGGTATCATACTAGGGCTTCGAAAAGCGGAGCTCGGCACTAACTTCTCTGCCTCCAAGCCCAGCCCACGTCCAGCGTGAGTAGCGAGGAGCTAATTATTAGTTGAGTGAAGGCCTACACACCTGGGTACGAAGGAATAGAAATCCTTCATTATAAATACATAACTTATTACTAAATGGCCTTATAGTATCATAGAGTAAGAAATTTGAATTCATGCCTAAGTACGAACGGGAGAAGAAAGCTATGAATGCTTTTCACTGAGCACCAGAATAATACGACCAACGCTGCGAACAGGAATGATTCGAGCATCGCTCCGCTCACTTCGAGGAACAACTTCGTGAAGAGGACGAGGTTCTCGCAGTAGTGCTCATTAGACTGCCCATCGACCTCCACAACGCCTAGCACTTTATCCCCCGACACCTTGCGCCAGATGAGAACACCTGAGGAGAGCCGTCACCGTAACGGCCCCTACCAAGATCGTGACTTACCCGGAGGGTTGGCAACGCCGCAGGTGGTCATGTGAGAAAACCTGAAAACAACAATAGCAACGAAAAAACTCGCGAACTGTTCACTCGCGAACAATCGGAAGAATGGCTTGCAAATATCTATCCGAATGGGTTTGTGTGAACAGAGCTGATTGGAATAGAGAAGTCAATTGGGGCAAGTACCCAATAGAGCCGTGGAGAATGATGAGCGAGAGTTGAAGCGGAGAGATGATAATGTAATGAAGAGGAACAAGCTCTCAGTACTGTATATGAACTGCTGGCTGATAACACGCAAGCTTCATGAGCTCTAATGATACAAACGCCGCCTTCCTCACATCTCCCGTTCACTCGCGAACGGTCGGAAACATCGTTTGCAAATATGTAGCTGGGTGGAAGGATCGTCCCGCGTGTCACCAGGACGCAGCCGGAGCTGATCGACTATCTCTGGAGGATAGGGCGAGAAGAACCTAGAAGAAGCAGCAGTCGCTGGCAGTCGCCCTGTGACGCACAAAGGACGCATCACCACGATGGAAGCTAGCAGGAAGGCGACACCCAAACGGCCATCCACAGTTCCGAACCAAGGAGCGTGTATCATCCAAGACAATTTCCGTTTATCGTAGCCTGATGAGACCCTGGAGTTGAAACTTCAACAGGATGTACACGGACACCGATATCCTATTATTCATTCCTGTTATGAATGCTCCGGGAATGCGCTAGTGACCAGAGCAGTCCTAGCTTATCAGCGCCCCTCAGGGAAAACCAAAGCCCTCCGGCCAGACGCATCGCCAGGCCTACCAAGTGTACAGAGGTGGATCTTCGCCGACCTTCACAAATCTAACATTCTTCACTCGAGCCTTCGCCTTCTCCAAGTTGATCCGATGACTCGCTATATAATACTGTTCATTATGTTTACGCCCATACCTGCGCAATAGCATGAACACCCGACCAGAGAGACGCTGATCCTACTGTAGGTCCCAATACTTCTCGTCTACTCCCAGCGAGTCCGAGGGCCCTCGAGACTGGTGATGGTGGAGGCGCGGTGTGTTGGGGGTCGTCCCGGCATGCGACATGCCGCTGTCCAAATCTGAGGCATCCACCACCGGAATATACACAGCCGTTGCTGACAGCAACGGATTGATGATACAATAACTTGCTGTATCATCAATTCCAACGATCAGCGAAACCAGCACGGAACCCACTCTTCGTCCGTGGAATGCCACCAGGCTAGCGATGATGATGCGCTCGAGGAGAGAGGCAGAACCCCCCACCCACCAGCGGTCGAGACTGAGTCATTCAGAGGCGTCCTTGCCATACCACCGCTGTGACCCTCATCTCCCTCCGGTATCCGATAGCTGGCCACCTCGTCGATAGTCAGGGCGACGACATCACTACTTTTATACCTACCAAGATCAACAGATCATTGACCGCTCAATTAACGACGGACACCAATCGCGCTGCGGGTTCTGAGACCCGCAAGGTACCCAAACTTCGCTTCGCTCAACAGCCTGAACGTCCCCAACCCCCCGCGCAGTAGATTCCCAAGGCCGCGGTGGGTGACTCGAGCTCGGCGTGAAACAGAGTGAGAGCCTCCCGAAGCCTACCAGTCAGAGAAGTGCATGCCCTTGTCGTACAGCAGTACGTAATACAAAAATCGCCGAGCCCCGCCGAAGACCTCATCCTCCTCCGGAACTTTCATCACATCAATCACTTCACCCAGTAGACGCTGCTCCGATTCAAAATTTTGCGCAGGTGCTGCTGCTGACAGCAAGAATACCTGACGGAAACCAGTCGGGAGCGCGCGAACGGTGCTTGGGACGTACGCTGGAGCTGTCCACCCAGACCAACTGCCCGACGAAGAGAGCTCCCTCAAACGTCCGGCCGAGCGAGTTTCGAGTTTGCGGCGTGTCGGGCAGGACCTGAGGATTGGTCTCCCCAGCAGAGCACGATATGCAGGGAGTCGAATCATGGGAGTTCTACAAAAACATTGAGGAAAAAAGAAACGCGGCAACAGCCTCGACCAGCTCGTACGGAAAGACCATCCGATACTTACCTTCCCTCTAACTGGCATTGTTGTGCTTGTAGCCTGGTCTCTCGTCGGAATCGGCTCGGCCTCTTTTTCCTTGATGACCATCGGTGCAAGCACTCCCATGGAAGTGTCCTCGGAGCTCTTCCCGAGGAGAACGGGGTCGGGGACCGGGACGGTCATGGAAACAACTGCATACGAGGAGACCTCCAGAGAACCCGCGAACGCTGAGCAGCTTTCGGCTCTCGCGGTACTACAACTCGGAGCGGTCTTTCATTCATCTTTGGAAACGGAAACATAACCGTTCATGGCCATACAGCGCTCGATGAGGGATCATCAGGAAGGGCACTAGCTTCATGCGAGTATCCATACTACAGCGAGTCCTCTCGGGTGTGGCATCCGTAGGCCACCATCTTCCCTCCTCGAAAACAGTACACCAATACGGTCGATACTCAGGTTATGGATGACGGTAACGACCGACGGCGGGCACCTGTGGGTGAGAAAATTCAACCTCTTCTAGACCCCTTCGAACCATATTTCGATTGCTCAATCCTTGCTGTCACGTTCCACCATCTATTGTGCTGCTCATTTCAAAAGGCTCATTCAAGAAACACAAGCTGTAGTGACTTTCAACTATGAGAACGAAAGAGTACTACGTAATCACTGTAATTATCAGCCATTGTAGTTAGACACCACCGTTGGAAGAGAAGTCCTAGAGTTTTCAATAGCACTTCTATTGTAGAAGCCTGCTGCCTGTGCTTCTTCTGACCTCAGCGCTTCACTTAGTCGCCTCTTGTGTCAACAAGCATAAACGAGCCTTAGTTTGACAAGTACCGCGAGCACTTCGGAACTATACGATTGGGCAGAAGCTCCGTCGTTGCCATTGGCATTTGCCACAACATATTGCGCAGCGAGCTTGAAGAGGACCCTGGAACAACAAATTCGACGTCCGTTTCTGGCTAAAATAAACGCCCAGAAAGTACAGCTGAGTATCGAATATATCCAGGCCACAGCCACATGGGTCATCGTAGAAGGCGCGCGCTCACGCTTAGCTACAAGTCTTTCTGAAATTTTCTCTTTGAACCTGCACGCTGGTGGTATTCGTTCTTCGGTCTTCTTTGTCATCCTCTGATGCACCTTTTCCTTGAGACGGTGATCGGGCGAGTAGATAATTTTCACCGGGAGGGCAGCGGGGTGAAGCTGATGAGATTCTTCCGAAACTTCCCGTACCGCGGACTGAATCACAAAGTCCGGGAAAAAACGAACTGCAGGCGTGAGGAAGGGGAAGTTCCCTTGAGAAACCCCGAACGGTTCGGGCCGAACCTCACCCGACCTCGCAAGGTAACCGAGAGAACCCGATTGCGGAACCGAACCCAGGGCAACCCGATCGAAGAGGGAAACCTTTACCCCCGTTACGGGGTGTTACGTGTTTCCTGAAACGCGTCAAAATTTCCATTTCCGAAATTTCCACTGGAAATTTTACACCTACTTGGCAGAGACTTAGTTTTTTTTGGAAACTTCGACCTATCCAGGATAGGCTATCCTGCACGGCGTCGTGAACTTCTCGGAAATAAAATACACCACCGACGCTATCTGGTCCTGGACGCTTCACCATGTGAGCTGTATCAGACTCTGAAAATCAAAGTAAAACACGAGGCACTGACGGGAAAGGCAATGATCGGATAATCTGATTCGGATTCCCCAAATGCAACGCAAACAAGTAGGAGGCGGAGGCGGAGTTGATGCGTTATAGGTTTGGCGCGCGCCCAACTGATCGATATATTCGAGAGCGGGCCATGAAGCGTGTACCGTGTAACCTCAAGGAACACCCCGTATAAGTAATTGCCTGGAATCGAGCAACGGAAGCACGTCCACAAGCGACCCCTGCGTGTGGTTAATTTTTTTTAAAAGCCTCAGGCTTTTAAAATCTTAAATGGACGATTTTTACGGGGGCCCCGTAAAAATCGTCCATTTAAGGCTTGCGCAGGAATTTTGGGCGAGCGAGATTGATCCGTAAGAATTGGACAAAATCCCCCCAAAAAACGAATATACACTCACTGACAGCTTCGGATCGAGTTCCTCCTCGTATGCCTGCTCCGCTATTAGGTACTGCAGTACCCAATAGCGGTATCGATGCTACCGAATCTCCAATCTGCACGCAACTGAACCCGTCTTCTTAATAATCACTAGCTCGCTTTCACAAGACTTACTTCATGTAGCCATCACGCGCACTGTCGAGTCCACCCATCAGATCCCCGGACTTTACTGACTGATGGAAAAATCCCTTCGAACTGAGAGAGAAGAATCATAATCCCGCACGAATTCTACTTGAATGAACGAGGTCGGTAAGTAATCAGCTACCGTTCCAAACGCGTATGAGTTCTCAATACGGATTGACTACTGGTTGGTATAAGTATTAACGACTTTTAGTAGACGCTTATAATCAAGGCTACATTTTTGAAAGTGAAGCACGGCCCCCTCAGTTAATCGAACTGAGAACTTTTATGGTCTTAAGAGATAGATTCAATTTATTGGAAGTGTTTTTGCCACTACTGCGCACGGTCAACGGGTACGAAGATGGTAACGAATTCGGAATTCGTGATCCCAATGGACGGGCCTTACTATTTCCCGTCTATCCTTTCCTCGCTCCGTGACCGATGCTGATGGCGGCAGGAGCCATTCCACGGCATGAAAACTGATCAACTAACGAAGAGATCAGAGCTCCGAGCTCACCAATGAGGTAGGACTCAGTCGGCTGACTGAGATTTGGCAGAAGCCTGGTCCCTCGGGGGGCAAGAAAAACCATTGAAAAGATGTCAAACTCCGAGTCGACGTCACCGAACAGCCTCAGACCGGGGAGGCATTACGGCTCATCATAAACAGCATCCACACGAGTGAGCCCGAACGAAACCTCGCACCTCAATTAAAAGAAGCAATCACGTAGCTAGCATGATGAGTACGTCGTACCGTCGCTTGTGTCCCGCAAACATTTATCGACTACCGGCTAAGTATATAAACAATCTCTTCGCCCAAAGAATCAGGCAGCCCCAGTGAGGTTACTCCACTAGGCAACCATAGTCCAATACGGTCGATACTCAGGTTATGGATGACTAGGTCTTCATGACCTCGACGGCGGTTTAGCAGGCTTCGGAGGCAGCTTGCCCCTCTCAGGAGTACGACCGATGCCTCGAGACACCTATCATATCCTGTACGACGATGGCCCACGTGCTGCTTATCAAGCAGTGCTCGAGTCTCAGGCTGAGACTCAATACGCGACGAGTACGGTGACTCTTGTGGTTCACGATTCACGAATTCACGTCAGATTGATAATTCTCGGAAAGCTCCTAGACATGAAGGGTCCCCGCGAACTCACCTCCGTGCGCCTCGGAATATCATCATCAGTCGGCGAGTCGTCAGGTGAGGTGTTGGCACCCGAGCTCGAGCTGTTGGTCTGACGAAGGAGCGAGAAGAAAACTACAAAGAAATAAGTCGAACGTGAGAGAAGCACGCACCCGTCCTGCAGAGGACCCTAGCTTTCCCCTATCTGCCGGGTAGACACGGCGCGGCGGACGAGCTGCTCCGTGGCTTGCGGCACTGTCACCAATACGGTCGGCTGGTGGAGAATACTGTGGCCTTGGTGGAACAGTTGGTAAGGGATCGATGTCTCTCGATGCACGTGCCCCGGGTAGAACCGACATAGCAGGAGGAATGACTTGCGGCAGGGGCGGGAGACTCTCAGCCGCAACTTGCGGCGACGGCATCTCAGGTACGACACCGACAGATGATGGCACTGGAATCTGGCTCGGCCTAGGAGGTAAAGCAACCACCGGCTGGTTCTGTAGTTCCGGCGGAGACGATGGAGGCGAATACAAAGGCCCATCGTGTCGAAGTGCCCTCCAGCGTTCGGGTGGCCTGGATGATTCCGAATCTGTAGTGTTGGCCGACGACTCCGCCGCGCCACCGATATTGAGTGGGATGTTCCCACTACGTCGAGCCGTCCAGATCCACTCACAGCCATCTGAAACGCAAAGATGATCTCGTCTGAATGATCCTCCTAAGATCCACACTAGAGCGGCAATCCGATCAAAAACTGGAACGTACTGCTCGCCGTGTCTTTCCACCAGTCGTCCCACACCGCGTTCAACTCTTCTCGAGCCCTCGACGTCCCAAAGCCCCTATCCCTTCCCATGTTGCTCGAGCTCATACCGACCGTAGCTTCAGCCCCTCTCACGATAGCATCAACACGTCTAGTCTCACCCCACCGGCTGCCAACACCCCAATCAGCATCCCCCACAGGCCCGGTGGCCGGGACCACTTTGGCTGTCATCGGGCGTTGAGGCGCCATGCTAGGTATACTCGCCTGGCTGCTGCCTGCCACACTGCCCACAGCCTCTTCCGCCTCGGGCTCCACTGTTGTTCTGGGTGGCCGTGGAGCGCACGCAAAAGCACCTAATACCGGTCCAGAGATAATAACTCCAACATCCATGACCCCACCTACTCTGCCCAAAAGGACCCTCGACTATCCCCGAGAACGAATAAGAAGCCTCCGGATACGGGTTTGGGATCGTTTCGACCTTCCTGCTGGGCGAAGCGGGCGCCCAGTTGCCATCGAGACCTGACACAGCATCAGACCAGCTGACGCCGCAGCATAAGTCCCACTCTCTTCCTCCATCTGCAATATAGCAGCTAATGCCGCATCATCCCTGCAGTCCTCTTCCATTGATGAGGTCTGCGCAGCCGGCAAATCGCGAGTGGTCGGCATCTGCCTCAGTAATACTCGATTTGGCCTGGCAGTAAAACGATACATCAGCTGGATGTTAGGTTCAGCGGTACTGCGCGGCCCTACACAACACAAGCCTCATCACTCTCTCGCTGGCACTCCGGGCATCGAACTCCATTCTGGCTCGACCGTTTCATCATAGTATCGATACAACTACGGCAATATGTATGCCCACATCGACCGAGCACCTGCCCCAATACGTCGTACTGCTAATCCTGGAGTGTGATCGGAAAGAGGCTCTCTCTACTCCGGGTTGAACGAGGAATGACGAGTAAACGAGGGCTTCCAAAAAGAACCACTTGCTCACCATTGGCGCGTGCGTTCCGCCGTCATAGACATCGAAGCAGATCGCGCACGTTTCGCCGTCCAAGTCAACCATCACACAGACAAGTACAAACTGAGACTTCTGCCTCGGCTACCCACCCTCCCAACCCAGGGCGGCGCTAGAGGAAACGGATCACAGTAATAACATCCATGCTGCTGTTAGTACAATCAATCAACTTATCGCCACGTAAACCCAGCCTGCTGATAAGACAGGGCCTGCCTACTGTCAGATATCTGACAAGGTCGCCCTGAATTCCTCGCCTCCAACTCCGCCAAAGTCGGTGGCCGGGACTTAGGTTTCGGAGGAGGTCTCCGCTGCCCACCGGCAACCTCACCAGACGGGACCGGCGGCGGCTGCCATGCACAAGGCAATCACTGCAGCTGTCACGACCTCTCTTACCGGTGGGAGGCCTTGCCAAGTGGCCGCTGTTGGCGCTCCAGAGTCCCACTTGATCCCTCCTGCCCGACCAACGTTTGATGCTCCCCCTCCTCCTCCCCGCGGCTCCTCCTTGCCGAAGTCCCAGTACCGACTCCTTGGGCTTACAGCGGCAGATGGCTTGTTCTTGTCCGCCCAGCCAGACTTCCACTCGCCTTTGTATTCCGCCGGTATCGGGATCCTCTTCGGCAGCTGCACAGACTCCGGAAGACTCAGCGGCATCGGAATTCTGCTGGGCAACGGCGGCGTCTCCGGAGACGCTCCTCCCTCTTCTTCTTGCTGCTGTTGGTCGTCCTCCTCCACCGAAGAGCACTGGCCGATGTTCATTGGGATGTTGCCGCTCTTCTTAGCCGCCTCAAGCCAACTCACCCCACCTGCCATACAAGACTGCCACCTGGCCGAGCTCACTCAGTACGTGCTGAAAGAGCCGTCTATGACGCAGGACTGTGGTCCTGCTGGTGGCAAGCTGTCACGATATCATACAATAAGCACGCAATGCGTGCCACGCATGAAGCACCCCCTTCTAACTGTAGCGAGGCCCTCTACCCACTGTCAGTATCAGCTCCTCCCGACGACCACCACGGGTTGGTCCACCCATTGTCCGTACGTGGCGCCGACCTCCCATTCCCTGCCGTTGATGGCGGCGCACCATCTGTCGATCCTACAACATGGAGGGAGGACAAGCCAGCTCGAACCCGAGCCCCTACCAGCACTCCTCCAGGGTTCGGTCAAAGACTCGCCTCGACGGCTACTTGGAGTTTGTGGCTCGGGAGACGACCTAGACAACGAAGGGACGGCTGGAACTCGCACACTGAATCAGAAGACCCCACTCTGCATCTCCTTGCCGCCGGGGATTGCGCTGAGTCGGGAACGTACCTGGATTAAAAATGACCCGCACAACTTAAATTCAATCCGGTAGAACTGCCGAGGTACTGGGCATTGACGACTGAACCTCGAGTACCCTGTTGGTCGCCAATCTCTTGTCCCCGCTGACCACCATCCCCACCATTGTATCAGAGATCGGTCTCACAATGGGAGGGACTGGCGTTAATGCCAGCTTGGGAAGGAGAGAAGAGCGCTCCTAGATCGTTCATCATTCCCAGTAGACGAGGAGGGTTATCGACTGTGAGCGGACATCCATCCAGGACGCGTCCGAGAATTGAAGCAGCGAGAAGCGCCGCCAGCAGTACTACACCTGCCGAATGGTCCCTCCTCCAACCCCATAGGCTGGGGCTCCTGTCTCGTATACATCTCCCACCCCTGTCTGCCACGCCCCGTAGCCGCTTCTGCTGCTACTGGAGATGATGGCGCTGCTGTCGTCTGTACGGATGAGACTGCCAAAGAAGCAATGAGGAATCTACTAGCCACTTCCGCAGGGTCCCTAACCACCCTTTACGTGTATTCTAGGCGGAACGGGACGATGTCGACCCTTCCTCCCGCCGGAGAACGATGCAGAAATCCCCCGTTCACTTCCACTAGGCTCCTAACCACTCTCTGCGACCATTCGAAGCAGGAATGGGATTCTGCGGCCTTCTCCCGTACACCGGTCAACGCTCCAGCTCATCCTACCCGCACTCTCTCGACGGTCCTCAACTGAAGGGGTGTAAGCTTCCGTTAGGTTCACCCTTGTCTGGCGTTCCGGGAACAGGTTGCCGATGAGCACACGATTAGGTCTGAGGAGGTGGTGACATACAGGCGATCTTGCTAAACTTGGTCTATCTTCCATTTCCTCAATATAGATCAATTTGTGATCTACAACGCACCCGCCCCATCCCAATCTTCTTTGGTTCGGCAATATGCGGAACGGTGAAGAGATTTTCATGCTACACCAATACGCGCATCCCATTCGCACTAACTAGCCGTATAAAGCGCATCACCGCTGTAGACGCTTAGACAAGTACCAAATTTCGCCCAAATCTACCCCGCCCCTTCGATTTTTCCATAACCACCGAAGCCGCCTGCTCTCGCTCACAATTCAGCAGCCCGACGACCTACTTGATGCACATCGGGTCCGACCACACCCGGCACTCCGGACACTGGGCGGGGCCGCTGATCGGATCCCACGACCCAACTCGGGATACACAACCAGACTCCACCAACTTGATGATGCATTCCCGACAGTACGTATGGCCGCACATACCCAAGGTCTGCAACAGACTCCCATGCCGAAGGTCCCTGGTTCGATCCTCACCATCGGTAACCGATCCTTTTCATTGAAAGGGAAGCAGCACACATTGCAGGACATCTTTTCGGGCATACTAAAGAGTACGGGCTGCGGCGACAAACAACCGTCCCACACGCCCATCACCACCACGATACGCCCTCCTCCCTACTCCCACCTAGACGAAGATTTCGACCCACTAACCAGCAAAAGTCTGTTCGCACGAGAAAGTGACCTGCGGGAAGTAAGCTAACATGGTGGGGGCTAGAACCACGGTTGCATCAACAAAGCTGAATGCCATGTCCTAGAGCGAGATAAAAACGAAGAGGCTAAGAAGACGAGACAGGAGAGAAAAGAAGAATACTTGAAACCGGATCCCCCAATATAAATAAACTAACTCGACGCGACCAAGTGCCGGTACCCATCAAAATAGTTCCGACCCCGGAGTCCGGGGCCCGGACGCACAATCGCAGTGTAAGTGATACCTTGCAGGGTCGCCAACGCTGGGTGACGCCCAAGTGACGTGACGTGGCAAAACGGCGAGCTGATACTCGCTGATGCCCACCCACTAAAAACGCTGAGGCGGTCGATAATATACGGCGAACTCGAGTTCACTGAACCTTCAGGCTTCCCGACACCGTCGATGGATGAGGACTCAACTCTCTTACAAGGTCTCACACAACCCTTCTACGTCCGCCGTCCTAAATGACTCAAGTTTCCGCCGGAAGAACCCCCGGAATCCCGCTGGGCTATCCGAGGTCGATCATCGCTCATCGCGAGTCAGCGAACGACGGTCGTGAAGGGGTCATCATCAGTAGTAAGAAAGCAACCCATTCCCCGGGCCCCAGTGAGGGAGTTCCCTTCAGGCGCCCCTATGTCGATGACGCGCTATCAAAGATCATTGAGTAGCACAAGTCGAAAGCATATTACTTTTCCGAGAAACAGCAGCAACCATCATTAACATCAATTATGATATCCACCGTGTACCATCCAACCTCTCTAGAAGAATCTTGGAATCCAAAACCTTCGCTGTGCGCAATCCCCGCCAAAGATTCCATCACTGCATTCTCCACCGCACTCGTCTCAACCTCCCCCCTCTCACAATGATATCTTCCCAGCGTATCTTTCACCCGTTCGAGCTCGCCTATCGTAAGTCGACCTATAACCACAGGATACTCCGCAAGAAGCGCCGCTAGCTGCCGAGCATACGATGCTGTCGGCCTGCACGTCGAGTGCTCGAGGGAGCATCGGACCACCGAATTTACAATTTTTCCATCAGAATTTCCTCTACCATAAGCCAGGGCAGTAATGATGTTATTAACATCCACTGAACTCATGCTAGCATCGCTCCGCTTGCAACATTCCACTGCATGCTTCATCACCCTCACGTCACACTCCCACTCGAGAGTAGCGCACGCCCAGATGATCGATGAGGATTCCCTTACACTCAACCTATCCGTATCTTCCAAGCTTGGCAAAGGATTCTTCCCTCCTCTCCTATACCCCACCGAAGCCATGGCATGGGTGAGTACAGCGTACTGTTTCGCCGTCAACGCCGAACCACGCTTATTAATTTCATCCAAAATTCTGTCAAAAACCGTCGAATTAAAAAAGTGTAATTTTGCGAAGGCGGCCGCTAGCGAGCATATCCCATCAACTGTTAGCTGCCCGAGCGCGTATCTTTCCATCACCGCCTCTGCCACCCAATTGAGTATCTTATCTTGACGCATGCAGACGGCAGAATAAGCCACCGCAACCATTTGACCTATCCACATCTGTACGAATCTTGGGTCGTGATTTTCCGCGATCCACTCGCCCACTACTTCCCCCAACGCCGCGTCCACCCGCCGATGCCTCGAAAGGATATCAAAGGCCTCCACCACGATCGGAAGGGAGTTCCGAAATCTTCGCCGTGCGCAACAGATATCTTCCAGCGCTCTTCGAGCGGTCTCCATTTCCAGGAGCGATGATGGATGTTGCAAAGCCGGCAGCGATCGGAGAGGTCGCCGAAGTCGGAAGGAGCTCGTCATAGGGAAAGTTGGAACTACGAAAAAACTTGCGGATTTCTCTACATGGTGAGACCCGGCGTATCTTAGGTTGCCCCAAGGACATGATAGAAAAAAAGATTCACGCAACCAACTTCCACCGCGGGCGACACTCTCGACTAAGCAGCCCTCGCCATGACCTCTCGACATCCATAACAGCAAGTAACAGTGGTACTCTAAAAACAATAACACAGCTCTTGGGCAGAGCAGCGAGGCCGTAGCCCGAAAAGTAGCGCCACAACGCTGGTCCCCTTGAGAGACAGGGTAAGGGGTGGGACGAGCAAACGTGCCTGTGCCAGGTAGTCTAACCCAACAAGCCTTCCTCATAGCTATCGCCTTGTACGCAAGCTCATGCGGCTGCTGCGCACGCCCAAAACACCCCGCTCCCTTCCGGTGCGAAAATCCAAGGAGAAAGTATATTTTCTGAGGAAGAAATCTCGCTCGCCCGGAAATTCGCCCGCGCGCTGAGTAGCGATTCGGGAGAGTAGAAGTCTTGCTCGGGCGATCTATCTTCCTTGTTAGCTTGGGAACTCGACATAGATGGAAATGGAGTGAATGGAGTTATAGTTGTTGCACAAATACAGATAGTTAGCCGGCTTATCCATGCGTTTCTTAATTGAGCGTTTCCGCAGGGTGAGCGAGATTTGAGATGCGCTCAGCGGAGCGACGTAATTATCACAGAGAATCACCCTGCTCCCGGGGGAGCGAAAGAGGAAAGATAATAGTACACAGTATATACTTACCAGTCATCATCATCAATCATCAGAATCAAAAATATCAGTCTTGGACTTGCAGTTGTGGGAGCGGGGTTAGTATCAGTTTTGGCCTTGTAGTCGTGCTAGTCGTCTAGTGTGCAGTGGTGGTAGTAGTCAGGTGCTGGGGGAAGCTGTGGTGGTAGTAGTAGAAGTAGATAATTCCTCGGAGGTGCGGATGCACATTACATTGAAGAAATACTCGGTTATACGCTGACCACTGGGCTTCTGCAGAACTGCGAAGTTGGTGTCGGGGAGTCTAGTAATGAACGTCGCCGGTAACCAGCTAGAGGACAGCTTGTGAGCACGAGGGCGCCAGTAGTAGCAAGGATCACCAGACTTGAGCCGACTTGAAGGATGATCAATCGGAACCTGGTATCTTGTAGGACCATCATGGCGCTTGAGGTATGGACAGAATGATGGCTTGTAGTTCGAGACGAACTACAGTCCACAAGGCTTTGGATCGGGGTACAAGAAGGCTGTGAGCAATAACACGGTCATGTCCTCGAGCAGTGATCGTGAGTCCTACCGCTTGTGATGAAGTATCAACACAGGCGAAGTAGATGGGGTTGTCATTGGCGTCGAGGTAGGGGGCGACGTGTCGAGGCTGTGGCTTCATATTGCATAGATGTCGTCGACATTGTAGTAGTTGTAGGGAGATGTCAGCGGGAACCTTATCATTGTTGGTGAGGCCGAGTGCCAAGGTTTGTCGTAGAAGTATGCGTTGTCGAGTAGTGGTTTCGGCTGCAAGGCCGAGTGGATCGTAACAGCCGCAAACGTAGGAGAAGGCTTGCTGCAGTGTAAGGGGTTCTGAGGAGGTGGTGTCGTGGTCGAGGTCGGCGTCATTCACTGGCAACGGGGGCCTTCTATCTTTTACGGGGTCGTACTCAGCGGAGTCGAAGTTGCCAAGTGGTGGGATGGAGTAGAGGGTGATGGCGTCGTTCTCATCAATCCAGACACCGAGAGCACGTTCTCGTCTGGAGTCATCAGTTAAGCGTTTGGTGTTGTTGATGCGGAAGTGGTGGTTACCAAAGTGTTTGACGTTGAGGTCGTGGGTGTTCTCTCTTTCTTGCTTAGACCGAAAGACTTGGGTTATGTCGTCGACATGGGTGATGGTGGGGATAGGCCGAGCATAGTGATGGCGTTGCAGGTCAGTCAAAATGGCGTCGAGACTCGTAGCCAAGAATGCCGTTGACGGAGCTATACCCATGGGGCACTTCATGAAGCAGTGCCACGCACGGCGGTGCCAGAAGCACAACCACAATTCTTCATCGGCAAAGACGTACATAGAGTAGAAGGCTTTCGAGAGATCTTCGATGTGGTAGTGGGCGTTGGTTCTTAGTAGAAGTAGAGGGTTGACGACGTTGATGGTGACATTGCCCTTGGGCCGTTGTAGGAACTTGCCGATCTGAGTGCCGGTGAAGACTGGTCGAAGTGGTGTTGTTGAGAGTGCATGGCCTTGGACACCGAAGTGGCACATCGCCCAGTGAGGCGACTCGGTAGGTTGTAGGCGACGGATGGCTCCGCGTTGTAGAAGGTCTTCAATACAGTCGTCGTAGTGCTGGTAGTCGTGTGGAGAGAGTCGTCGGAGTTGGGCTTCAGTGCGGGCTTGTGCGCCCTTCAGACTAGTTGAAGGTCGAGCTGTAGACTTCCATGGTAGGCGATGATAATGCTTGAAGGTACCATCAGGTTGCGGAACCACAGTGAGAGTGTCCACCGCAGTGCTGGGTGAAGGGCAGGGGTCGGAGTCAGCGATGTTGTCATGGGTCTTGAGGCCTTCTACAGCGGTGTGGGCAACGATGGTCGTGAAGTAATCGGCGACATAGTTAGCGAGGTCGTAGGAAGGTGTCGGTGTTGACTGGGCAGCAGGCGGTTGGCAGATCGTGGGATCAGCATTGGTGGAGTGTGTCGTCGAGGTCGTGGTAGTCGTCGTGGGGAACGATGTTGATGAAGATGTTGCTTGGGCTTCTGAAGAGTTGCTGAAGGAAATATACTTGTCCTTAGAAAATTTATTTTCTTCGCTCCCTTTATCGTATCGCCCTTCTCCTCAAGTGGGAAGAGTCTTCCCGAAAGACTAATACAGTGTACGTTCGGGGCCCCGAATCAGGGCAACCCTCGCGCAGGTGCATTCTTGAAAAATGATTTTTCCGTGCAGCACGTTGAAGAGAGCAGCGAGGGCGTAGTCCGAGAAGTAGCACCCGCAACGTTGGCCTCCCGTCTGAGGTGTGCGCTGTTCCTCCACGGCAAGCTGCTCACTCCTTTTTCTCAGACGACGCTAACACAACACTCGTTGGCGATTGAATGTAGTTCGAAGAGGAGTTCTGCGAAACCTCCTCATTTATCTAACTCTATTCACCTTCGCTGAACGACGAGGTCGAGATCGACAAGTAATTTTGAAGAAATGAGTAATAAACCGTTTCAACAATATGAAGCGCAAAAACGAAATGTGACAGAGAAATAACTACTAAGACCTCTACCGTCGAGGCTCTACGAATGAGTATCCTGGGGAGATCCTTCACTCTTCCTCCTCCAAGCGAACACCGTACATTAGTGACCCTTCGAAAGGGTGCGAAGAAATAGAAGCAAAGGCGGCTGATCCACAGAAATGAAAAGTATAATGAAATGAAAACATAAAAATTCTCGTAACGAGAACGTCATGAATAGAATCGGCACCCGTGCTGAAACACGGCGCATGAATGAAGCAAAAAAAGAGATAACAACTGGGACTTGTTCTGACAAAGAGCCGTCCACTCCGAGTCATTAGTGCCCCTTCATAAAAGTATAATACAAGGAAAGTTACCATAGTTGATTCGCGCGAATTGGGGGTATCACAGACGGTCACTGCAGAAGAGAGGTCGCCTATGATTAGGCCTCTTCCTACGTCACCATCACCATCACAGCCAGCCGCGAGGCTCCGAAGCACTGATCCGCATCACTCGCAAAGGCATACTATGAACCGCGAAAAGAGGTTGATAGTCATGACAAACAAAAAGGGTGTAGAGTTGGATTGACTGCAATCAGCATTTTGTAAGCCGCCTGAAAGGTGGCTTCCCCTGTTTCACCAGAGTCTACCATAGAGGAAGTCCTGGAAGGAGCGCTGGATGCCCCTCGGGTTGTTGAGATCAGAGTAATGACCACCATCTGTAACCTGAACACGCCGAACGATACTCGAAGTGTATGCACTCATCCGATAGAAATAATATGCTGTTCCGAGCGGTGTTCACGGCGATTGCTCACTCGGCTACGTTACCGAAAACAAACAACCCAAAAGAAGAATCGGGTCAATCATGCAACAGCAACGAGTGAGGGTTTTTTGGGGGGAGTTTCCAAGTGCAATTCGCTACTCATCGAGACTCACATTAATAAAGGCAATCTTCGCTCCAGTAGTGGCATACTTCAACGCCCTCACCGTTCCCAACACTCCGCCTTTGGGATACTGAAGAGGAGGAGAGGGGTGGTGAAAACAGCAGCACAGGAGGCGTATCGTGAGGTCACCTTGAGGGTCTTAGGCTGGACAGCCCTCAGCTTCTCTCCATAGTTGTCTTTACCCTTCAAGCCGGTCATCCAGTTAAGGTTGCCAATGGCGTTGGTGATGTAGTCATAATTACCCGCAAGGACAACGACCTGACAGGATCAGCAGGGAGAGGCCGGGGACGGAAGCTACCACTCTAGAGATATAGTGTCTGCCAGACGGTTGCCAGACGTCTGCTTGGTTGAGTATCTATTACCCAGTGGGTAATAGGTACTCAACCAAAAATTTTGAGGATATGCTTAGACTCTGAGCGGTGGATATTCCACCACTCTCCCGCAGTTATTGAAAGGTCCGATGAGCCTAGGGCAAGTCCAGTCAAGTCTGACGTCCGTACTCACACTTGCTGTGCTTTGATACTCTTGCTCGGTGCCCGACGGTGATAGAAAGTAGTTCTTGCCAAGTACATCATTTCATCGTCAACTGTCCTGGGGTTCCTCACGAGTGAAGGATGGCCCTCTGTTACCTCAATCCCTCCATCCAGTAGATCTACGACAAAGCTCGTCGTATCGTAGGCGGTGAACTCACTGAAAGCCTCTCGGACCTACATCGACGAGGGGCCGATAATGAGGATGATGATGACATGCCGGCTACTACTTCCAGATTGGATTGTACGAAGGCCTGAGGAACACCCAGCTTAGTGACTCCCAGCTTAGTCTGAACGTCCCTCCTTCTGAGGAACCCGACAGCCTAACCACCACGATGATGCCGTCGAGAATCCCCACAATAAACGGATGGCAGACGCCACTGACCGATCCAGGGTTGGTCTTGAAGAACTTCCCCTCTTTTCCAGTGGACGTCCGGACGTCGTATCTGCATCTTCGAAGTGCTCATCAGTGTGATCGAGAATCAGCTCATCCGACGCGAAAGAGATAATTGTGAGTTCAGAAAATACTATAGAAAATTGCGCGTGCAGACAGCTAAGCTGTCGCAGCTTCTCGAGAACTAGCGTACCCTACTTGATATCGCAGAACACCCTCTTTTTGTCAGAGAAGACTCCCATGGGAATCGAACTGGAGACGTCGGTAGTCAGCATATCTCTACTAGCACGTTTCCTTAAGGCTTTCGAATTAACAAGGGGGTATAACACACACAGTGGTTCACGGTGCACACATTCATCGAGCTCCGCCCCTTGGTCTCCAAGGCCTTGTTTCGACGGCGGGCGGAAGAAGCGTCGCTCGAACGGCAACATGGGCCTTTATCGAAAACCTCAACGTTAACCAGGTCTAGGTTAACTTAACCTAGATCGCCGATGTAACTTTTGCATTTACCCATCACTAATGACTGGAATCAACCAACGATACTGCATGCACATACTTGCTCCTCCCTCTGTTCTCCACAGGGGTTAAAGCGGCGGAATCGCAGAACTTGGTAGCGTCCGCACAAGCAACTGAAAAAGGATCAGGAAAAGCAGGAAAACAGCATGGGGCTCTGAGGGCAGCTGAGCTGCCCCGTAGAGCTGTCGCAGATCTACTGACATCCGACCCTACCCAGATCAGGAGGCCCGCCCGGACCACCGGAATTGCACTTCACGATTTTCGTCTCGCATGTTTTCAAATCTTGGGCCATTTTTTCAAGTCTGAGAGGGAACGGTGAGAAACGGGAAGTACGCAAGTCGGCATTCCGACTCCTCTGCAGGCAGAAGTCGGCGTTCCTTCGCCATCGTCAAGCAGCCTTGGTAACTACCGTGAAGAGGAGTGAAAATAGTAGTAGAATTTTATGCTACAATTACATTGACAACGGTCCGACTATACCATAGCGCATAATCACGCCCTTGAGGTTGATCTTCAGCTGAGGCTTTCTCAAAATGGTGGACCCGAGCATGGCAACCAGCGAGGCTGCGAGCGATGGAGATCAACGGGTTGTCAATAGGCCGCTGCCTCTCCTTATTTCAAAGAGCGATTTCAGGATTGAATTTAATGTGCAAAATTCATCGATCCTGGGAGCGTTGTTCTCATTGAGAACTTCTCAACTCAGGAGAGGCAGCAGTCTGTTCAACACCAGCAATGATGGGCACCAAAGACACACTCACCGGACGCTGAACTTCCGACCAGGTGGAGGTCCCTATTTAGATTGCCATGGTCCTTGAACAAGAGCGAGAGGAAATTCGCCCTGCGAGAACAGAGCAAAACCCTTACTCCAGGTGAATGTTGGTGACTCACAAATTTACCGCCACCGCCGACAACTTCGATTCGATCGGCCCTTCGCTGAATCCCGTTGGGGCCGGGGCTTCGACCCAAATGCTGTTTGCGTCTTCCGTCCAGGAGTATCTTAAGACACGTCAAGTACCATGATAACCTCATGGATAGCCCTACGGATTCAAAAGCTGCGTTTCTCCCTTCGAATCCATCCTGCAGGGTCCAAGCAGGCGCGTTGCGACACCAATGCTGCTGCCGCCAAGACCACCACCGATATAAAGGAAGGTCGGAGATGTTTGCGGGCTCTTGTCAGCTTCGATGATACCGTAGAAGTACCGGTAGTAAAGGCCACTGCTGCCGCAGCCGGAGGAAAGATTGCACTTACTTGATGCCACCGCTTAGTTTGATGTACCCGAAATGCTGAGCACCTGGGCTGAGGGGGCACAGGGCACCTCCGTTTTGTGGACCTCTCAGCGATGGCGGGGAATCTAAGGTTGACCATTATGGTCAGACCATAGCACATCGCGAGTAGAGTGATGATGTGGCTGGATCTATGATAATAACCTGCCCCTTACCTCTACCGTCTTGACGGGCACTGACCACCACGAGGAGGAGAGCATGGAGCAATGACAGGACGGTGGGCATGATAGTAGGGAAGAACTGAGCAGGCATGGCCATCAAGGGAATGGAGAACATAATGATCCAACATGTTCAAGGGCCCCGGAATCCGGGCTCTCAGCGATCATTGATCGGGGCCCGGATCAACCCTCCCAGGACCGAGTCCCGGGCATTATCTCGAGGAGTGGTGATAACTGTTGGGGGTATCCCGCCCGGAACTGAACCCGGTGTCATGAAGGTCTCAAGAAAAGAGCTAACGAGTCGGGACTAGGAAAATCGGTTTGATGATCGGACGATGCAACTGATCCTCCAAGGAACGAGGTGACGCACAGGACTCTACACGTGCACTATAGTGACAACATAGTGACGCCTATAGTGTGCGCTATGTAACAGCTACAGCCTGGTTCAATACTACTCAGCTGTTAGACTATCATCGCTGCACTTACTTTTACTGCTACTGCGTACCATTAGTATCAGATAACCATCTGACCTTATTCTGCGCTGTGCACTAGCGTCCATGAGTATACGTGTGCACTATAGTGACAACATAGTGACGACTATAATGTGAGCTATGTTACAGCTAGAGCCTGGTTCAGTACTACTCAGCTGTTAGCCTATCATCGCTACACTTACCTTCACTGCTGCTGCGTACTATTAGTATCAGATGACCATCTGACCTTACTGTGCGCTTTGCACTAGCGTCCATGAGTATACGTGCTACACTAAGCTTAGCGTAGTAAGCTGTAGTCCACATCATCACTAAGCTTCTCTCGAGTCCAATCTTACCTTTCTTTGAGCCCCGTCTCAAATAGCCGCACTGTACTGAGCTTTATGACGCTCGCGTACACGGTCGCGCGCTAACCCCAGTAGAGACACTCAAAACGCTTGCCTCCTCCGAGTGAAGTATACAAGTGATAGGGCGAGCGATTCGAAGTCAGGGTTGTTGAGTAAATAGAGAATTTCTGAGCGAGATACGATGCAGGTGTACCACTTTCCGAAGTTCTCGTATAAGGCCAGCCTGGTTGGCCTAAGGTAATTCAGATGCTGTAGTAGGAGAAGTAGATGTGTGCGTAAAGGTGGGGTATGACGAAGTAGTTGGCTCGACTGATGGATGATAAGTATGAGGGAGAAGGGAGAGCAGGGTAGATCCAGGGTTGGATCGTAACTTACGATTCGTAAGGACTAACTCATGTGGACTGTATCGTTACCTACCGGAATCCGGTAACCGGATGCGATGGTGTATCAACACTGCGTAGCACTCTGAAAAATGAGCTTAAATTGTGGGAACGTCAATTGGTCTGCAATATGACATCCGAGTCGCTCATCCAGAATACGATGAACATGAGATATTACTCCGTTCACCCATGAAGCGTATGCAAGTGAAGTTTGGTAGAAACAGTGAACACGGTTCAGCTCATCAGTAAATCCTGTAGAAGTTCTACAGCCCAGTTCTACAGTGGAACTCTGCTACGGCCCTGAACCACTACAAAACCACTCCGGGACTGTGTTTAGCGTAGCGTCCACAGTAATGAGGAATCAGGTAAATCATTAGATCATTGCCTCAAGTAGAAGTGAGAAGTCCGCTAGTGATTTGCCAATTGAGTCAACACCACACTGGATATAATACCAAGGGAATGCCTTAGAAAGCCTGATTTAACTTGATCAAGGTAGACTTTCTTCGCAGCTTAAGCTTAGCCATAGGCTTCCTTCCGACATCGTGGGAGACATCGTGTCACACGATTCGTGTGCGATTGGGACAGCGATAACGATGCACCAGCATCTTCCAAGTCTCAATCCGAGCGGCAACTCCGTAGCCGCTATTAATCATATGGCTCCCGTGCCAGCTTATCATAACTTATGATAAGCTGGCATAGGAGCCGCAAGATCATCTTGCCAAGATGGGCCCAGAGGAGTCTGTCAGAGAGTTACCAACTGTTGGTAACCAACAGAGCCATCAACTTGAATGGCTCCGTCATGGGCAATGATCAGTTGAGGGAAGAGTATCGCAGTACAGACAAAACTTTTGTCGCGGGCTTTTGTCACAAAAGCATGATGGTACAGCATGATTCAGCTTAAGAGAGTGTTGCAGCCGATGGGGATGGCCGGCGTCATTAAAGACCAGTGGCAATCCACCGACTGCTTTACACTTGTCCAAGCCGAGAAGGTCTGAAACTCTTAGGTGGTCTTCGAGTAAGATGGGAGATAGATGGGCTTCGAACAACCCGCATCAAACATATAGCAATGCCCATCTGACAGACCTGCGCACCGGGACTCGGTCAAACGAGATTTTCGGTTCTCGCTCGTTTTCGTTCTCGGACTCTAGACCGAAACGAGACGAGACGAGAAATGGCGGTTATCTCGTTCTGCGAGAACGGTTCTCGCATGCAGTGGTATATGTTTCGTCTACATTACTTCACGGAATCTCCATGTGATAAGTCGAGAGTCTAAAAAATCGTCCATATGACCAGCTTCGGATATGACTGATAACTGAAGAGGGTTCGTTGCGGTATGGAGCCCTTAGTTGTGGTCTCGGAGGGGCATGCGAGTTCTAGCAGAGCGAATGTACCACAACCATTTTGATGGGGTCATGCACCGGCACACAGTGTGCCGGTGACTGGGACTGTCAATGGGTCACTGGGACTCTCTAACTGCGCTAATTGATTTCGCGAAGGTCTGAATCACAGAATCTACGTCCGATTGCTCGCCGGAGTAACTGAGACCGAGAACCGAGAACCGAGAACCGAGAACCGAGAACCGAGAACCGAGAACCGAGAACGAGAACGAGAATCATGATCGGGGCCGCAAGAAAGGACCGACCGAGAAAGACAAACTTCCGACAAGAACCGAACGAGACGAGAATCGATCTTGAGCTGTTTGCTTCTGTTCGGTGCTTTCGAGGTCTACCTTTTTTCCACGCAGTTTTCGCGCAGTGAAATGAGAGGTATGCTTTTCACCAGCGGCCTTTACTCCGCGAGAGAATCTCTATTAACCAAAGGTAGCATTATAGGGGCGCTTATATTGCCCCTTGCCGCCTTTGCTACCTCTGCCAGAAGATTTACCTCTAGCTTTGCTTTGGCCATAACCCTTACGAGCCCAATACTCTACCACTCGGTGCCACTTGCTCTTACGAGGATATTGGAGATGCACCTGTTAACCGCGAAATGGCATTTTAAATGCCGCATTTACTACGAAATGATGACCGCGAGAACCGCTCTATGGTCGAAATCAATTCATTGGGCAGATCAATCGGGCGCCCGCCGTTGCGAAGGTGTCACGATTCCTTCGGTGTGCGCCGCCGGCGGCGGCCCGCCGCACGCGCAGTCAGGTGTTTCGAGATTTCCCACGGCCGAGACGATGAAAATGGGATCATGTTGAATCTACGGCCAGCGAGATAGTCTCAGCTAGTTGGTACCATACCATCTTTCATGATGAAAGTTTCATCTCGTGCACGCAGCTCACCCTTCCTAACAGACGACACAAACACAACATTCGTTGGCCCTTAATGTCGTTTGAACTGAGCGGTTTTGCGAAACCTCGTCGTTCGTATCGCTCTATTAACCTCCGAAACCCGATGAAGTCGAATACGATAAGGAGTCTTGAAGAAAAGAAGCACGATTCTTTCATAATACGAAGTGCAAAAACGAAATGTGACAGAGAGACTCTCTGAGAGAGGTAACTGCTTAGACCTCTACGAATGAGGATTCTCGGAAGATTCTTCATTCTTCTCCTTCCCCAAAATGAACATCGTACAATATTGACCCTTCAAAAGGGTATGAGGGAATAGAAGCAATGGCGGCTGATCCACAAGTGAAGAGTATAATGAAACGATAACATAGAAATTCTCGTAACGAGAACGTGATGAATAGAATGGGCCCCCGTGCTAAAACACGGCGCATGAATGAAACAAGCCTTGTTCAACAAGGAGATAACAGCGAGGACTTCTCCTCACAGAGATACCCACACTCCAAGTCAATAATCACCTTTCAGAAGAGTATGATAAAACGAAAGTTATCACGGTTGATTCGGGCGAATTCGCCGAACCCGAATTCAATTCGGGGAGTAAGTAATCGATACACTCCGTGTGTCGAAGGAAAATCCACGGTAGTCCGCCGCAGGAGACAATCGTGTGTATGCGTGCGGGGCGGTGTACGTCACCGAGCCGTTCATCGTGAGAGGTCAGCGTCTGGCACGGTAGTGCCGGGTGTCCTGTCGATGTTTTTGACCTACGTCGCTCCGGACACGAGCTCGGTTTGCAGCTCCCGCCAGGTTGAGTTCACCTTGCTCCGCCGCCCTCTCCTCCTTGGGGCTCCCCCTCACCTGCCGTCTCTCACGGCTCTCGGGACTCTCACGCTCCCATTGGGCTCTCCCTCACCTGCCGTCTCTCACGGCTCTCGGGACTCTCACGCTCCCATTGGGCTCTCCCTCACCTGCAGTCTCTCACGACTCTCGGGACTCTCACGCTCCCATTTGGCACACTCTGCCTCTCTCCTGCCGTGCTACCCGCCTCCCGCCAGTGGCTGAGCCACTGTGGCTCCCATGCACGCACCCGTGCAGCACTTTACCCCCGGGTTACCACTTGACTCAACACACAGGCGTTACGAAACTGTGCTTGTCTCCACTTCCTGGGGCCCACGTGCGCTCCTCTTCCCCCCCGGGGGGGGCCCCGCGGGTTCTCTCCTTCTCTAGGCGTCACGGATGTACGACCGCCGGGGGACCCCCGGCGGGGGTACACACGCCACTAATTCCCAGTGTGTCTCCCCAGCTTTGCCTCGGGACGGCTTGTCCGCTGGGTTTGCTTCTGAGGCTACTCGGGAGACATGCATCGCGATGTGGTTCACGGCAACGTATTCCCACAACCGCCCGACTACGCCGTTCACGTCCGACGAGGCGGCTGACTCCTTCTTCACCTGCCGAGTTGGTGTTGGCCACTCTGTTGTCGGGTGCGCTGTAGACTTTCTGCTCCCTTTCTCGTAGAAAGGGCGTCCTAGACGGTTTCTACAACGCGCCGCGCTGGGCCTGCGACTCCCTTTGCGGCTGAGTCTCGCCTTGCTCCACTGCCCCCGTCACTCCTTGCGCCTTGCCCAGGGGTCGTGCCTTGCACACTTCCTCTCCCCCTCGTGCCTTGCCAGTGGTACGCTGTCACGCTCACGTGCCCCTCTGGCTCCCCTCGTTCTCGTGCGCGCTCCGTGCTCCTCTCCCCGGCGCGTGTCCCCTGGGCCAGGATCCCTGGCGCCTCCGCCCGTACTCGAGGCTGGGACCGCTCCTTGCGCCTTGCCTAGGGGTCGTGCCTTGCACACTACCCCGCTCCCTCGTGC
Source organism: Perkinsus olseni (assembly GCA_013115135.1). Lineage (NCBI taxonomy): Eukaryota > Perkinsozoa > Perkinsida > Perkinsidae > Perkinsus > Perkinsus olseni. The sequence goes on along the minus strand of JABANP010000153.1, from coordinate 3,838 downwards.
TTTGCCAGTGGCCCGCTGTCACGTTCACGCGCCACTCTGACTTCCCTCCCCCTCGTGCACGATCCGTGCTCTCCTCCTCGCTGCTTGTTTCTTGGCGCCTCCGTCTGTACTCGACTCGACTACCTCGAGGCTTGGACCGCCGTCACGGCGGCGCCGTATCTCCTGCTACGGGTCTCTGTGACTCGACAGATCCCAACTTTCCCAGTGTTGTGCCAACGCTCTCTGCGCGTTGTGGGAACTTCCTTGGCGCCGTGTTATAGTCTGCTGTCCAGGAGAACTTCTCCTGCAACTTCCCAGCTGACCACCACCTGTAGCGACAGGCCCGCCGGTTCAGTGCCTCACGGGTGCACGACTGCAGATGGAACACAACCTTTTTTTTCCATCGCCGGCCTACACCCTCACCTCGGGAGGGTTTGTCAGCCGGGTTCGCTTCCGACTCTACCCGTGCGACAACGTGCCGTTGTGGTCCACCGCGATATCCTCCCTGTGGCCCACAGGCTGTGAGAGCCTCCCACAGGCTGTGGGAGTCTTTCACATCTGGCAGTCTACGCGGTTCACATCCGCCATAGCAGCGGGTGCCGTCGGCTGCGGCGCCGCCTCCCTCTTCGCCCCGACGTACCCGGCGGACGCTTCCCGCCTTCCGGACTTGCGGTTCCCGGGTTCCCTCGCTTAGCCTTGAGCGCCTTATCGGCTGCTCGGTTTCTCGGCGGGGATCCCGCCAAGCCGTGGTTCTCTCCTTCCCTGCTTACTCCACTCCTACACGTCTGCTTCGGCCTAGTTGCTTCCTGAGGGAAGTTCCCTCTTAGAGGGACTGCTCCTTCCCGGGGCCCCCAGGCTCGGGGGTTCATAGTACCACCTTAGTACACGCCTCTACGCCTTTCGTGGCACATCCTTCCTCTCTTGCGGTCTTGGGTTCCCCTTCGAGGGGGCATCGGCCGCATTAGCTCCGCTTGTTACTCTACTCACGTACACCTTCAGCGGCTTTGCCGCTATCTTGTCCCCGACCCCTCCCAGTGGGCTAGTGGGTGGCACCCTCTATCCGATTCGTGGCTACTAGCTGGCCTGCTCCTCGGCTCCCCTTCGCCGTTACCGCTTCTGCGTCGCGATGAGTCTGCTTCCTTACCCTGCGGGGATCAGTACCTACCATCGTCCAGCTCGTACGCCATAATCTGGCTCTCTGTCTTGCATTTCTTCTGCTCTGGGACCGCCCAAGTGGTCACGTCACGGGCCTCACGTGGATCTGAGGTTCTCGAGGACCTGCCCCCTAGAGGTCTCGAGGCTCCTTTTGTCTTGCTCCTGTGACAGGCCGCCTCGCCCTCGTCGCGTACTCTTACTTCGGGCGGTCCGCCCGATCGACACCCGGGTGGATCCGGGATCGACACTAGGACATCTCCGGATTCACGGTTCCGAGTCACGTCACGACGACCCGTGCACTGTACACCCTCCGCGCCTGGCAAACATTACCCTAGTAGGGTTACCCTACCCTTCTGCCGCATTGGCTGCACCGACACATATCCGGCACTGCCCGGTCTGCTTTCCCGCTATCTTCGTGCGGACTAAGGGTTGACCGGGCTCTGTTTCCTCAAGTCTCTTGGGTTCGTCCTTCGCGCAGTTCGCATGGACCTTGGGTTTGCAGCTTTGCAAGTCCACGCTGTGCCTACCCCAGAGTTGGTCCCTGTGTGTTCCGCAGTGAGGACAGCGCAGGTTTCCGCGATGGGCTGTTCGCTCGCTTCGAGTACCTGCGGCAGTCACTGCACACCGCGTCGGTCGGACCGACTCGGTCCTTTCCGCGCTACCCCAGTCCGTTGCCCGGCAGTGGTTCGGATCGCCTGACGCAATTGGCCCGGCCATGTTGGCCCCACTGCACCTTGCACGGGTCAGGGCTCCCAGCTTAGGGATGACTCACTGCTCTGCACCATGGCACCTGGGTGGACGGACTTCATCCTGTGCATGATGGCGTCCTGCTCAATGGAAGCTTCCACTGATAGTGTCCTGCTCTTGCAGACTAGCGGAACGGCTTACTCATTCGCTCTCAGCCTCAGAGCCAGAGGTAGGCTCCCGCTGGGTTCCCGCCCGCCCGCGAGTCGCGAAGGCGGTCGAGGAGGTGAACTCCTGGAGTAACTCCAGGCTCCGCTGCACTGTTCAGCCACCGCGGCTACTCTGTCGTTTGTAGCGCCTGCGCGGACTGAGTCCGCCGGACTCATTCTCTCGTTACGTGACGCTAGTTGCGTCATGAGCTTCGGTGTCGTTATCTCCAGTGGCGACTCGCGACCATTTGTGTGTCCACTTTATACGCGTGATTTGTGACAACTCCTTTGTCTCATACCACAGACTGTGGTCCACTGCCTCCAGCTCTGGTGTCACACAGTTCGTGGAGCTACGTGCCCGTTCACGTCGTTTTGAGTCGTCTACTTCGCTCATGGTTTTTGTCCTCCACTCTGGTGACGCTTCCCGCGTAGACTCCGTTTCGTGCTCAGTGAGCACTGCTCACCCGACGGTACAGGGCGGGCAGATTACCGCTTGTGGGTACTGCACTGCCGCTACCCGAGCAGCCACCATTCTGCGGCGCAGGATCTGCGCTGCCGGTGCACCAACCCGGCATGCAGTTCATCGAGCATCAGGTGTTGCTCGGAGTCCGAGCCTCAGACGTGTCCGGGTTCTGCTTCCTTCTCTCTACAACCTTCCGGCGGCTCAGCCGCCGGACACCAGCCTGGTGTCGCTTCCCACGGGGAAGTTTCTCCTACCCTCTTCTCCGGCCACTGACTCGTGCTGCTTCGGTAGTAGGCACGGCCTTCACGAGGCCTTCCCGGAGATTCTTCCTCGGTGGGTGTCGGGGTTGTACTAGCACCTCGCGCATACGGCCTCCCGCGTCGGGAGGCTGGTCGGGAGTCCCGACTATGCTACAGTTCCGAAGCGGAACTTCCGCTTCTCGGCGCGACATTTGCATCAACGCGCAACCTCACCAGTGACTGACTGGAGCCCGCAGTCAGTGTCTCCTCCAGTCTGGGGGCGACCTTGATCCATCGCATTCCTGTGTATCCAGCAGCTTCGACACAGCTATGATTCACCTCCGCCTCAGGCGGCGGGGTTGCCCCATTCGGTTAGTTTGGCCGTTAACCCGGCACGAGTCCTGCAACGTAGTGGCCCTACCCTGTAGGACCTACAGCAGGTGTGCTTCACCCCGTATGGAACTCGCGACGACGGGATTTCCATCACTCGCAGCATTTTCTGCGCATGCAGTGCTGAACCAGACCACATTATGTTTTTTTTAGTCGGAGCTCCGGGGCGTACCACAGTGTCTTCAATTTGGTCACGTCCCGTCATGTTCGTCCCCGTTCTATGTGCTTTCATGCACACGATTGGGCAGCTGAGCTCGGTCTCGACTCGCTCGTAGCGTTGTTCGCCCGGCAGAAGTGCCTTCTCCCCGGCTGTTCGATTCGCGACACGAGCTCTCTTCCCATGGGTGGCGCGGCGGCTTCGAGTCCCTTCACCGTTGCTATTAGCATAGGGCTACTCGTGTTGATCTCATACCCCGGCAGCTCATGCGCCTTCTTCACCCCATCACGTACGTCTTAGCGGTCCCAGCGTTTCCTATGCTAGTAATCCAGTCCTGCATCTCCTGTAGATTGGCTGGCATCGGTGCCCGCATCCTCTTGTCGGCTTTAGTCAACTCGACCGTGAACCTGATCCACGACCGCATCCCCACCGCATACGTCTTCGCCGTGGCTGGGCGGATGCTGCGCGCTGCGACCGCCCACGCATCTTGCTTCAACCGTGCCACATTTCTGTCGCCCTCTCCTTTCCACCGCGGCACCGTGGGTTTAGCCCGCAGTGTTTC
>JABANP010000152.1:0-105140 GCA_013115135.1 Perkinsus olseni | reverse complement strand
GCGACCATCACTCTGTGACAGACTCGGCGGAACTCCCGGGGTGAGCGGGGCTTCACCTCCCGCTAGGAGTGGTCAATGTCGACTGACCACTGTCATGGTTGCTCCCTCACGAACCAATCTATTCATGTGACGACTTTTCTCAGCCCATTCCTTATTTCGGATTCGTCCCGAGGTCGTCCGAGCACTTTCTCTATGGCTTGGAGATCTTGGCCGATACTTATGGCGACACCTTCGCGATTAAGTAACTCTGCGGGGGGACGCGTCGATATATCCGTCATTCGGTTCAATCAGGCTGATTGTTGAGCATGCTTTCCAGGATCATGGGTCGAGAATCAGTCGTTTCAGCGGATTATGAGACGATCAAAGAAGTTCTCAAGGAGCGTCCACATAATCTTATAAGGGCCTTCAATAAGGACAAGCTGCTTCCGATTCCTGGCATGCTGACGGCGGAAGGGGAGGAGTGGAAGCGCAACAGAAGGCTGGCAGCTCCGGCGTTGAACGAGCATAACTCGGCAGAGATGGTTCCCGCAATGGCAGTCGTCGCCAAAAGACTGGTATGTAAGCAGTTATTCGCTGCTACAATGGGGTAGTCCCTACTGAGGCTGTCTAGGTACGACAATTGCGGAATCTAGACTGTGACGGTCGGATTGTTTGGGAGCCGACCAACTCAGTTGGTCCAACTGGCTTATGCTATGCTCGCTCGACGTCTTATGCCTCAGCACCTTTGGAATGGATTTCTATTTCCTCAACCCCGACGGTGAGAATCTGGTCTAAAGTTGGTGGTCGTCTGTACCAGCGACGTCCAACTGGCAGTCAGGAGTTCGTCTCTCTCAGGCATCACGGTTCCCCCCGGTTCCCGGGAGATCGCTCAGTCTATTTTCCACTTCGTGGAAGGATCAATTTATATACTGGATTTCAGTGCGATTCTTCCCTCTATCACACGAAACCGTTTCCCCTGGAATCTGAACCCGATAATAAAGAAGGTGAATTGCGTGTCGAGGACGACATGCAGTACTGTTCTTCTCCGCGCAGTTCTATGCGAGCATCGATCGATTGAACAAGTTTGCAGATGATCTCGCCGTGCAGAGGAGGGCACAAGGGGAAGGACGTGAAAGATCGGATCTACTCAGTGGGCTCCTGCAATTGGACAAGCACGACTTCGAGGGGAATATTGTGACGTAAACTGAACGTTCCTACGATGTTCAAGCGAGTGATGCCATTGTTGTTCAGTCTGTTCTTCGCTGGCAGTGAGACCACATCTGCGGCTCTCTCCTGGTGCCTCTACTACTTCTGTCTCTATCCTGATGCACAAGCGAGAGCTCGGAAGGAAGTGGACACTCTCGGCCACGATCCGGAGACCAACGACGATCTTGACCAACTCCCCTTCGTGGAGAGCTGCATTCTGGAAACCCTACGTGTAGGCTTCTCCCCAGTTCGTGCATTCCCTCTTAACACACTCACGTCAGCTTAAATCACCGGTTCCGCTGCTCGTAAACGAAACCACAGCCAGCGTGTCAGTTCGAGGGCATGAAGTGCCAGAGGGGACTTGGATAGTTACCCTCACAGGAAAACAGATGCGAAGCAACGCTGAGGGCGGCAGCTCGTTCAGGTAGGACCTTTGAGGGTCGTAGACGGGGATGCCTCCGCGACTTGAACATTGTGGCCCGATCTCGGATGACGAGCCATCATCGAGATTAAATTCAGAAGGCTGAATCGCATGATGCCATGGGCACAGCTTTTCTAACGCGCTTCTTCCGTGCACATTAGGATCAACGTTCGGCTCTGAGAAGTGCCTTCTTGCGTGCTGACATATTGTTCGGCATGCGGGCCTACAAATAGGTCGCTTCAGACCTACGGCAGTTAGGCGTGATTGACGCTAAATAATTTGAGTCTCTTTATTCGGTCCACTTTGATCCATCCACGATGTAATCTCTTCAGGCCACAGCGTTGGTTGGCCTCTGACGGCGGTGTAGACCGAGCTCGTGCTCAAGAACACTTGGCATTCGGTTCCGGTCCTCGCCGCTGCCCCGGATCGAATATGGCAATCAAAGAGGGCACTATGGTGTTGGCGATGATCCTACGTCATTTTGACAACATAAAGCACAGCTCTGATATATCTAAGGTTGAAGTCAAAGCTAGGTTGACCTATGGGCCCGCCAAGTTGGAAATATCGATGTCCAGGAGGCCAACGTTACCCTCAATGCCATGAGTCGGACTGTTGGACTGTTTCAGCTGTTTCCATCTGAAACCTTCAAGGCCATTCTTCAGCTCGCCTGTGGGTTGCCTAGTCCTGACTGGACTTTCCTTTAATATTGGAGCGTTTGTTCTCTGGCTTATCCTAGCCAAATGGTTTGATTTTCAAGCCTCGATGACTCCGAGTTTAGTTACGACGGGTCCCGGGATTCGAGCTTAGTCTTCCTGTGCCTGGTCATAAGCCGTTGCTTGCGTCCTTCGACAGCGGGCGATCAACAATTTTTCAATCGCTCGGATGAGACCTTCCGTGGTACACAATCAGCAAGCGCACTTCTGCTTTCGGTAGAGTGTTGACCTCGTACGGTGCATGCTGACTCGCTGCTATTGCCGTGCAATCCAGCACCCTCTCACGGACGTCTCGAACTCTAGCAATACATAGGCTCTAGCGTGCTACTAGCATGTACTGCTCACTGTACGAAGCAGCAACTTCGACCACTACAGCAACTATGCGCTCGGCGAGAGACAGACGGCAGGTGGCGTGGTCTGGATGTAGTTTTGTGTCTTGCGAGCTCCTATACGGCTAAATATCGCAAGCGGATTCCTTCACCGAAGAAGCACAACTTGTCAACACGAGCCGGATTTGAAACAATAAACTGATTGCTCGTCATGGACCGGGCGGCAGCTGTACTCTCTCCTCCAGCTTTCCCTTCCCAAACAACCTGAATGCTCGAGCTGCGATGAGGATATGACTCAGAAGCAGTACTCACTCCTTCAAGGCTTCTACACCGCTGAATAAAGTATCTTCCGCTTGGCTACCGATAACGTCCAGGGAAGAGCGCATATCCGCGACCAGGGGAGCTGGCAGTACACCGAACAGTGCACCTGTGACCGGTGTCCCCGGCAAAGGCTCTGCAACAAACCGACTGCCCTACCGGCATTCCTACCCCGGGCCTCCAGGAGACGTTGGCGCCTGAGAATAGATGGAGCCAGCCTGCTTCGCGTTGGACAGCGCGACCCGCATTGCAATGAGCATCGCTTAGCTACATGTCCTCGACATTTTCGATGTCGACCTCGGCTTTCCAAAGCAACTGGTCTAGCTCTCGGAGTCGAGTTCCTCTGTCGCCTGCCGGTTGTGTGCCTCGACCTAAGTCCGCTCAGTCGTCTAGCGGAGCGGGTTAAGGATGATCACAAACAGTGAGTGGTCGCCTGAATGACTCACCCTCCAAGGTAAGCAGGTCGGAGCTGACTCGATCCAGTATATCAGACACCTGAGGCTTCGGTATTCGAGTACCACAGGCAGAGGAGAATGATAGTACCCCGGCAGTGAGCTCAACCGCACGCGAGGCCTCCATTTCCTCATCCTCAACATCTGTCACGTCCGACAGGAGTGACGAGTAGCTGAAGCAGCGGTGTCAATCACCGGAGTGAAGAAGATTTAACACGTTCGTACGCCGGTTCCGCGGCCGAGGAAATCGTCCATTCCACGCCAGTGAGCGGGGCCGACCCATCCTGGTCACGCACAGCTTCTTCGTCTCCTAAGTACGATGTAGCGGAAATCTGTGCTTTGTGGTATTCCGAAGGACCTCCGTTCTCCAAGACTCGATTAAGTGCGGCTCTGACGTGTTTAAGACGATCTCGTAAATGTTCGAGCTTAGCACGGAGCTGCTTGGGAGAAGCACCTGCAATACACTCGAGCTGATTATACCATATCGGCCTCCTCACTTTCTGACACTTTCACGCAGTCATAGAGACCAACTGTGCCACGCTCCTTCGCCTCGTCGACCTCAAGCAACTACGAGTTGAAAAGCCGTGATCGATCAAGACGGTAGAATGGGACACACTTTCACTCGAACGTTTTGCATCTTCAAGGCGTCCCTAAACCTTCTCGAGTGTGCCAAGAGCTGTTCCTTAGATATTGTGCCTGGCTACTGGTTAATCCTGCCTAAACATAACGACAACGCGAGATTGCCCCACTTACTATTGCGCTGGGCGCAGAGGAGGGCCTTGAGACCAGTCAGCCAGATGTCGTACCTGAGGAGGTCACCCCGGTGAGAGCGAGTGCTCCCTCGATCCCTACTCGAATTCGTCCTTGCAAGTGAGGTCCAGTGCTGTGACCTGTTCGCTGCCGCTGGGCTTGTAGATGAGTGAGAAGGAGAGATGCTGGAGCATAGGCAGCCGATACCTAGCCAACAAGTCGCCCGACTGTGATGGAAGCTTTAGATGGTTCACTCGAGGAAAGTAGAAGTTTGCTGCCCGAGCCTGAGCTCACACACGTCAGCAAGAGACATCATCGACTCCTTACGGTCTTGGCCTGCTGAGTACCTGCGATAAGCCAGAGTCGGGCAGAAGCTGGTTAGTTCCGAATCTACACAACGCAGCGGCATTCGAGTGGCATACTGAGCAGCAGCAAAAGGATCACAACAACGTTATCAATAGTAATCAGGTGCGCGGGGTGCGGGTCTGGTAGATTTAGGTTACCACAGCAGCCTCTGGTGGTCAGTCGAGAGCTGGAATTGCCGCAAGTGCGGGTGGCCATGGTCCGTGTGCTTGAGGAGGTTAGTGCCGCGGCACATCCTGATGCACCGACGAACAGTGTCGAGGCAGGAGCATGCTCGGCTACTGAGCGTCACGAACTCGGATAGAGGCGCCTAGACAGTGATTCCAGATGGTCGAACCCCTGGCAGCCATGAGTGGGACCATGGCCACCTCTCCAAGGCCTTGGTGGTCTCCACATGCTTCATGGGGTCGATTGATACCCTCAACCTCCGCCATCTGGAGTCATCTGCAGCATACACAGTTGAGTGCCGCGGCAGAACCCCGTCCCCACACTTGCTCTGTCATCATTATCATGACCAAGGCTGGCGAGGCGGTCGCCGACCAGCAGGTCATAGTGTTCGCCTCTGGTGAGTTTGGGGAGATCTTCGTCCGAGTCCAGGCCGATTATCGTACCTTAGCGGAGCGGAACACCCTGACTCTCGCAGAAGCAATTTACCCGACTTCCGGGAGCGTAATTTGAACACCTTGGCACCATCATCGACGATGCTGTCCACCGCGGCGACTATACACTCCCGTACGTCCGCTGGGGAGGAGATATCAGTGAACCAGCCGACTGCGTGACGACCGTGCCTGAGCTCTGAAGGTCCTAACTCAGCGTGATCACTGAGACGGCGGTACTCCGAGTGGACGAAGATCCGCATCTTGCTGGCTTCTTGGTCCTCCAGGTCGAAGTCCGTAAGGACAGGTGCGCAAGCCTGGAGCCAAGGCTCGCACCGCGAAGAAGATTTCTCGTACCCGTATCTCGTGAAAGTCCTCGGACACGACAGAGGGTGATCTGGATGACTCTGAGATCGGAGTGGACGTGGTCTGATGGGTTGGACTCGGCCCGGCGTCTTCCATCTGGGGAGTCGGAATGACTGCTTCACCATCGTCATGCCCGCTCGCCTATTTACTGCTTTTTCTATCAGTTCCTCGAGCCGGGGTAGGTCGTGAGTGCTCCGGCTCTTTCCCGGAGCTGAACCCTTGGCCGCAGTGGGCCCCCCTTGGCCACTCTTGGTGCGCTCTGTGACCACACAGTCACCCCTCCCGCCGTGTTTTTCCTCCACAGGGCTATCCCCAGTGGTATCCTGCTGCCTCTGTGCGATCGCTTCAATTTCTTCACCACCACCTAGCCCGTCTTTCCTTAGAGCCCGCACCTACGGACAGCTGCACGTCCGGGCAGCAAACCCGTGCCAGGTGCCGTACAGTGTTCACTGGGTGGAGTCGCTCTCTGGAACTCTCGCCAGTGCTCTTGTTCTGCATCACTCTCACAGGCAGTCATGCGGACTCCTCCAGAAACGTTCCCTGACGTCCGTGTGTCGCCTCATATGAATTCACTAACGCGAGACTGGTGTTGAGTCTATGAGGACACATTAGTTTGCTCATCCCGCGAGTAGCAGCAGATGATCCACAGGAACCGATCGAGGGGAGTGACCATTGACGATCCTCTCCGAGGACTCGAGCCCGTCAAAAAATTGACACCTCGCGTAACGTGTACGCTGAGGATGCTTCATTATAGACAGGGTGTGAAGCGTTATCAGTGCACTGTTGCTGCTGCGGCCGTTCCAGTGCTGCCTGGGAGGTCGGGGACGCAGGGCACCAGCGAGCCGCTTCCATAGGCGGTCATGAGCTCTTTGATGCTCGCAAAGACCTGATGGAGGGCAAACAGCGCAGATGAAGATGGCGAAACTTGGTACGAAGTTAGGGAGGAGTGGGCTTCTCTTCAACTGTTGTTCATCCGTGCACCCGCTCATGACCAATGCGCAGTCTATGCCGTTCTCAATAGCCGTACGGATGTCCGTACCTGCGGGATGGGTGGTGACAGGTGACACGCCAGTGGTGAGCAGGCACCTAGGGAGTCGCCGACAAAAAGGACTGGGCCCCAGTCCTGGGGTGCGGCCACGGGAACACTGTGACAGCAACCGCTGCCGAGCCATTCTGAGCATATGAGGGTTGGGCTTACCCAGGTTGTACGAGGACGCATGAGTAACCTAAAGGCCGTTATGAAGCCCAGCAGCAGCAGTAGTGGCGGCCGTCTACTTTGGATATCGTTTCAACCGCCGGCATCGGCATGCCGAACTTGTAGCTGCCATCCGACGTCACCTAAGGAGTGGATGTGGTGGAGGGACGGGGAGAGGGTCTACCTCATAGTAATCAGGACAGGTGAAGAGGAGCCGAGCCCCTTCCTGCACGCAGGAGCATGCGTACTCGACGTACCGAGTGTTGTCAGAGTGGACCTGGCGAAGAACGTGGCATCACGCCGGTTCGATCCCTGGCTGCGGCGTTTCTCTGTTCACCGAGATTGCTGGTTACCGAGCCGATGAGGACGTAATCGATTTCCTTCGGCGATCGACTTCTCCGCGTATCGCCAGTGACAACCGAGTCTTCCGGCAGCCCATGTTTGACGAAGGCCTGCCTCACCGTAGAGATCAGACCAACCTGATCACACGAACGCTGGCAGGGGTGACGGTTCATCCCAGCCGTGACACACCTCACCGACGATGTACACCACGCCCGTCCAACCGTTAGCCATGAGCCGACAGAAGAAGTCAGCAGCGCCTGAGAGATCGTAGTAGCGGCAGGAGGCCGAGCAGCGGGCGACCTACTGTTAGCCGCCGTGTAGATCTGGTTGGCGGGTATGCTGACTCCCCAGTATGCTCAGGAGGTTTCGACTCAACTCCTCTGTAGTGTACCGACACTCGTTGGTCAGCAGCATGTACGGCACCTACAATAGTGTGAAGAAGAAGCCTCGACCCAAGGAGGCGGCTACCTGCCCAGCGTTGAGTGTGGTCATGAACTCACTGGCGCCAGGAATAGCCTTGCCGAACTGGTGGAGGACACCATCCATGTCCAGCAGGAAACCGTGGTAGTGACTGAAAGCTGCGCATGATTTCCGATCCATGAGCGTGTACCGCCTTACTCGTGACGGAAGACGCTGCTCAGAGAGGTACTGGCGAAGGGAGCTCCAGCTAGGATCCTAGAGGCAATGGGCTCGGTCAAAGATACCAGAAAAAACTTCGCTCCGCCGCACTATGTTACCGGCTAGTCTCGACTTCAATATCTTCATTGTGGTCCTTGATAACGTCGAGAAGGCCTTTGCAGGACTCGTCGACGCCTGCAGTGTCCGGCTGAGATCACCCAAGCTTTGTCGCGCGCCACGAAATTGCCTTCTTACACTAGCATCATCCTCGTAGTCTATCTCGGAGGGCACATGGTTCTTCCACTTGTTTCTCATCCGCCAAGTCATGTTCTCCACACGGAGCGTGTCGACCTGATATGACGAGAGGAATCCGTCAAACATTGATCGGTCCCTGAGTCCGATCGTTACGTCCATGTTGACGCCCGGCCGCCTCTCCCGTCTGTTGAGCATAGAAGAGGTCCGCCATAGGTCATCCATGACTGACCACTCCTTGCTTCGTACACTCATCATGGTTACTAAGGACTGAAGGACAGTGCCGATCACTGGACTTTGGCGGGAGTATCCTCTGAGCCCACTCAGTCCCACCTTGCTGCGGAGTGAGATCTCCATTTGCAGTGGCAGCCTGGGGCTCCCCAGTATAAGTCGATTCCGATGAGGAGGTTGTGCTGGCAGCAGATGACGCAGCTTTATCTCTGCCGCTGCAAACAGTTGTATTACACATGGTACAGGAGAGGAACAAATCTGAGACGGCCCGAGACTCTCTGGTGGAACATCACGCCTGTACCAGGGCTCATCCCAGGCCACCTGGAACAGCTGGCCGGTACCCGACCGGAGGCGAGACCCGGTAAGTAAGCACGGAGTCACGGAAACTGTACTTCGCAGACGAGGAGGCACTCAGCCTCACAGAGGCCTGTGACTTCGACCCTGAGACTGTTACTAGAATCCGGATCACATCACTGTGGCATTGACCCAGTAGTCCAGACCTGTGGAACGCGACCCCGGAGCACCCTCATGACAGATGAGATTGGTTGATGAAAGCGAAGTAACGTTCACTTCTTAGAAACGTAATAAGATCCAATTAGAGACGCCGATCCCGGTCTTCGGGCGACTCTTCTTTTCTTATTCCCGACTCTCGCGCTGGCATCGTTTATGTCAGCGGCATCAGAGGAGGCGCCATCAATGGTGTAGATGAGGTCTTTCTCCCCACAAACTAGCTGCTTCCTCTGTGGCTCATGATACTCGTAGAGGTCCAACAGAGGCATCGCCGGGCCTAAGGCGCCTCTTCTCCGACGAAGGGGGCAGCGTGATGCACTGCCAAGACGTGATGACCAACAGGTTGAATGTCGTATACAGCAACCTCCTCATCATCATCCTCATCTGTATCCACCTGTGGGGTAATCGCGCTAAAAGGCTTGCTGAAGGAAAGAGGCTCTCGGCGGGTCTTTAATTGCAGGGTAAGGAGGACCCACGGATGCTGCGACTCGGAAGAACATGATAATATCAGCTGCGCAGCCCGAGGTTCCCGAGGATCTACCAACAGATGGCTGCTCTCCACCGTCGTGAGGCGGGCAGACCAAATGAGCTTAGCTTGGGCGCCATGAAGGACCTCGAGTCGATCGATGCAGAAGAGATGCTGTGCACCGGAGAGGACAAAGACAAAGTCGTCAGTGCAAGCTAATTCCACGCCACTTTCATCCATATAGCTACTCTTGGAACCGGGTAAGCCCAGGACCTCAACTACGATGCTGGTTGGCTTGGGGCTGCTTTTCAGGTCATACATAATCAACTTACGATTATCCTCACATAATACGAATAGTCGTGATTTGTTGTTATTATAATAGTAGACAGCCTTGGTACCTTGAAAGCCTGGCTGTAGTACCATGACCTCCTCCCCACGTTCTAATGGTTTCCTAATATATACACCAGTAGGGGTGGGATAGACACCACACAGATCCTCATTCATAACAAAGATGTATGATGGTGGTGGGCTCACTAGGACCTCCTCTCGAGGGCAGTCCAGTGTAAGGTCCCTCTTCCCAATGTAAGGGGCGAACTCGCACAACAACTCAGGCAGGGAGACCATACCGGCAGACTTCTGCACCATCGACTCGAAGAGGTGCAGGTCCAAGGCCATGGCGTGGGGAGGTAATCTCATATCGGGGAAAAATCACGAGGGGAAAAACTATGGACGACCTGCTTGCTTAATCGACGGAGCACCCTTTCCCCTCACAAGGACCAGCAGTTCTCGCAGTTCCGACTAGCGGGAGGTCTCCCGAGTGGTTCAGCAAGGTGTGGAATCAGGTACAGATCGAGAAGGTGCTAGCTTAAAAGGCTAGCGTAGTGTGAACAATGCTGTGACTTAACCACGGCACGCCGGTGAACTTGTCAGGGAAGTCAGGCGTAACCTTCTTCTTAACGGAGAGATCGTCTAGTGCTAGTTAGCACCAAAGAGGGTCGTACGCCACTTTACAAACTACTAATGATCGCACAAAGAGCGTCTGCACTTATATCAAACACGGAGGTCTAAGAGAGCCGCTATCTGCCCTCTAGGACAAACTACACCTTTTAAATGCCTATTTCGGGGTCAGTAAGATCAATTTCGCAGGGCGAGCGAACACCCGCGCCAAGATATGCCTTAGTAAAATTAATTTCGCAAGCGCGCGCGATAGTACAATCAATTTCGCCAGTGCGCGCTATAGTACAATCAATTTCGCCGGCATCCTCAAAGTAAGTCCAATTTCGACGAAATGCGGAAATCAATTTCGCCGGTAGTACATTCAATTTCGCTAAAGGGCAGATGTTCGATCTCGGGAATACAACGCGCCGTACTATATCAGAAGGAACTCTTAGCATGCATCTGGTGACTTGTGGTTGCCACCAGCGGTTGACAACGAGCCATGGTATGACTGCAGTATCATGCAAGTGTGAAACAGAATTCATGCACCAACGGGCATGTCTTCCATATCAGCCGCCCTCGTTAACATCCCAACCGCATGTGCACAGAGGCCGCCGATTTGTATTCCTTGTAATCTTGTATTTCCCCCGTGGCTGTCGACGAGGTGGGTTTGGACCATCTCCCGCGGCTGAGCTACGGAGGCTCTCATCGCTGGAGCCATAATGACTTTCGCCACTGGAGCCATGGTAGCTCTCATCATCGGAGTTGTGACCTGGGTTCGGCATGATAATAGGCGAAACGAGCAGCCTGCAGCAAGACATCGTAATCCGTTACTCTGGCGAAATTGAATGTACTACCGGCGAAATTGATTTCCGCATTTCGTCGAAATTGGACTTACTTTGAGGATGCCGGCGAAATTGATTGTACTATAGCGCGCACTGGCGAAATTGATTGTACTATCGCGCGCGCTTGCGAAATTAATTTTACTAAGGCATATCTTGGCGCGGGTGTTCGCTCGCCCTGCGAAATTGATCTTACTGACCCCGAAATAGGCATTTAAAAGGTGTAGATGAGCGTGGTGGTCGTGTGACCGAATTACTAACTTCCACTGATGACAGTCCGGTACAGTAAGACGAGGAGTCCGAAACAAAGGAGGAGCACGGCATCGCTCTGAATGAGCAAAGACGGGCGATAGTCTGGGGGCAACTAGGAATCTGCTCACACTCATCCAGCGTCGCGTACAGGATCTTGAAACCGCTGCACTGAGGCAGTGCATCATCAGCACCGACCTGGGCCAACACAAGACAGCAGTTATGTTGGAGTTGAAACTCAGAACAGTCAAATGGGGCGAGAGTGGAATAGCCTTCACTCCTTAGCCACATAATGAGATGAAATCATGCGGGGGCCGGAAGATGTCCGGGCGGCCTTAACTTTCCTCATGGGGGGCTTCCAATCATCATCGTCCGAAGAACCACCGTACACAACTTGACGGTGTCTGAAATAATGGTCTTCCTCCATACTGTAGATGGTGTCTCGTTCCCCGCAGACAAGCGCTTTGTCACGGTACTCGTTGGCATCGGACAGAGGCGTCGCTGGCCCGAGGGGATGAAATGACCGATCGAACAGCGCAAGGACCCTCTCGCCGTTATTGGACGACCTGTGAACCACAACCAATAAATTTTGACCAACAGGTAGCACATTCTGGATGCAAGTGTTGTTAGCCGAACCACCTCCCTGCAGGGACAGCGTTCGAGTGACCTTGCTGAAGTAGAGGGGCTCTTGACGGCTCTGTAGCTCCAGCGTGAGGAACGTCCACGAGTGATGAAAAGATGAGATGAGCACTTGGATTTCTTGAGGTTTACGAACATCTACGAGTAGACGGCTACTCCCAACCTCCCTACATCTCGACGACCAGATGAGTTTAGCTTGGGCCCTATCGTCGGGACTCAGGCGATCCACGCAGAAGAGATGCTGTGCATCAAACAGCACAAAAATAAAGTCATCAGTGCATGCCATTTCTATACCACTCCTGCGATCATAGATATTCTCAGATTCGGGTAAACCCAAAACTCTTACCGAGGTACTGGTTGGCTTAGGACAGCCACTCAGGTCTCGTCACGAGGCACCTCGTAGGATTGGCGCAGCCCTGTCTAGGGTATCTTCTGGGACAACTATGGTACTAGACCCGAGTAGGCGTCTCGTCTCGGCTCGTTCGACACCGTTGCTGCCAATAGCAGCAACCTGAGAGGCAGGCCATGTGGGCATGGCTACGAGATGACAGGGGGTAAGAATTCCCATACGGAGGGCCCAGATTTTCGTGGCACGGTAACGAATATAGAGAACAGGCGATAACACTAGGGTCTGAATGACGGCTCGCCGAGCAGCCACGGTGCATACTACCAGGCTTCAGGCAGTGACTGCCTGAAGGGCAGTAATGGCTGAATGGCAGTAATGGCTGAATGGCAGGAAGCGAATCGCCTGTCCTCTGCAAGAAGAATGTACATGCGAGACCCGTAGTCGAAATCTGACAGAACCTTCAAGATACTGAGTACCAGCCACCGACCAAATCGCGCAAATCAAAGCTCATCAAGAGCAAGAGAACTACAACCCCGTGACTAAATCCATACCACACCATTCTCAACCTCTCAACCTCCTCCGAGCTCGATCACACAACACCAGTGGCAGCAAATGAGACAATGTAAAAACTGGTATCGTTACTTACAACCATTCTCC
Organism: Perkinsus olseni; assembly: GCA_013115135.1. NCBI lineage: Eukaryota > Perkinsozoa > Perkinsida > Perkinsidae > Perkinsus > Perkinsus olseni. The sequence continues at coordinate 92,364 of JABANP010000152.1, read as the reverse complement.
AACTTCTAATTATCAATAACATTCACCTGTAAATGTAGTAAGTGGCCAACCTGCAGGCTCTCGAGTAGTCAGTGTACTCGCCACGCAACTCCGACTCGTGAACCGACTCGGGATCATAGTCCTCCTCCAAGAAGCGCTCGACCAGGGTATTATCTTCGCGGAGAACGTATACCAAATCATCCGCGCCAAAGACAACCTGCAGGTTGCGCACTGGCTGATACTCATTAGAGAACACCAGGGCCTTCCCCAGAGGCCTCAGGGATCTGCTGCAAAGGAAAATTCGGCACCCGCTAACTCCACCGGACCTGGCCATCACGGCTAGGCATTGACCGGCTATATCCTGAACTAGCATCATCTCACTGTTAGTCTCACCGAGCTTCAATGCCACGTCCAGCTCCTCAGTATCCTGTTCAAAGTACAACGGGCTTCTCCGCTGTTTTAATTTGAGGGTAATCATCTTGAATCTTCGATAGCCCAACACTGCTAGCTTGACCGCCTTCGGATCGCCAGGAACCGAAAGTAGGCTCCGCGTGCTCCCTGCATCAAGTCGGTCCGCAGAGATGAGCTTCGCCTGGGCCGCGTCCCGTATATCGAGTCGGTCGATGCAGAAGAGGTGACCGGTGGGGAAAATGATAAAGACGAAGTCATCAGTGAAGAGGAGCTGTGATGCGGTCTTATTGAGAGCAGTGGCTTTTGGTAGGCCTAGGACTTCAGTGGTCACGCCTTGGCCGACGGGCGAGTCGGAAAGGTTGTACTGTATCAACTTACGATTATCCTCACACAATACGAATAGTTGTGATTTGTTATTATGATAATAGTAGACAGCCTTGGTACCTTGAAAGCCTGGCTGTAGTACCATGACCTCCTCCCCACGTTCTAATGGTTTCCTAATATATACACCAGTAGGGGTGGGATAGACACCACACAGATCCTCATTCATAACGAAGATGTATGATGGTGGCGGGTTCACTAGAATCTCCTCTCGAGGGCAGTCCAGTGTACACGGTCGAGTGCCCAAGAAGTCCGTGTATGCCTTCCCGACCTCGGGTAGCGTCCCCGACCTGCCCGCCTTCTCCAGCATGGTCTCGAGCACTCGAAGCTCCAGGGCCATAATCTCTGAAGGCAGCCTCATTCACGGAAACAAATCTACAGGAACTATGCGAAAGGGATACTTTACTACCCAGCGACGAAGCCGATGAGTCCAGGCCGAGAGAGTCTCGACTGTCCTGTTGCCTCCCAGGCAACTCAAGTCCATCACCGGATAATAAATTGAGAGAGATGCTAGGAAATGGTTCACATGGTGATGCCACGACGAAGGGGTCACCATCACGAATTAAGTTCAGGGGGACGGAAGCCGAAAGAGAATGAAGCAATCAAAGAAAGACGTAGTGTGTAGAGATCCAGCAGGGGACCTGAACGGTCCGCCTACGCTTGGCCGCCCCAATCAAAGCAGTACCTCCGTCAGATGGCTCGTAGGCAGCAGACACCATTGATGTATCCTGCCTCATCATGTATATAACGTCCTTGGCACCAATAACCATCTGCAGGCTCTGACGAGTCGGCAACCGGTAGCCGATATCAATAGAGCGACCGAGGTCGCTCAGGAGTGACAGTCTATAGGAGCAGCCATGCTCATAGGTCCTCATAACGAAGCCATTGAGATGGTCATCAAAAGGAATAATAACGGCATGGTCTGAAGGCAAGTGGAGACCGAGGCTATTGACCGTTTTACAAAGCTCGGTGAAATACAGCGGCGGCTTCTCGGGATGCTCAATACCGAGAAAATAGGTAGTGATGTCACCAACATGAGCCATGGTCACCATCACCGCCTCCGGCGCGCCTGTCATGCATCTGACCGTCCCATAGGAACTCTCTGAGGATGCTGAGTGAGGGCTGGTCCATATCAGCTTGGCTTGCAAGGCATCATCGTCCACCGTACGCAAGTCGATACAGAAGAGGTGTCCAGTGCCAGCCAGGAAGAAGGCGAAGAGCGGATTGCAGACGAGGTCGGCGTTCTTGCTGCTGCGGGAGCCGTTACCAGGGAGTCCGAGAATGGAGTACGCCACACTCTTCTCCGTTATCAGGTCATAAATAATCAACTTACGATTATCCTCACACAATACGAATAGTTGTGATTTGTTATTATTATAATAGTAGACAGCCTTGGTACCTTGAAAGCCTGGCTGTAGTACCATGACCTCCTCCCCACGTTCTAATGGTTTCCTAATATATACACCAGTAGGGGTGGGATAGACACCACACAGATCCTCATTCATAACAAAGATGTATGATGGTGGTGGGTTCACTAGAATCTCCTCTCGAGGGCAGTCCAGTGTGTATCGCCTCTGTGGCACCAGGCTCGAGAAAACGAACAAGAGCCCCCCGCTGCACTCTGCTTGACCGCTCCTCCTCTTCAGTAGGGTCTCGAAGAGACGAGACTCCAAAGCGAGGATTTGGAGGAAGCTCTTCATGGGGGAATAAAAACTGCTCGAATATCGACACCCTAGAGCGATCCACCCTGCTCAGCCACTCTGGGAACTCAACGCCTGAAATTCCCATTCTGTTCAATAATAGATCCTCGCTCGGAGTCAGCTGTTGACACTCCCTCTGCTTTGTTGGCAGCATCACCACCGAGACTCTTTTCGTCATGGGACGGGCCAGAGGTACGGCCTGCTGAGCAGGCCTAGCTTGAGTCTTGACGCTTATCTTGATGTCAAGACAGTCGAGCAGCAGGCCCTAGATACAAGTCGAATTCTGCTACAGGCTGCGGCTGCACATGAGAGCCGCCCATCCCTAACCGCCCGGCCGGTACAGGAGTGTAGGAAGAGTGGATAAGCCCGACCGACAAGCTCTATCCAGCTACCAACAACCACTCAAGGACTGAGAGGACCGTCATCCACAGCCTGTGGACCGCAGAGCAGTGGCCCCTCAGAGCTGTAGCAGGAGACGATCATCAGGGAAATGATGCTGGCTCTTGTAACGGGAAAAATTCAAAATGAGGTCACTATAACACGTAGCAGCAGACAGCGGTTAGCGAGTACTGGCCCAGTGCTTTGATACTTCAACCCCCCTTCTCGCGCCGCGCGCCATAGTGGCCTCCTTTTCCCGTGTTGCATTTTCCGCCGCGCCTTAGATGCAATGATGATGGTCGGTTAGTCGACAAGGCGTATGCTAGAGGGCGAGTGCCACATCACACTACTACCATTCATCTATCTGTCATCCTCAAACCAATGCTCTCTCCATCTGCCCGTAACCGACGACTACCGTGCTGAACCCGAGTTGAAGGGGTCTCCATCAGACTTGAGAAGCGCCTTTTGATAGACTGATGATGGGACTGTACGGTATTACTCGAACTTGACTCAACTCCAACAGGAGGTTCAAAAAGATACTCCTCGTTGAGACATAAGCCCGACAATCCCCAACATAACTAATTACAAGCGTACACGTAGTATGCGCTGATTCGACGCGGACAGCCAAAATAGAGGCGCCTAATTGCCCCCTCATCATCAAACTCGCTCGACCTCTCGGAGCTGTCATCACTATCGGAGCTCCACTCCCTCGAGTAAGGCGGTGAGAACGACGTATCATCTCGAAGAATGTACACGACGTCACCATGGCCCGAAGACACGATCTGCATATACCGCCCCTCCGTGTACTCCTGACTAACCTTGCACTCATCCACAACAGTCTCGAAGTCCCCGTCACATATCTCAACCCAGCAATCACGAGGTTCCGAGTCGTTCAGGCGACGCAAAACCAGGGCGAAGAGTCTATGGTTGATCGGCCGTACCGCCACCAGCCTCGGCCCACCGGGCTCACCATCAGTGATGTCTGCCATACCCATCTGAAGGGGTTCGAAATAGAGCGGTGCTCGACGGGACTTCAACTTCAATCGTTCCGTGAATACCGCCTGGTCGTCCCTCAGCAGTATTTCTACCCACTCGGGCTCCATAGGGTCCACTAACAACCCCTCTGATCGGCCATGGAAGGAGTTGGACCATATTAGCTTGGCCTGGACCGTCGTAGTGAGATGGGACTGATCTATACAGAAGAGATGCCCACGGGAGAGAAGGACAAAGAGGAAGGGTCCGTGGGATACCATGTCGGTGATCGACCTCACTGCCCTGGGAAGCCCTAGCACCCTCACCACATGGCCTTGTTTACGGCCTGCAGTGGACAGGGAGTAGACGATAAGACGTCTGTTGCGCTCACACAATACGAATAGTTGTGATTTGTTGTTATTATAATAGTAGACAGCCTTGGTACCTTGAAAGCCTGGCTGTAGTACCATGACCTCCTCCCCACGTTCTAACGGTTTCCTAATATATACACCAGTAGAAGTGGGATAGACACCACACAGATCCTCATTCATCACAAAGATGTATGATGGTGGTGGGTTCACTAGGACCTCCTCTCGAGGGCAGTCCAGTGTACACGGTCGAGTGCCCAGGAAGAGTGCAAACTCGCCCACCAGCTCTGGTGGCGCGACCGCCCTCCCCCGACCCTCCAGCAAAGTCTCAAACAGTCGAAGCTCTAACGCTGTCACATGCGATGGGGACTTCATTGAAAAGATTCTATTGTACGACCCAACTGACAAACGCACCCCTTGAATGATAACTTCGGATCTAACGCGACTTCCATGTTATCAACCGTATTCCGCATCACCTAGGATCCAAGATGACAACCCTCTCCTTCAGTTACCTCACAACACAGAGCCTCGCCAGCAACTCGAACAGCCGTGGAATCAGCATAATCTATTACGAAGGGTTTCATCACCACCATGCATTGTAGGTCGTCAATCTCTTAGGGTCATCAGTAGGGCAAGCATCGGATATTACACTATCCGAGGAAGATGCGGTACGGTCCGACCGGTCGTCAGAGACATTGAAGTGAGGTTGAACGGCAAACGACATATCCCTTCTTAGTACGTAGAGGGCATCCCCAGGCCCGCTGAGAATTTGCAAATGGTACGCCTCTTTGTAATCGTCAGAGATGGTCACATGGTCATCACAGAGGGGTCTGAAGTGCCTATCGAGCAGATGAAGTTTGGCCTTCTTTTTACTAGCCCCAGTATGACTCTCTCGAGTCACCAACCCGAACATCCCGCCCTCTACGGGGACGATGGTGACCAGTTTTGTTGATAATCCGAAAGAGGGACGCTTCTGGGTTGTGCGAAGTCCCATGAAGTGAGCCCTGCCGGGACGACCCCTGTAACTGGCCAGAGCGATCTCAGCTATATTAAAAGAGAACCGCTCCATCATGATCACCTTGATTGACGAGGCCCTCTTGGGGTCTAATAGGAGATGGTCGCAGCGCCCGCTGGAGCCGTCTGTTGACCAGCCTAGGTATGCCTGGACGGTGTCTCGAATGTCCCTACGGTTGATGTAGAAGAGATGACCAGTGGCTATGAGGATGAAGATGTAGTCATCGTTGCTGACCATGTCCATCTTACGACTATAACACGTCGCCAATCCGGGCAGGCCGAGGACCTCCGAGGTAACTCCCGGCCGCTCTGGTGAGGCACTCAGGTCATAAATAATCAGCTTACGATTATCCTCACACAATACGAATAGTTGTGATTTGTTGTTATGATGATAGTAGACAGCCTTGGTACCTTGAAAGCCTGGCTGTAGTACTATGACCTCCTCCCCACGTTCTAATGGTTTCCTAATATATACACCAGTAGGGGTGGGATAGACACCACACAGATCCTCGTTCATCACGAAGATGTATGATGGTGGTGGGTTTAACACCAACTCATTCTCCGCCACCACCAAGTCGCACTTTCTCTTCCTCTTCAACCCCGCACAGAAGTCGCCGAGAATCTCCGGCAAATTCCCATTTCTACCTCGTTCACTCATCAGGCCTTCAAACATCTTCACCTCGAGGGCCATCACATGCGTAGGAGATTTCATAAGGAATCGGTGATAAAAATTTACGTTCTGCGACCGACTCTAACCCCACAAAATGATGAAAATCTTGCTATCTTGCATTTCCTCAACGCGGTAGCTTAATCGATTTGCCAAATTGACGTGCTCTTACCTCTCGAGTCTCTGAGAATCAGTCACCATGGCCAAGTCCAAGAACCATACCAACCACAACCAGATCAAGAAGGCCCACCGCAACGGCATCAAGAAGGTACGACATCGCTCCGCGTCTCTTCGCCGTTAAATCCCTCGTAAAATCGCGTCATTGGCACCGGTAAAATGGACTCGTTTGACGCCTTAGTTCGCGTGTGTGTCTGCAAGAACGTTCACTGGAGGAGGGCGTAGCGTGTATTATCGATCCGCTTATCATCATTGCCTTGGGCTAATTTGGACTGCTGTGTGTTGTCAGGCCCCCACCTACAAGAAGATGTCCACTCGCGGTATGTGCCCTAAGTTCCTTCGTAACGCCAAGTACGCTCTTAAGGGCTGCCAGCACCAGAAGAAGTCTGAGTAAAGGCTGCAACTACTTCGATTGATCTAGTCGTCGTCGCCTCGGTGATGATGATGCTGATTGGTTGACGTTTCAAGGACTCGAGACTTTGGAGCATTCTCCCTCACTATGTTGTGTTGAGTATTATCAATTTCCTTCGTTTATAGTGCTGGATCGCAGTGCTTCTAGGGCCATGTATAGGGGACTAGTAACGCAACAGGAGAGTGTGGGCTAGAGCACTCAATGTGGTTCAGATTTAGGCCAATCTCGTTGTTTCCGTATTGTACCATCGAAGAACCAATCGATGGTTCTGTCGATAGGGGTCACCTGAATGTGCAAAACTACTTCCAGTGAAGTTGAGAGTGACTGCTTACTATTAAAGGGATGCATGCTAAGCCCAAGTACGTCGGGAGGAGCTTATCTGAGGGCAACTGTGCGCAGAACGCCTATCATTCTACAGCGGCTACTCGTAAGTTGTCTTTGCTGCATGACTTTTCTAGTGGCCCAGACCACTCTGTTGATGACCAAACCAGGGACTGCTACGCTGGCCAGCATCTGCCAACCTAGCGTGTCGAGGGCGACCTTCCATTGCTGTCGCCGCTCTGCTCGCTCGGTCTTGTCGAAGGTGTCGGCGAAAACCTACAAGGAGAAGTAGCTCTCGTCGAACCACCACCTCATCGTTACATATGCTATGGCGACCCCGTAGGTGGTGAGGTATGCAGGCCTTGTAATGAGGTATTTGAAAGACTCTCCGAGCTCATTGGCGTAGCCCAGCAGTCTCACGGGAGTATCTCTGTACAGGTCTATGGGTGAATCATCCTGCTTGTTGCCGAGATGGAAGAACATGGTAGACTGACAATCAACTGAGAGGGGAAAGGCCGATAGGAATGCAAAGACGCTAGACGACATCGGCTAGTAACTAGCTATGGAGGTGCTGCGAATTTAGTCCCTGTCCCTGAGCCGAAGAAAGCTCGGGACGTTCATAACGAGACGTTCACATTATGAACTCAAGAGCTCCGGACCGGATTGCATTCGTCATCATGTAGGACTGAGAACTTCTCTTTAATCCAGGCCGCAGTTGACAGGTGGGGTATAAACTAGCCCACTAAAACTACAGCATTTCTAGCAACACATGGAAGCATATCGGCAGCCCAAGACACCCAAGTCGAGAATCAACTGGGAGCTCTTCCAGCAGCACTCGCAACCGTACGAGAGAAACAACGCCTCCACTATCCGTACTATTATGAACGCAAAGAGAGCCGCAGCAGTCTAGAAGGGTTCATCACTAGGCAAATCGGCGGCTACAAGGCTTCAACAATCTGAGTTGACTGGCTTGCGTAGCTGTAATTTACAGCCCGTCCAAGAAACGAGTGCGTCCAGGGGAAAATAAGCCTCCCGAGAATGATGAGCCTTCGTTCACTACGACGCTGAAGGTGGGAATGAGGATCGCCATTTGGGTGTGGGACGTTATAATCGAAGGTTTCGGAAAGGTTATGGATATCTCGCCGGAAAACCTTGTGTAACTGTGGACACCAGCGAGCACGCGCGATATGAAGAGACTTGGGAGGGGTCTTTAGTTGTAAGATACTATTCTACATACTGTATGGACTCTTCTCGTCTATCTTAAGGATAGACGAGAACATCAAACACGGTGCGCTGCCGACTTCTGGCCAGGCTTCTCTTGAATTCTTCAAAGGTCGCCACTTCCTCAAGAACTCCACTTTCAAGCCACAGGAAGTGTATAATCGCCTAGGGTTCGCTGCCTTAGATGGCATCAACAATTCTAACAGCGCCGTAGCCTTATTCAAACTGAACTCCGCGGACAGCCTCGGTGGAAGGTAGACTGCCCAGCACGGCGATGAGGCGGTGGCCTTCCCATCCAGCTCCTATTGACCAGTAACTAGGCACTGAGCAGAGTGAGTGTTGAGTTAGACGTTAGTGCTGTTGCTCGTCGAAGTACAGCTGTTCAGCCGCTCGAAACTGCCCTGTGCTTTGCTGCCATCTCTTCACGCGTCGAAGAGCATCTCTCCGCTTTCTCTTCCAACCTTCAGTGAGGGCCTGATATAAGCCACACTGTCACCGAAGGCCCACCACCCACACGAACCTTCCTGGTCGACAGCCACTCCCGGCGGATCTCCTCGTCGGTGCCTCGTCTGTAGAAAGGCCGAGCCTTGGGAATTTTCCGCCGGTCCATAGAAGGCAGCAGGAACCGGTATTTTCTCTTTGGGGTCTTTGCTTCATCACCAGTCATAACCGATTCAGCTTCTTCCTCCTCTACAGCAGCCGCGGCAGCGGGCTTCTTCCCCAGAGAAGCAAGCCACGAGACTGTCGATGGTACTGTTACTGACAGGAAACCGAGAGTGGTGGCGGGCACCAGTCGCAGTCGCATGAGCTTACCGGCGGCGCCGCCTCGACGTTCGGCTGCTGATATTTGATGGTTTCCACTTCCTCTTGTTGTTGCTCCTCCTGGCTCTTCTTGAACATGCCGGCGAAGCTGGCGTTGATGGACCATTGTCGTGTGGACGATGCCGACATCTCGCAGAAGGTCCCTCAACAACAACTGCGACTTCCGGAAGTTCGCCAAAAGTTGGTATGGACAAAAATGCCCTGCGCAACTCCCCAATTATGTAGTCACAACTTTAGTGTACGAGTGTTCATGGTATGTGGAGCAGCTGTCTACAGTCTCCGAACTCTACTCGCCCTTGGCGGTTTCAGGGTCGGGCTTTCGAGGATGCTGCAGCTGAAATGAGGATTCCCCTGTGATGGGGTTGAACCTGAGGTCACATTACGGAGGACACCTAGAAGGCCGTCATGGTTGTACGAGGCGGTCCTTGCTTCCGGAATTTCGGGTTTATTAACGTTCACGGACCAAATTAAAGATCGGAGTCAGGCTACGTTCATTAACCATAAGATTAATGAAACGAGCCGGAGGAGCATCATGGAGGACCCACCAGCTACTTCGCGGGGCGGCGTGATTGAAGAAATGTAATTGCAAGAAAGCACACAATCCACGTACCGATGCAGCGAGCCGAAAGAAGGAAAGTCGAAACTAGACACACCAGGGTTCATGCTTTTCTATCACCCGAGATGATTCCGAGCGGCAAGATGGTTGGCTCTCAGTTTGCCACGCCACTTGATAAGCTCATCATGGTACTTCAGCCGCCGTCCCTCCTGACACGGGAGCCCCGTCTGCGGTAGAGCAGCCAGTACTCCCTCACCTCATTGTCATGATAGCCGAGACCAACGATGTCATAGGCCTGTCCCGAGGTGTTCTTCCGACCCAGTATAGGGTCCGCCTGAGAGGAGCCTTAGCCACAGTCAAGCAGTATAAACCCACTTGCAGCCGCTGTTGCCTTTCCTTCTCCTCCTGTTCATTCTTCTCTATCGCGCTCCATCGCTCCGCCTCCCGATCGAACCTATACCCAACACTGGTCAGACCCCCGACTGCGGCTTGGTACAGCCGTCACAGGAGAACTCCAATCCCTCCACTCAAGTGCCTACCTTTCCTTCCGCAAGCTCTCAGCACATTCAGCCCGTCGCCTCACGAAGGCCTCGTGCTCCGCTCTATTCAGCTGAGCTCAAAAACACGCGCCTTCAACAGGAATCCAGCCTCTCCCTTCCCTTACGTCCTGTCCGAGATCGCTCGTAGTCACAAACCGCTCAACAGGGCGAGCATCCGCAGGGCAGCCCTCCGCTACACCGGTAACGCTGTCGAACGGCTCGTACCTACAGGGCCGACCCACCTTGTAGTTGCCCACATAACAGATGCAACCCAACCGATGATATCCTCCCCGTTCGGTTCCTTAGTCGCTGTTTCTCCACAGCATCGCGGTCCTTCATCAACTGCCGCTCCGCACGGGACCGAGGTATCGTCATTGGCGAGCGAAAAGACTGTGTTTCCCATCAAACTCGGTATCAACGCAAGCCCACAACAGCAGCACAACAGACGGCCCATGGCAGCCCAAAATCAGCATGATGTCTACATAGCAGAGCGCTCAGGGATGCTGCACCAGTAGCGGTCAGGCATCTTCGGATGCCTAATAACCGACTTTCCTTCGGCCACACACCACCAGCGTCCTGGCCTACCTGCGCAACCTCCCCAACGTCTTGTTCCTCCTCAGCATACTCCTCGGCCGCCTCTTCGCCATAGTATTCCTCCTGGATGAACCCAGCCTTGAAGGCGCTATTGAGTTGCGTCCGACTTACCTCTCCCCCTCAGGCCATATCCGCTGGATGATCTCGGACACTTGCTCGTTGAGGTAGGTGATGTCTTGCAGTTGTTTGTCCGACCGTTCGAAGCCGACATAACTGCGAACGAGAGATGATGGTTTGAGAATACAGGCAGCCAATAGAGGATGAGCCACCCGCCACCACCAACGGAACCGGACCCGACCGTCTCTGAGTTCTACCCGCACATACCATCCACAGCTCGAGAAAAGGGACTCCCGAGAATATCGACTTACCCCATGCCGACAGCAGCCAAGGCAAGGAGGAGGCCAGCGATGGCCACGTAGCCGGGAGGCGTGAAGAGAGCTGTGCTGCCGTAGGCCCGCTTTGACTCCTCTATTGCATCATCAACATGAGCTCGGATGGTGCTCTGACGACATCAGCAGGAACCTCCTCCCATCAGAGTGAACTATACACAGTACCGCTGAAGTCCGCTGGACCATCGTCCGCAGCTGCTTCTCGATCAGCCCCATCTTCTCCTCCTGCACCTCACTGACTCTTGTAAGTGACTGAAAGTCGGGGGAAAGCTAGAGGTGTCAGAATGACGCGATTCTACCTCTACTCGATCCTCTGGGTTGAATATATGGTGGTTCGCTGGGTTCTGCAGGAAGCGTACTTTGGCCTCAAGACTCTCAACTGAGAACGATCAAAGTCAGACTCCCTGCTGGCCCCGTCTCAGGCGCCTCTTACGTCTTGCCGTGAGCTCCTCATCGACCTCCTCCGCGTCAGTCTCCTCCTTATTACTATTCTCCTCGGTATCTTTCTCTTCCTTATCAACCATCGAGTCGACCTTCTTAGAGAGAGCTCGCAGGGAAGATCGCAGCGCCTGAGATCATCGAGCAACTCCCACAGCTCCAGTGGGTTCCCAGTAGAGGGCAAGAACTGCCACGACCAACCGAAGTGCTCACCTGCATGGATCTAGCCTGAACATCAGAGATGTGATGCAGGCTGTTGATGTCCTCGTCCATGCCCTCCCGGACGCTGTTGAGGTCGGCACTCAATAGAGACACGCTGAGAGAGTCAGGACGATAGTCAGGGTGTCCGCAGTCGTGAAAGTTACTAGTCAGAGTCAGCAACCAGGTGATTGTCTTTTAAATGGCCTGCTTCACTCAGCTCCGTGTGGAGGCTCTCGAAGGCCTTCGACAACTGCAGAAGGTGAAGCTGCCGCCAATACCACACCTCGGCGGAATTACCTGGTCTATCCTGTTTCTATTGAGAGTCTCAGCCCGTATAATGTTACTGACAGCATCAGACAGCGCTTTCACCTTCTCTTGCTCCTGTGGGGGCACTGGAGGAAAGGAGCCGTTAGCCCTTGCCGTGACAACTTGTTGACGGAGCATCTACGACGGTGAGGGTAGGGCGACCGAATCCTTAGATCTCGAAGACACCTCTTCAGCTCGGTTCAAGATCGCCATGGGGTCCTCGTCCTTGCTCGGGGTTGGTATCGCTAGATGGAACATATACGGGCAGCCCCCCCCTCATCGACTCGCTATCCCATCCTACCAGTGCCAATAAGTGACGCAATGTCCCCAACTAGGGAAATGAGGGTCTTCGCATTCTGCCTCAACCCCTCCGTAAGAGCACCCTTGATCGACGTAAGATTCTTCCGGGATAGGTCGAGAGTGGCGGTCTGCAGAAGTGACGGTCGGGGATGGATCGGGCCTCCTTATCGTACCAGCTCTCCCATGCCGGCATCCAGCTTATTCTCCTGCCGCTCTATCTGAGATATGCGCTGCTCGTCAATGGCTTGCAGGTTCGCCTGTAGAATGCAAAGTACCGCCGCCGAGGATCGAACCCGCGCCTCTACCTGCTGAGCGACTTCAGTCTGTTGTTGGATCTGCTGAGACATCAAACTCGGTTGCGGTGGAAAAAGAGGAGCCGGAGCCGTTTCAGCCACCACCTCAGGCACGGAAGGCAGAGGTATCCTCGAAAGGGATTGGGAGGTCGCCACGAAAGAAGTCTGATAAGCGATATCCTTCCTGGTGCGGTGAGGGTATCTTGGCCTACCGCGCCACAATCACAATGACAGTTTGGTCTCCACCCGCAAACGCTGGTGAATCGGTCAGCAGAGGAGGAGCCCCTCAACTCCTGGAAGCCACAGTCGTGGCGGGTGCAGGCCGTGGCACACTGAGTCGATATGCTCATCATCTCTCCGTCCTTCATGGCCATTCGAACCTTACACGCAGACGGTGGGAAAAGGCGAGAGGGCTCTCACTTACGCCCTTAGCCGTCATTCCCTCCTTGCATGGTTCCCCTTCTCGCCACATGCGACGGCTCTCAGTGGGGGCATAGCCATACACGGTGATTCCTGGGGACGGAGACCGAGTCGCCAGCAGCCGACGCTTTTCCCGCGTCAGCATACCGTCAGAACATTGAAGCCTGAGCTCCATCAAAGGCTCCTCGCTCGACTCCGACTCTGCCGCTGTGCTGATGGCCGACATCACCACCTGCTGGCATGCATCACAGTGAGCACGACTGAGGGGGGACCTCACCCGTTGGCCGTCGGGTCTGTCCATGCAGGCCAGTCTGGTCCACTGCTGTTGACTTGAAGCCTTAGGTGTCGAAGGCTGTAACACAAACCTTGCAAGCGAAGGAGAAGCGTGTGATGCCAAAGGCCTACCGAGCTCTTGAGTTGCTCAAGATGGTCGTCACAGATGAGAGACACCGCCGCGATAGACTCGTGCTTGCCTGAAGAGGTGCACTGATGGGGCTGAAGAGAAGAGGCCTCCCACCTTCCCTATACCCCCGCGTGGGGTCATTGATGAGCACCCAGAGGCCCCGAGCTTCGTAACCATCAGGACAGTCCATGTCCAGCGACGTGCTAGTCTCCTGTATTCTGGACGCGGGCGTGTATGCTGGACAGGCAAGATCAGTACCACTATGGCTCAAGCACTCAAAGCCTCACTCGGTTTCGTAGTGGTGGCGGTGGTGGTCGTTGAAGTCACTGTAGTGGTGGAACTACTCTCGGCATGGGGGCTCGTCTCAGGCCGAATGCTACTCCTCTCCTTCAAGTTTGAGTCGCCAGTGTCAACGTCAAACAACGCTGAAGACGGCGTGGTCCCCCAAGACAAGTCGCCTGTCGTAGTTTCGATCGGAGCATCTGAGAACATAGCAGCGTCTACAGCTCAGGACGTCGCCGGCCTCCCACAGACGATCCCACGGCGGGGAGGACCGAAGGCCCACCTCCAGCACGCCATGATGGATATTCTGGGAGTCGGGCCGTAGTCGGCGGCGGCGGCTGTGTCGTCATTAAATTATCTTCCAAGTTGAGGTGGAAGTGAGATCCAACCTTATAGCCCAGACCATCGGGGTCGGCGACCGCGGCAGCTGATGCAGGCTCGCCAAGAGACGTATCGGCTGAGTGAGCTCAAGATACGCACAGAAAAGATTCGCATCTTACCGTCCGTCGAGTCATAATCGTCGTCGTCTGAGAAGTAGAATTTCTCCTCCCGGCTCCGAACCGTAGCCAGCAGGTCGGCAAAGAGGAGGAGCCGACCCAGAAACCCTGGCATGGTCCAACAAAAGGTATTAGCTGAGGAGGGTCGACTCGTCAACAGCCAGCGGAGCGATGCAAAACCCGGCTGAAGGTGGCATTGTAGCATAAATACCACAATACCGCTCTATCAAGGACCAGAGCAGCCCGAGTACAATAATTCGAACCAGACTGCGAGGGCCCCACTGAGATGAATAGATATGACGACCACGGAGCGATGTTATCTCCTGTCAAGACATGCACAACAAGGGAAGGCATAGGAGCTGAAACCAGTGAGCAAGGTCGATGGAAAAATCGAACCCATGGTACGAGCTACATAAGTAGAGATGGTAGTGTCATCGAGATTCGACGTACGTGGACGTAAAAAAGGGCGGTTGCGCCCACTGGGAGAAATTACCGTGCGGACTATGGCGAGCCTCGCCTCCCGTTACGGTACAGAGGAGAACGCGAATTAACACCAACCTGACCGACGCAGGTCTCATAAGAGTAGTCTAGTGTATGGGTATTTCGCTGCAGTATTTGCCTAGAGTGCCCCCAGCACAGACATGCAGACTGTACTCGGTGTCTTCGCCAGAGCGGAGGACGAAAGCCTTGAAGACCGCTTCGCCACCGACCTCACTGGCGAGGCTTCTCTTGAACTCATCGTAGGCCGCCTTGTTGCTTGCCCTCAGCGACACTTTACCGACGCAGGTGGGAGGGAATCCAATCTTCAACCAGGGGGATGTGTAGCTCCTGCCCGGATTGGTCGCCCTCGACGACATCTGCAGCTTGAACTCGGCCTTCTGTCCGGAGTCATCGAACTTCACAGATATCTTCGACACATACACAGCCGTTCCCGAAGAGGATATTTTCCGGGAAGCCACGTAGCTTGCGAGCTCAATGTCGTTGAACGGCAGTGGGGAGTAGCCCCGACGTCTGAAATACTCTAGGCCGGTAGCGAGAGCGCAGAAGGTGTAGATCAGACTGACACGGGTGAAAAACATGAGTAGACGGAACAAGGCTGATAGAGACACATAAAGTAGAATTTGCAGCTAAAACGGCTGATGGCCACTCGTACTGAAAACCCTGATGGCATGCACGGCGGTCCTAGAGGAAATGAATTACAGTAGCTCCGGAGAGCGAAGCGATTTATTCTTGACAAGGGAACGGCAGCGGCGAGCCCGAATGCTAGACACAGCAGCATCGCTCCTTCCCCGCCTCGCGATTCCGGCTACTCGCTGAGAGTGAGTTGAAACGATTCATATTCATGGTTCCCATGCTCGCCTCATCCCCAGTAAGAATGGATGCGGCGCTTTTGGACTGGACTGAGGCCAAGCACAGAGGCCACTGAGGCCTGAGCCCCCTTTGGGCTTGCTCCAGGAGGTGAACGCAACCACAACTAAGGAGCTCGAACTGACGCTGAGTCTGCAGCTATGGAAACGACTGCCGCGAAGGTCGAGTCGCCGCGTAACAAACCACGCAGATGAGAAAAATCTATTCCTTACTCGCACACGTTCACACGTTAACGGAGGCTAGTCGCCCTGGCAGAAGATCGAAAACAACGATTAGCTCGAAGCTGGGAGGTTGGCTGAGGTTGGCACAGTACACAGGAAGAAGAGCAGGCAAGCACAAGCGATGGACATAGGAGGAGAGAACAGGGCTGACAGGGGAATCCTCGGAGATGAGGTGCCCTCCCGCCGGTGAGCGCGCACAGAGTGTCTGGAAAGAACAACCCTTCAAGAGAGTTGCCGGACATTTTCCTACTGACGCATGTTTCAAACTTACCGCACATGACAGTACTTCGCCTAGAGCGTCGTACGACCACCTGGTCAAGAGGGTAGGATTCTCTCCAAACCCAACTAGCCGAAACCCCCTTCAAAGCATAACGGGCGTATGCGCAAATGGCTGCTAGTGTGATGAACACGAGACTATCATCCCAATCATTTACATCAACATCCCGTGCATGTAATTAGATGGTAGGGCATTATCCGGAGGTAACGTTTCTTCAAGGCTTACAGCGCCTCTTTTGGAAGAAGTTCCCTTCTCGAAGTTCACCCTCGCAGTCCAGATGGTCTTATCACCCCCGATGGCCACCAGTGCACCGAAACCAACGTTCCCCGTCTTGGTCACGAAGGCTCTGAAGTCGCCGTTAGTATTAGTTTCCTCAGCAGCCACTTTCTTGAACTCCTCGAACGCCTCTTTCCCCTCTGGAACTGCTTTCACGATCATCCCCTGATTCTTGGCAGTGACACCGAGCTTGTAAATGAGCCAGGGTGTGGTAATGACCTTGCCAGGGGTCTTGGCTCTCTTGCCCAGTTCCACCGCGAACTGAACGCGGCTTTTCCCATTCACCTTAGCGAACTCCGCGGAAGCTCTCGGGATATAAAGCTTGTCGTTCTCGTGTTCCCCACAGGAGACGAACTCCTTCCCTTTGTCCTCCCGGAGGTAGTCATTGAGTTGAGTTAAAGATGCTATTTTGGAGTCCGTACCGGCGGACACCAGGGCCACGGCGAAGCTGCAGAGAGTGATGATGCGGCGGACCATAAGGGAAGCCTGTGATGAACTATCAGGACAAAACTCGTCAAGCACTACAGCGTTCATGTGACGCAGAGGGAGGTATTCCGACCACCGACTAATACCGCAACTCCGTCGATTGCCGTCGTAGCTAGAAGCGAGGTTCGGCAATATATTCCCAACCGTCCTTCACATGGCACCCTCACTGGATCTCATGAGCTCTCACGCTCTACACGATGCAACCCCGAGACTGCAGCTCTATACAGTGGGCACGCAGAGACGTCGGGAACACGGAGAGATGATGGAAGGTGAACCGTTCGACCAGTGCTTTCCTGCTCCGGCAATACCTAGAGCAACCTCCAACCGACCTACCCAGACTCAACTACGGCATCAACATTCAAATACATCAACACCATGTGCACATGAATCGAGTAGGGCCACTCGCGGTCTCTCTAACCAGGGAGGCAGCAGAATACTCTTTGCCTCAGAGACGCCTTCTTAAGCTTGATAATGGCGGTCCAGATGCTCTGTCCCCCTATGCCGACCTCCACGTCGTATCTCACGCCCGGCTTTATTACAAAAGCTCTGAAGCTGCCGTCAGTTCTGGTCTGTTCAGCTGCAATAGCCTCGAAGTCTCCGTATGCCGCTTCCTCCCCAGGCACAGGCCCCAAGATCATTCCCTTCGCCCCCTGAGGACTCAGTGTGTACATCAGCCACGGAGTCTCGAGTTCTGTTCCAGGATTCTTGGCTTCCTCGCCGAGAGTCATGGTGAACTTCACGCGAGTTTTGCCGTCAATTTCTTTTGAACTCGGCACAGGCCTCCGATATGTACAGCCTGTACTCTTTGCTGTCACCACAAGTATCAAATTTTCTCTCCTTCCCGTCTCCAAGGTAGGCCGCTAGTTCTGGTCTTGTCACTCTCTTGCCCGAGCGGCCCAACACGGTCGCCAGACCGACGAAGCCGCAAAGAGTGACAATACGAAGCATCATAGGGAAGTCTACGACGAGCTATTAAAGGCGAGGATGCGCCGACAAGAACGGACCCAAGCTCCACTCGGCGTCGACAGGTACCCCGAAGCCCCCATACCGCAACACTGAGCTGAGGAGTGGCAGCTAGAAGCTAGGTCTAATAAAACTTTAAACTATCGGCAATTTTCCATGATTCACAAGGCCTCCCACCAGTCCTCTTCGTCATCCTGAGCACACCAATATGAACAGACCAAGCCCCGGTGGAGAGAGACTCACAATCTCGTCCGCCCTAGGCGCTATCACATAGAGGCAGGAGAGGCACTCGGTCAGCAGCGAGTACACTAGAGTGACTAATACCATTAGATTGGGGGAGTAGTCCAGGAGGAAATATACTCTCAGGACGGTGAAGACCTGAAGGCTGGTCAACGGCGAGTGACCATCGACAGGCGTACCAGCGTAGCCGAGTAGCATCTCATGTAGCTTTGAACGCTGCGACCGAATTCACAGCCGTCCAAGGCCGAGATCGGTACGTAAAGCCTGAGGAGGACACCCGAGAGGCAATGCCAACCCGAGTACTGAGCTGCATGCCACAGCTTGGTCGAATCTGAGGAAGACCTTGGAACAGGAGACGGGCGGTAGCTCAGAGCCACTCACACCATCCGGCGGAGAGGGTGGTCCCTTGCATGGAGGCAGTGCGGCTTGGCGCGGCAGCAGCAGCAGCGTCGACATCACGGCTCGACCCGCTGCCTCCCCGAACGGGCGTGTGCTGAGAAGACGGGTACGACAAGAGCAACGGTGCGTCGGATCTCTTACCCCTGTGGGGCTAGTAACGGCTCTACACCAGGTGCCAGGCCATAGTAAGCTCACTGGGCCACAAGCAGAGGACTCCGTCATGGAGTAGAGGTCCCGACGCCGCAGGAGCGCATAAAGGCTCTGAAACTTATCAAAAATGCGATCAACTCGTGGTAACGTCGGAAGAGTTATGGAGGGGATTTCAGTGGCCATTGACGACAGCAGAAGACCGAAAGAAACCCGCGGTTGGCATAGAGAACTTCTGTAGGATTGCAAAAAAAGCGGCGAAGTAGTTCCGAGGAAAGAGTTGACAGCGAGACGATAGTAGCGAGACTCTGCACGCGGATGCTGATGGCGGGGCGTACCCTTATCATAGGCAGTAGTTGGCCCACTCCAACGCTCAGCGACCATACTATGATATACGTCAAAAACAGGGCGCCGGTACAGCGACTGAAGAGCACCTGACGAGTATGCTGGTGAGCCCCGGCGAGGAGGAGGAGGTTCAACTCACCAGGCAGAGGACGTCCATTAGTATCA
Source organism: Perkinsus olseni (assembly GCA_013115135.1). Classification (NCBI taxonomy): domain Eukaryota; phylum Perkinsozoa; order Perkinsida; family Perkinsidae; genus Perkinsus; species Perkinsus olseni. The sequence goes on along the minus strand of JABANP010000152.1, from coordinate 73,436 downwards.
CAATCCGAGATCCAACCCCGCATGCCAGGGCGATGAACTGAGGTGAGTGGACAGGGCGATCAGAGGCCAAGTATGGAAGGAATGACGACAGGAGACGGAGGAGAAGGACCCACTCGATGAGTCACAAGATCATGCGGTGGATACTCGATCTGCCGTCGCAGCCGTCTCCCAAAGACGGTCTCCGTGTCTCGTATTTTCCGGGCGTGCGCTTATTTCCCCCTCACAAAATTACGCATTCCGCAAGACGACAGACTGGCTTGGGAGAAGCGCAGAAACCAACAGCTGATAGTTAGTCCCTCCCGGCACATCAGAAGGAGGGAAACCGAATCTCGCTCAGTCCAGGCGTGCATGAGTCAACCGTGAATTGCCTACGTCCCAGATCTCTAGATGACTCTGACGTACGAGCCACATGACGGCTGAGATCTCAAAGGCACTGCAGAAGAGCATGCTTGACAACCAAGGGGCGACAGAGGCCAGGGACGGCGTCGTGGCTGAAATAGCAGCGGAATGACCGAGAAGGAAGAGCAATCAAACCTACAGCAAATATCCACAAGCTTCCGGGGGTCATCCAGCCCTTCCCATACATCAGAGCCATTGAAGGAGACTCCCGCCACGACCAGCGATATTGCCGTACCCAGCACGCCTGAGGCCACGCTGTGGATGGACCACAGCTAAGCAGTGAGGGCCCACCTGCAAGCATCCCCGCCCCTATGACTCTGTAGGGCGTCGACTGCAGGTCGTGATGCTCATAGCTCTGCACGTAGGGCTGCCGACCCTCGTCCCTCCCGGGTATGCCCTCCAAGCCGGCCAACTCCTACAGTAGGGCATTCAAGGTGTTATGAAGCCACGAAAAAAGCGGGAAAACCGATGAGTATGAGTATTTCTCTGTGGGGAGGCCGAGCCCAGCATAAGGCATTTGCTACGCAGGTCCAACAGAAGGATCGCAGAGAGAGCGTCACATGCGGAAAGTCACAAGTGAGAAAGCGTATCCAACTCTGTCTTGAAGACTCCCTGGACGCCTTCCTCACCTGCTCTATCTCCTGGTCCATCAACCATTGCCTCAGCACCCTGGAGTCGTAGCGTCTACCCAGATCTCGCAAGTCCAACAGCCTAGCCAGGTTAGTCGAGGCTGTCGAGGCTGTCGAGGCTGCCGGAGCTGCCACTGCAGGAGGAAGCCGAGGGACGTTCGCCATTCTCAACTGCTGGTACCACAACTTCCGCTTCTTTCCAACTCAAGGCGGCAGTCGCTATAGCTTTGAAATGATAGGCTAATGGTACAGAGAAGATCGCACAGAGATCAAAGATTCAGGTTCCACATCAGGAGGAATATCAGAATTAGGAACAGCACCTGGCAAGGAGCCGAGAGTACGCCCCTCCCCACCTCGAGACTACTTACGATGACTGTGCAGAGCTGCTTGTGGTCCGAGGTCTTCAACAGCCGCGACAGACCGCCCATAACGAAGTTCATCTGATCTTGCTGCCGATCGATATTCTCGTCCAGCTCGCCGAGCATCCGCTGCTGGTCCTGAATTTTACCACTGCCGATCAGCATCGAGCCAAGGGGCGGCAAATCGTGAATCCGCGGGGAGGCGAAGGGAAGCTAGCCCAGCAGATAGCTTTGCCCGCTCGGCCGCATGAGCTTGACCTGTAGACCTACGTAGAGTTCGACATTGATGGCCTGTGCTGCCTCCCCTAGCCGATGAGTGACTCTGGCGAGGTCGTCAAGCTGTTCATCCTGGTCCTCAACAATCTGCTCCTGGACTTGCTTGTTCGTGCCCAACAACCTCGTGTTCTGATCGAGACAGTGGCGAGCTGAACCATGCTGGCATTGCACTAGTATGAGGTCATCTCATTTCTCTCGCGACATACCTACAACTGAGCGTAGCCACTAAAGGGCTCAGACATCCTCGAGTGGTCACCGCTGATGCCACACCAACAACTCTAATCTCTATCACCGTACGCTTGTTGCTTGTTTTCGACCATAATTGACGATCAGCGTAAAGAGTGTCTCCATAGAATAGAAAAATGTCTGTTTTTCAAGCTGGTTCTCTGCTTCCCACTTTTCCGTTTTGGCATGATGATATGACAACGATAACTCTCAGGGCTCCAAGTCCCGTACCTCCTCAGCATTGGCTTTCCTGGCAGCCCCCTCCTCCATCTGCAGCATCTCTCGATCCTTGGTCAGCCTCTGCCGAGCCGCCTCCGAGCTCATCGCGTTCTTCACATTGCGTACCTGAGGTTGGGAGCATCACCCAAATTGCAATGTTTATGCCAGCCCAACCTGCTGTCTCATTCGAGTGGCCCATTCTCGTCGATTAGCAAGCTCACTAGGCGTGCAGTGCCTGAGTCAAGCAAAGACATCATCGAAGCTTCGGGCACAGTTCGGTCCTTCTACGGGAAGCGCTCCGGATGCTTCTCGACAGCTCTTATGCTAGCATCTACGTCTCTCAAATCGGCCGTGAGGGAATGGGTCTACAACAGGAAGATGGATGGCAGGCAATACTTGTAGCAGTAACCACCACACGACCATGCTGGAGATCATCATTGCAACGAATTCACTCATAGTAGTTTCCTTATTCTTCGTTAGCGGGAACGCGGTAAGACGCCGTTGAGACGAAGAACGATATATAAGGTTTCGTCTGTCGCGCGCGATCGCGGCAGAAGCTTGTCCCAATTAGCTCATCACAATGGGCTAACAAGCTAACTGAAACCCTTCGTGGACGAAGAGCGCATCCAGACACAATTCTCCCCGAGTGAGAACGACGAGTCCCCGTACATCCTCCTTCAGCTTCTGTTGCAGTTCATCGAAGCTGGCTGACCTAGCCAGGTTGGCACCCGAAGCCTGCTTAGTCTGCCACTCTTCATACCGTGCACTCATCTCGTCCACTGAGCTTTGAACCTGAACCCGGTAGGCTGTGTATGAGCCGGTGGTATTATCAGCCAGAGTCGCTCACCTCATCTCGGGCTACATAGAACGGATCAGAGGCAGCCGATGATGCCATTTGATGAAAAAACTGTTAAAAACCCTTCGTCCAGGGTAGGTCCTCTGATTAACTCCAGTGCGATGAGAAATGGCCTCTCAGGAAGGGAGGAAACCAATAGAGTTGTGATAGCTTAAACGAATGGTACGAAATATAGCAATTCTATAGCCAGTAGTGATAGGAGCAATAGTACTTAACGGTATGAATGGGACATCTCAGTGCTGCCGGTCATTTTTACAAAAATTCTATCAGAAATTATTATATCAGCTTGATGCTCTACAAACTTCGCGAAGCACCTCCATCTTGCTCTCTTGCATTTCCTCAATTTCTGCACGGGACGTCGTCCATAATGGTGTCATCAGCCTCCGAGGAGAAGGAGCCTTCTCTAGCCAGCAGCGAGCTTGCCGCCACTGACATGTTCGAAGTGCAGCCATCATCAGCCACCCTGCCAGTGGACGTCCACAACTCGTTTAATCTTCGAGTAGTCTATATGGCAGGCTCCTGACAACAACACTGTGAACCAAGCCTAGCTATGGCGAAAGGGCCATTCCCGCTGTGTAGAGTCATCCACGATCAACCGAACACCTCTTCAGCTCACCATCATCCCCTGTAGTCACACAAGGTGCGAAGGTGGCATTGACAACAAGGTCGTCAATGGTGTAGCTATGCCTGGCCTGCAGCGTAGAGCTGGTGTTGCCTTCGATGCCCTGAGGGGAGTCCATCAGAGGGGAAGCACGCCGCCGAAAAGGGGTTACCTCGACAAGGACGACAACCTCCCAATAGCCGGATCGGGAGAGGTAGTCGTAGATACGCTCGGCTTGGCTGCGGTCTCCCACCGACCGTGCAGATACACCTACAATCAAAACGCCTTAGCCGGGGATCGAACCCGGGATCTCAGCAGCTTACTCCCTTCGTTCGCCGACTCGGCCTCGGGCGGCAGTCTATGCGAATGTTCGGGTGGCACACCATTGATCTCGTCGTTGACTTGGTTGTAAACGATATGCGCTCTGAAGACGCAACAACCAATGCTTCCCTTTCCCGGACCAACAGCCCTGACGCAAACTATTCGAATTCTTCACAGGGCAGCTCCTCCTCCTACCACCATCAGCGGCCAAGTCGCAGGAATGGCAGGGACCTCGGCGACCCCCTGTGCGGCGATGCCCCCACTGACCTCAAGTCGACTTTAGTGTGGAAGGTCTCGCCACAGGTCGGACAGCTGTAATCATCCCGAGAGCCTTGCAGACCATCACACTCACGCAGGGGCGGGAAGGGGAACGTGTCATGACGTTGAGCTGAGCAAGCACACGTCCTAGAAGAACTGTGAGAGGGGATAACCCACACGGTGGCATGAGAGGGGAGTAGCGGTCGATAGAGTGTATCACTAGCGTAGGCATAGCTAACAGCACCGAGGCCCCGAGCTCATCGTTGGGCCTGTTCAACCGCATGTACCTAGTGAGGCAGCCCTGGCCATGGGCCCGACGCCACCAGCAGCAGGAGACCTACTCCCCGACGAAGCGGTATCGGCCGCGGTGCGAGAAGAAGTAGCATCGCACGTGGGCCTCAATGAGCTGATGCTTTCTCATCTCCACTATTTGGAACATGAAGTAAGGCCTTCCATCCGAGCCCGTCCGAATCACTGCCTTGTCCGAGAACAATATCGTCTCCGCCCGCTTGCCACCCCGAGACAATCTCGTGTACCTGACCGCCGTCGGCTGCTGTCTCCCTCCACCCGGGCGCCATGACCCACAGTAAGCCGATGATGGAAGCATTGAGTAGCACAGTGACGCAGCACTGCATTGACAGGACGACAACGCCACTGGTGCAGTCGGAGAAGTACCTGGTTGAGAGTAGTAGGGGGGAAAGCTACTAAGGCAGCGCAGACGTACTGATCTGGGGCGCCGAAACCGACCGTTGCCTGAGTCTCCATAGAGAGATAGAAGGCTCGGAGGTAGCTACCACCGAACTGGGCACCGCAAGGCTCGTCGATAAGCAGCCACAGCCCTGCGAACATCGCCACTACCATGATGTAACTAAAGTAGGAGAAAGTGTGGTACTGTAGTAGGTGGAAGGACTCCCCATCAGACAAAGATTGCTATTCTTATCGCCTGGTTCGACCAGTGAGTCTAGTTTCAAATCTATCACTTTCAGCGTGTTCATTACAGCATTTATAGCGCATGGAGCGGTATCGACTGGCAAGAAAACTCTCAGCTTCTGAGACTCTGTTCCCATAACCAGCACCAGCATTGCCCCGACGCCAGAAGTGAACAAGGCTCCACATACACCCAGTCCTGCCGTATACTTCCTCATGCGCCCCAACCTACAAGAATAGGATGCCGGCAATGAGCATGTTCGTGTTGATATCCAATACGCTGTGAAAGAAGTCGCTCATGTACCTGATTACCACAGACTGCTGCCACCTCCTCTGCAGCAGCAGCACAGCCTACAGAGACTGCAGCTGATTCTTTTCCTGTCAATCTTCATGGTACCGCTGCTCTGCTTCATCGGCCGTTCGCGATTGAGCAGGCGGAAGACCGGTTTAGGGCGATGGCCTCCAGGCAAGATAGGGGCCTGATAGGAAAGTTTCAACGACAACGACGGCTGAGGGCACTGGCGTTACTGAGCCATGTTTCCTCTCGAAGGATATGTCAGTGGCGTCATCCTCGTAGGCCCCCACAGCATCTTCTGCGTTACTGAAGAAGTCCAACTTCAGAAGGCACAGGTTCGATCCCCGGCACGGACTTACTCGAATATCTCCAGACCGGGTCGTGTAACCATGCCAGGTTTGCTGTGGAAGGTGTAGTCGTTGAGGCTCTTCAGCGATATTTGATTCAGCGCTGCCCATTCCGACGGCATACTGAGATCAACAACATATGTCCGGCCCGAGTTCGTCAACACTCCCACGCCTCATCTTTAATCTTCAAACCCCCTATTCTCGGCCAGTGCTTTTACTATTCCCAAAGACTATCATGAGTACTCCGACAGCTGTGCCCCTCTTAAAATCGATAGTGCAACCCCGCCATCGTGGATACTCCGGGCGCAGGACTGTCCTCCGGCTCCCGTCACATGCTCACCCATGGACATTAAAGTCATTTATCGGCAGCTCTCCCTTCCGCAGCACTCGGCCTGTAGAAACCCGACGGCCTCCTCCTAGCCTTCTCCATGAAGGACCTCCGCCGTCTCGATAGCTCACCCAAACCAGGGCTCAATGGGGTTAACAAATCCTCGCTTGGTTGACGCTGCTCGCCCGTAGTGTTCAGCAAGGGAGCCCTAACATGAACGCTCTACACGCTGCCACACTCGAGCGCTTCGTTGGAGCGTGAGGGATATCACTAGTTCGAGGAGATCCGAAAGTTATGGTATTCCCACTAGCATTCTAGAATCCCCTCCGCCTACATCGGTCTGGGGGAGATAGTATCAGTCGTCCTAGCAGTCTGGCCTTGGCGATTATCATCGTCACCCTTTGGGGTGTCAATGCTCGGCCCTGGGGTATTTGACATCTCCTATGAATAAACTGAAGACCGCCGCTGTCGCCCCTCTGACCCTCAACAAAACCATATCATCCACGCTGGAGGAAGAAACCGTCACACTCAAGCAAAGAAGCATCGACCAACATATCAGCGTTACAGGATGTTACGCGAACGGAAAAACAAAAGGCCCATGCTGAGTCCGAGCCGATTTCCGACGTATCCGAGACGTTGGGGTTAAGTGCTCAAAGCCACGAGCATGCAACAGCAGTAGATTATCATCATCGGCAAAGCACCCAGTACGGGAAGACAAACGCCGCAACGTACGGAGCACGGAAAGATACTTCCGTAGCTCTTTGTTGCTCAGCTGCGGCACGCCCGACCCTTACGTCCTACTGCCGGCGCCAACGGTCTTTCCCTGGAGATGATATACAGCAGAGGGCGATCCCCAATATAGTGGCCCCACTACTGCTTCCGGCCGATACTCATCGGGGAGAGGAAAATCAGAATGCTCATGAGGCTCAGCTCCATTTCTTCACAAAATCTCCTGCAACACGCTTGCAACTCGAATTGCCATCCAAGGGCCGACGCATGACAGAGTTAAACTCGAAGGACACGACCTTCGACCAGAGATTTGACCAATAATCCTCGGCCGCCCCTACTCCCCCACTACTACCCTCCTAGGACCATCCCTCGTATGCCGCCATCCTGATGGCAATCGCGAAGTCTTCCACCCCGACTGGCAGTCCACGCTGTCACCATCATCCATAGCAAGAGCACACTCACTATCACATTTCACGGGGTACACCATACCCAACAACCCTCCTAAACGGCTACTACGATATTAAGCTCCCAAGCCCAGCATGGTGAAAATGCTTCAATACCACCCCGTGAGCAGATCATGACCCACATACGGCTGAGGACTACCTATCCAGCCTCCACAATGGGACAACACAAGCTGCATGGATGAAGAAACAAATGCGTAGCGGTTTATAGCAATCCCTGCACAGGAGGAAAAGTAGTAAATCCTATTCTAAACAATTACAGTGTAGCACCAATCACAGACCGTAGTCAGCGGCAGCAGGGGTCGGCTTGCCCGGGGCGCCCCCAACGATCTCATAGGCGGCCTTAGCAACCTCAAAGGCAAGCTCATTGGCGTCCTTCTCAGTCTTAGCCTCAGCATAAATCCTGAATGACGATGATGATACTCCCCTAGCAACGATAGATGAAAGAACTACTACCTCACAGCGTCCTCAGTGCCACTAGGCCTGACGAAAGCTCTGCCGCACTCCCTCTTCGCAACAAGAGCGTCTATAGCAGGCTGGAGCTCAGCAGGGGCAATGGCTGCCGTCTCGTCATCAGTACCTACAGCAAAGTCACTATACTCTAGCAGTCACCAGCATGTTTCTTACACTGGACGACAGTGCGATCCTTGACGAAGATCTTGCCCTGTCTCGAAGGGAGGTCCTCATACATAGCGTCCCACTCTCCAATAGACCAGCCGTTCACTGCGAGTACCTAAGTGAACCCTCTGTGGTTCCAGCTGTATTAATAAAGATCAGGCTTCTATCAGTATCACTAATGTCTAGCGATGGCAACACCCCCAAAACATCCGACCGACTACTACCGCTTCGACAGCCAGGAAGTCGGAGATGGCATCACCAACAGCCTGGTTGATGAGCCAGGAAAGGCCAATGAGCCTCGAGGCAGCCTCCCTAGCCGCGGCCGAAGCTGAAAGTATACACAGTTGGAAAAAATCCATGAGGCTGGATGCACTACCCTTCTCATCAGCGAGAACGCTGTTGAATTTGGCCAGAGCCTGAGGCTTGAAGACAACAGTGCCGTGACCGTTGGCCTCGAAGTACATGCCGATAGGGTAGTCGCGGGCAACGGCCTCAACCTGATAAACAGCAAGACAATACCACACCTTCCCCTACTCACAATCGACTTACGTATTTCACGCCAGTCTTCGCCATCTCGACTCGGGCGCCGAGCTTCTCTCGGATGAACCGACCGGAGTTACCATTGGCGTAGGCCGTTTGAACCTACAGGAAAAATCTCACACAGATTAGGGCGACTTCGCGGCGATTTACGGCAGCAAACTGGCAGTCCTCATCATCCTTCAACCCAGCCAAAGTCAACTGAGCCTGGATGAACTCAGCTAGCAAAGCAGCGATCTTATCGCCATCGAGCAGATGCCACCTGAAAGGATCGAGTTGTTGCCATACCACGACCCCCTGAGAGCACCACTACTTCATGTCGACATCCCAGTAGGAGTAGACCAGCCTATCTGCATCACCGTCAAGGGAGGCTATCCTATGGCCGGCATCAGCCGTAGCAGAGAAGGAACCTGACCGAACCATGCAGCATAGCAGAATGGAAGCTACTAGACTTACCCTTAGGAGGGCATCGGCCCTTCTGGACGTACTCAGCACCGCATTCATGGTTGAGAATAAGGCCGGGGGTAGCAGGACCGTTACGAGGCTCGATGGCTAGGGTGTCAGACATTGTCTCGGCGACCTTCTCAACCATCTCGAAACCAACGCCACCAGCGGCATCGACCAGTACAGGGCCGCGAGAGAGCTGGGAGTCAGTCGACACGCCGGCAGTTACACGACGGAAGCCTTCGCTGAACATGCGGACGAAGCCCTCCTTGCTGGCCAAGGAGACCTCGTGACCGAGGCCATTGGCTTGGCGGACGATGTGGTGAAGGGCAGGGGTGGTGAGCTCTCCCCAGTTCTCACAGTAGCCACCACAAGCAGCAACTCCTCGGCATACCTATTGATAGAAAAATAGTAGAATAGGGAAAGCGAACTGAAGGGCGTACGCATCGGAGAAGGCGTCTGCTGCTGGATCGGGTATCGCAACCGACGAACACTACGCCGGCCTTGCAAGTGGAGCCCTCGAGAGTCTTCTCGATGAGCGCACGGAAGGTCGCGACCTGAGGGAGTTGTTCTGCCGGATACGCGGGTCAACCTTAGATACTACATCCTCGGCATTGGCCACCTTCTCGCACAGCTCTTCCCAGTCAGTAACGAGCATGCCGCCATTAGGCTCGATCATCTTAACTCCGTTATCCTGATGATGCACGCATGCACATAAAGATACGCTCATCCGACCTCCAGCCTACCGGCTCGGGGTTGTGGGACGCGGTGATCATCACGCCCATGACTTTGCCGCCGAGGACTCGAGAACGGGCCGCGGCGAGAACGCCCATGCGGAAGAAGACTGCGTCCAACGGCAACTCATCGGCTAAATCACGGAAGCCAGCGGTACCTAAATTGAAGATAAGTTGAGAAAGGAGTGGTATGAGTCTACCCAGCGTCCCTTGTAGTACCGTATTTCAAGCACTTTGAATAGGTCTTCTGGTGCTCCGGTAGAGAGGCAAGAGCTTCAAAACAGTCGGGAAGAAGAGATGAGGACATTGGTAGGTTACAGCGGTATTACAACTGAAGGGCAGCAGAGTAAATTCGTGTAGAATTCTAGCTCAGTCACCTGCGGGGAAATTGTCGAGTAACAGCGCGCTAGTGAAATGGCACACCGGTCGTCCACTGCCGTTAAGTAAATCCAAGTTTGCAAGATCTCAAGATTCCTGTCGCAGGTTAAACGATTATGCAGTTGCGGACATATTCGCGCACTTATATAATCGCCCTTACCTTCTCATTCCACAGTGTTGTTTGTTGTTTGAGTATGTCAAGCACTTCGGTAGGAGCCCCAGACCCAGTGCTTGTCCAGGCCGTTGACGTGCTCTTCAACTATCGGGTACGGCCGTCTCTCTCGTCTGCCTGCTACGCCGTATCCTCCCTCAGGCTGACCCTGCGGCGCGGCAGAAGGCGGAGCAGTTTTGCACTGGTAATAATGGGAGTAGTGGAAGAGATGGTATGAGAAATGTTGCTTTCAGAGGTTAAACAGAGGGCTGACGCTTCGGAGATAATCTGTAAATGCGCATTCGCCCCTAGTGGAGTGTCAATGGAGGTGAAATGTCCTGCATGGGGTTCGATCCGACGACCTTTCGCGTGATAGGCCCAATTCTGGAGTCTCCAAGCCCTATCGCAGCTAGCACCCGGACTGAACCAAGCTCAACGGCAAGGAGGTATCCTCTGAGAGACAGTCAGCGCCCCGTAGATTTCCATTCCGTCTCAGTACGGCAAGCCCTTTGCCACTATGTCACTACAGTACTCGTCCCGGGCGCCGAGGTACCCGTGGCCATAGTCAATCGGATAGCAGTCCTCTACATGCAGCTTATGTGCAACGACTACCAATCCGGTGTCTGGTAAGAAGCAGGAATCTTCGCCGTGCGCGACGTATCTTTCATCACGGATTAGGTCAACGGCCATCAAAGATCTTCTCCAGCTGTCCTCGGCCAGTGACCGAGGCCTAGACTTCATGCTTCGAGTACTGGTCTCGCTCGACCAGGAGTTAATAGGGGATGACGTCCGGTAGGCTTACGAAGGATACTCGTCTTTGATATCGAATCAGGAACATGCATGGCAGTGGTGAGAGCTCGTTGCCGATGCGCGTGAAAGATACTATGCGGGAAAGTGGTAATAGTGTGGGATGAGGCATGGGTCGAGTTACTCGGCGTCACATCAGGAGACATCAACCGTATCGTGGAGGTCCTTTTCAACTCCCTTAGTGCTGGCAAGTCCACAGAGCTCTCCCTGAATGTCTTGTCAAGGTATTCTGTGTGTGACCAGAGCGACCTCCAAGATTCTCCGTACCCTCAGATACGTGGCGTGGGCTGAGATCACTCTCTTCGCTAATGCCCACTTCATAGAGCTGGTCACCAAGATTGTGGAATCTAACACATGCACGTTGGAACAATGTACTAAGGGAACGCTTGTCGCGCGCCACGAAATACAAATCCTCGGTGCAAAGCTGAGCATACCACACCATCCGCAAATCGTATTGGCTTGTACTTGGTGTTGCCTGTTTGATTCTGACTGTACTAGCTTGTCTTCAAGATCGATTAACGAGAGGCGTCCGCTCTGTAGAGGGTGTTGGTAGCAGGACATGGTTCTTGTGATCAGGCCAGCACGTATGTACCTTCATAGCTGCCATGTGTCACAAGAAGATGCTACCTGGTAAAAGGCTCACTATGGTATTAGAGTTGGACCTCTTAGGGTAGTATCACCAGTGCCAGGGTTTTCACTATTCACGGACGCTCCATTCCGCGGTGGCGGTCCACAGTTAGTGTCAGCTGCACGCTCTGTCCTGGCATTCCAGTGTGTGATCAACAATACCACTTTTCTTTCGCTTCTACTGCTACACACCCTCGCTTGCCGTACACAGGCACATGGAGCGGATGACGAAGGCATGTCAGGCTGACTCGCGGAAGCTGGCTAAGGTCTCGGAAATGTAGTCAGGGAGGGGTTACACGGAAAGGGGAGCTCATAGGGCGTCGTATAACTGCGCTGATTCGTAATGCGGCGTCTTTCTGGTACACCGGGACCTCCACAGGACTCTATCTGGCTTGTCGTGCGGGCGTGCGAGGCACATGCCTGCGTCTAACCTTTAATTGCAATTGACGTCTCGACAGGTATGACAAGGTCTCCGAAAATGTGATGGAGTCCCAGATGCTCATCCGAAACAGCGTAGAGGCTACTGATACTACGGTTATGGCAGCGTGGCGATGCGTAGGCTCCAGAATGACTACCTCCTGTCCTGTTGATGTGGGCATGGACGCAGGTTCAAAACCTGGTGGTGGCGCTATTAGAGCAATTCTACGCCCACAGTTCATTCGAAATCGCGGCATCAGTGGACAACTCCCTGCAGATCTTTTTCGGGAATGTTCGGAAGGTAGGGCAGCCGAGGGAACGGTCTATGGGGTACCACTCACGGTGGTCAGATGATAAGCAGTAGTGGCGAAGGGGAAGGGAAAGGCCTTGAAGGAGGAGGTGAAGCCTGTTGTAACGGAGGTCATGCGCCTGTCCCTGGTAATATCACGTCAGCATAGGGCCTCGCCGCGCGACCATTGCTTGCAGTATGGGAGCGTCCGTAGTGCTGCTCCTTAATAAGTCGGACCTCCTCTCCCTCAGGATTTGTTCGTTTTCATCCCTTTGTGTGTTGCTTCAGATACATCTATGCTACCCTCAATGGTTCAGCCATGAAGGTGAGTATGGGGTGGTGGGGCGTAGCGTAGAGGAACCCTCGAGCAGGTCCAGCGGTGTCGGCGGTGGTCTCCGGGACCAATTCCCGCTGTCCTTCGTCACCCGCATCTAGCCAATCCAATGGGAAGGAATCTAGCTCATCTGATGAGGAGTCCACAACAAGACACACACTTCGTCCTAAACATCTCTTTCCTGGTGGGGTGGCCCGGCCAGGTCTCCGGTTCAAATCCCAGCCAGTGAAATTTTTCGCTCGCTTTGAATATCAGCCTAGGCCCTTGTCGCGCCTGTCGACCGTCCCCATCTTGCAGGTGATGACGTTGATGACGGCACTGAGCAGGAAGTGGCTTTCACCGAGTTCCGATCTGATGTCTGCAAGCTGATACGGAAGGCCTTGGCGGTTGATAAAGACGTAGCAGCATCACCTGACCTTTCTACCTGTCAGCCGGTGGCTCCCTTTAGACTGCCCTAGAGTTCGTCCGTAATACAGTGTCCTCCATCACACAAGGCAATCAGGCTGCTGCCCTGGCCGACAGCCAACTGGAAGCATGTAAGACGGCAAGGTCTGGCAGGAGCGAGGAGTATCTTAGGAGTATCTTAGGTCTAACCATGCTACACGTATGCGGTGAGCAGAAAGCGTACGAGAATGAGCTTGGTCCTACGGCCACCCAGATCCTCCATTGCCCTGGGATAATGCAGCACCGTAGTTGGCTGGTCCAGCTGCAAACACTCGGAGCTTGTATGCAAGTACTCTGGTGCAGCTTCGCGATGCATCGACACCGTCTGCTTGCCGGCCCTCCTCGGTGGTGTCCGTTCTAAGAACCCTAAGGTCGGCCAAGCGGGCATCCTTCCTACTTGTTAAGTTTTGCAAGCAGCATAAGGCAGCTGTCGGGCCTAAGGTTGGCCCCTTCGTCAACGAGCTGTCCTCGTGTCTCACCATAGCTCCTGGGCAGGCTGACAGGGACTATCAGGACAACCTTTATGAAGCCGTGGGCACTCTACTTTCCCAGGACATAGACGACCAAGCTATGACGCTCCTGGCTGTGCTAGGGCAGTTCTCAACAGTCCTGGATAGAGCCGGCCCGGACCTAGTAGCGGTACCCCCGGGAGGGACCACAGCTGACTGTCTCTACAACAGAGTCATGCTGGCGCTGGCCTCCCTGGCCAAGGCGATAGAGAAGTGCTCGGTTGGGGCTGGAGGCCTGGGACATGGTCCTGGGGAAGCTGCGGGCCAGCTTCGCCCATGTAGCAGTGGACCGGATTATACGGCAGAGCATGATACTGCTGTGCCGCCAGCTGCTTCAAACCCTGCCTTCTGAACGCCTCGCGCCTGTCCTTAACGACGTGCTACCGGTAGTGAAGGCCAACTCCACCACCCAGAGTGCGGATATGGCCGAGTTCCTTGGCTTCGTCTCCCACCTGGTCACTCAGTCGGACGCTGAGCTTGGCCGGGGTCTGGTGTCCTCACAGCTGCCAGGGCTGGTGAATGACCTCGCCCCAGCATGGCAGGCCATGCCGGTGGATTCTCCCCGAGACTAGAAGGGAGAAGTTGGAGCTGGGAGTGGCGATACTGACGCTTGATGCGGGACTCGGCGACAAAGCAGACAGGAGGCCTTCGTGGAGGTCCTTCGAAGCACTCCTGCCGTGCTAGGCCTGATACGTCTCTGTATTGGTACACCGGGCGAAGTGCAGCTGTATACAGCTAGTATACAGATAGTCTCTCGCCTGGTGGAGGCCACCAGTCGGGCCACCGACCCGGAGTTTGTCAGGGTGATGCTGGCGGACTTGTTGAACCTACCTGAGCTACTCCCTATTTGTGTGGGCGCACTGCGGCAGTTGAACGTGAATGACTATGAGTCTGTGAAGGCGGTGTTCTTAGTCGAGCCAGATGTTGCGGAATGTGGGCCTCACACAGAAGGTCCTTCCACCCGAGTCCCAAGGACGAGTGCAAAGTGTTCTGCAGACCACACTGGGCAGCGGCCTGGCTGAGAGCCCGGAGCTGGCCCGCTTCTATGAGGGAGTTGTCAACGGCACCCTGCCGCCTACGCAGTTGAGGGAGACGCTGCTGCAGTGTGTGAAGATTACTATTGCTAAGATGAGCGGGGCGTGATGATGACCACTATTAGGACCTCCAAGATTGACTTGATATTCTTGATTTCCCTTCTCCTCTACGTACGACTGATAGTTTCTAGTGCCCCTGTTGCTGCGTTTGAGTGCCGCCCAGCAGGGAGGAGAGCTGCTGCCCTCAGGTGATCACCACGACGACCCTTCCCTAGGGCCTAGATCTATGTCTGCAACGTCACCGTCATCATCCTCGGAGCCGCCCTCCTCGCCTGATCTTCCGGATGGGGCTGCTACCAAGGTCACCAGCGGTGAGCCTTCCGTGGCCACGAGGCTGTCCTTCGGGTTCACCAACTTGATCGGTCCTACTTACAGTGGTAAGCTAGTGTCTTGGGGCGTATCTTACTTACTTGCCTTAAGCTCGCATCGACCTAAGATGCGGCCATTTGACAGTTGGCCTCCGCTCGATCAGGTGGCCCGGTCAGATTTTCGACGAGGAAAACCTCCTCATCCCAGGATGCCCAGCCGCCGCCTTCTCTGCTACTCTCCACAGTGTCCTCGAGGGTACCCCAACTCCCCACTGCATCCTCGGTGCCACCCTCCCCTCCCTCAGGTGCAAGTAACCGATCTATCTAGGTCCAATCGCACAGCCTGTCTCCCCATGGAAGTCCGTGGATCGGCGATTGCTGCCATGACGGTAGGAGATCTGCTTCACTCGACTCAGGGCAGCGACGTTCTTCAGGCCTCCCCTGACAACTCCCTGCTATTCACCGTCGATACTGATGGCTTCGCGATGGTCGTAGCTCTGAGCACCGGCCTGGTGCTCCACCGTATGAACCTAAAGACAAAAACCGTCCGGGCTGCTGAGTTCTCCCCAGGTAGAGTAGGCTGCTGCTGCCCTTCTGTAGCCCCTCTACCCTCGTTTCTGTCGTAGACGGTCGTTACATCGCCGTCACTTCCGGTCGGAAGGTGGTGGTGTGGTACGCACCTTCAGCTAGTACTGGATGGCAGATGGTAGGACCACTGTGGCTGCGATCAGTCGGTCAAGCCTTGCCATCATCGTCAGGTCGTGAAGCACACCTTTGCTGGCCACATCGATGAGGTCATGCACCTCAGCTGGTCTGCCGACTCTAACGCGCTGATCTCCAGCGGCAACGACATGATGGTGGGAAGGAGTGGTACGGGCCGCCGCCGTCGCCGTAAAGTCTCTCCAGGTCCGCGTATGGGTCCTTGACCATTCGAAAAGCGACATACCATCGGGCTGCCTAGTGGAGCATCAGGCGCCGGTACGAGGCAGCTACTTCGGCAAGAGCGGCAAGGACATCTACTCCGTCGCTCGGAACGGGTACCTCCATCCCTCCTAGCGCCGTCCCCTCACCCTCTCTCCTTCAGCTTCCTACTGCACTGGATGGTCGATGATAGTGGCACCTGGGCCCTCCAGTCTAAGAACCACCTGGAGGCAGTCAAGGTGGGTCAAGGAGTCCCCTTCAGCTTCGTCTAGTATCACTGATCATGCTCAGGGTGGCACCGTCACCGCCGTTGGCTTCGACGCCTTCAGCGATATGCTGGTCCTCGGCCTTAGTCACGGCATCTTCGCACTGTAAGCTTTGATAGTGGTGTAAGGAGGTTGATGGTAGCTGCTCAGGTATGAAGTAACGACCATGGCCCTCCTCCAGCAGCTCTCCCTAGTCAGCGCCACCACACTCGGTGGCTCTGCCGGCTGCTCCATCACCCATGCTGACATCAGTAAGCCTCGCCTTATCGTTCTGTCGAGCGTGCAGCTTCCCCTTCCCTGTAGGTCCTGGTGGCGACTGGATCTGCATTGGCTCAGCCCACGCTAGGCAGCTCTTGGTCTATGAGTGGCGGAGCGAGACCTGGATACTGAAGCAGCAGGGCCACCATCACGGGGTAAGCCCATCAGGACAGCGCTGGCCACCTACTCATTATTCAAGGTCCGTTGTGTGGCCTACTCCCCCTTGGCTGGCAGCACTAGGCCCAAGGCCGGTAGTACCATCACCGCTGGTCAGAATCACAGGCAACTGCTGGCCACCGGTGGTATGGAAGGGAAGGTGAAGCTGTGGGACACGGGTAGGTCCTCCACTCCTCGGCTGTCCTCCTTCTCCCTCACCCTGTCCCTTTCCTCAGTCTCTGGCTTCTGCTATGCTACTTTTGCTGACCACACGTCCACTGTTGAGGGCGTCTGCTTCACCCCTACTGGCAACGCCGTCATCTCAGCTAGTTTGGACGGCAGTGTCCGGGCTTATGACTCCCTCCGATACCGCAACTTCCGGGTAAGCTCCCTCCTTCACGGCTGGATTTCCCTCGCATGCTTTGATAGGTCATGACGGCGCCCTCCTCCTCGGGCCTGGTCCAATTCACCACAGTCTCGGTTGATGGTGGTGGTGATGTCGTGGCTGCTGGTGGTACCAGCGCCCAGGCACCGGGAGCTGTCTACCTCTGGGCACTCAAGACTGGTGATTGCATTGACGTAAGCATGACATTCTCTGTCGAAATCGATGGTCTCGCAATTTCTCCCACCGCTCACTACCCCATCTCCGGAGCCTCCTGAAGCTGATGATTCTCGAGTACAGTAGACGCATCCACTGGATAAAACTAACCGGTTTAGAAACAGAAAAAGTTATATAATCTGAGTCCCCAGATAAAATCATTCCGGCTAATATGATTTTTAAGCTCCGACGAGAATGGACGCTTCATCCCCGCAGGATGTTAGCCCGCGGTTGATGTTGTCAGGTGCTCTCTGGTCACGAGGCCCGAGTATCGGCTCTGGACTTCTGTTGGGATTCTTCCCTCCTCGCCTCCACCTCCTGGGATAGGACACTGCGGGTTTGGGACGTCTACGGACGGTGAGTGGTCCTCCTCTGTCGACTTGGGGAAGGATCCTGTCGAGCTTGCAGGCAAACGAAGGCAGGCAGCGGTGAGAGCCTCATCCACCAGGGTCAAGTAACAGCCTGCGCCTTCGCACGGAACACGGAGAAAAACATGTAGTAGCTCGCTGGAGAGGGTCTTGGCAGCTTCCTTTGCAGACTGGCCACCGCCACACAGGCGGGCCATATCTACTTCTGGGACACCACGGAAGGCCGAGAGATGGGTGGAAGCATCGACGCCAGCCGGGACATCGCGGCTGGTCGCGGACAGGGTGAGTTGGAGTGATACACGCTTTGCTCAACAACAGCCGCCGTTTATAGGTAGCCGAGCGACTGGTGGTCTTACTAGTGGCAAGAAGGCACGAAGAGATGGTACTGGCGGCCTCGCCGATATCACACAGTGAGCATGCCGACGGCGGTGACGACGGCGAATCTTCCGAGTGCGCGTTCTTCCCGCAGGTACTTTACAGACCTCTGCTTCAGCCCCAACGGCCAGTGGTTAGCTGCAGTGTGCCCGAGATCACCGTAAGTCGAACGATCGGCTTCCCGTCGGGACTCGTTATCGTCAGGTACCTGATGATCTATGATACTCGTCTGAGGGTGCTGTTGTGTCGTACGACTATGACCTGCGCCCAAGGCAACATCATCGGCACCAAGAGGTCAGTCGCCGCAACCGCGCCCCTTCTCGCGCCAGTTGCCGCTGCTCTCAGGTTCCTCAATAGTAAGCTAGACCGTGGCACGGACACTGGAGCTGCTCTAGCCATCGCCGTGCAGGACCAGGAGTGAGGCCGTCCTCCCCCCGGTGTCCGGATCATCCTTCTGTCGTAGGTATGAAGAGCTCGAGGGAGCTGACCGGAAACGGAAGAGAATCACCCAGGCTGAACGCTTGCCTGGTGTTAAGGCCGGCTATGGCTCAAAGCAGGATTATCAACTATGGTAGGAGGGACCACGCCGCCATTGACAACAGCCTTTGATGGTACTCACTTCAGGCGAGTTTACGGACTGACAGTGTCCGGTGATGGCCGACAGGTCTGTGTAGCCACTAGTCTGGGAGCCCACGTCTTCTCAAGTGACAGAGGTAATAGTAGGCCCGGAGCCTCTTCCGTGTGAGAATAGCGTCTCCGTACCTCAGTCGCCCCTGGTGCTGACTCAAGTACCGCGGCTCTGGCCTTCACCCCGGTCACGGGCCTCCTCACGGAGCGTGTCAACGTCGAGCAGATAGTGAAGATGGTGAAGGATGAGAATTGGCCGGCTGCAGTGGTCATGGCCTTGGTCACCGGAGACGCCAAGATCATCGATTATGTGAGACCACCAACTGCTGCCACTGAGCACGCCCCAGCGACCGACTCTCCGTAGGTATTCGATGCCGTACCGATGGACCCTCCGGACTCCATCGCAGCCTGCATAGGATCCGTCGGTCTTCGTTTGTTGCCGACGTTGATCGCCACCCTGTCTCGAAGGCTGCGGGATAGCCCTCACTTAGAGGCCAACATGCTGTGGGCACGACTGGTGAGACCCTGGCCTCGATTTGGCATCAGCTGACCTATTTCATGCAGGCTCTTGAGATGCAGTATCAGAACTTGGACCGTGAGCTGCACAACTTCGCAGATGGCAGCGGTGAGCAACGAGAACGGCTACGGTGTTTCTCATAGTGCTCGCTAGGTACGGAGGCTGGATCGTCGCTTCGAGTGGCCCTGGTGGCCCTACTGGAGCAGGTCTTGGCCCACCGTAAGGCAGCCGACAGCATCGGATGTTTGATGAGAGACAACACCCATGCCTTGATGTACGATGACCTTCGACGGGACTCTGGGTGAACTTTATGATGGTCTGTTAGGTATTTGGCCAATGCCAAGAGTGCCGGCGATGCTTGAATCCTCCTACGTACTACATCTCCACGTCCCTTACCAGCACACTACGTTCACTGTTTCTTAATCACGGGTTTTGTGTTCATTCAGTGCGTCTGGGGGAGGGAGAACTCTTTCACCGACCCATACGTTATCGTGAACTCCCCTCCGATCCTGTCGCCATCCAAGTACCAGTCTACAGCTCTGCTTGGCGAACATTCAAAGCTGGAGCCAACGCCTTAGCTGCAGCTGTGGTACAGCACACAACCACAGCCTTTACCTAGCGCACGCTATAACTACCAGAGTACCTCCGGTTACGCCATACGCTTCGATGTTCGTGCTTGGTCGTCAATTGCCATCTTGGCTCTGCCATACGCTTGGGTATGTGCGTCGATGTCTCCCCCGCTGTCCAAGGGCCATGTAGTTAATTTATCCGTAGTTAATTGAACGCAAGCGGTAAGGAAGGGGAGCAACAAATACAGACAGGGCGGCTAAGGCTAGCCCAGAGTCTAGGATCTCCGATCTCGGAAACAGCTTGACTTGCTATTATTCGGAGCCCTTTACGACGACGGTATTGCAACATGGCAATATAAACGTTTACGGAGACAATTACGAATAATGAAATTCCCGGAGGGAGTCGAGCACCCCATGACGATATGGTCCAGCAGCGGTACCTTTACGATACTATGCTAGCTGGATTTGAGGACAGAGGTGCTTTGAGAGGAACTCATAAGAATACAGGGAGATGAGATGCTTGTCTACTTGAGAAGCTGGAGCCATTGCGTTGGTCAGAAAATTGGCCTTTGGGGGCAGGGACTATACACTTAGTGTACGACTTGACGAGAGCGGTAGAACAGCAGGAATAGAACAAGTACGTCAGCCTGAGCCCAGAAGCCTGACCTAGTCAAGCTACTCCGGCTGTAGGTCGATCGATCATACAGTACCCGCGATGATCTGTTGGATGAGGGATCCGATGCAGAGTGGCAAAAGACATACTGCAACTATGCAAAGAGCGAAGGCCAAATAGAAGGTTACACCCTTCTTGGAACCAGTCTTCTTGACCATCATCAAGTAGAGGAAAGACGGCATTATGTACGCGATGGTGTTAGAGCCAACAATACCAACAAATGAGAAGGTCACACCGAGGGAGTGGACGGCGATAGCCAATGCCATAGGGACCAACTGACACACAGCAGCTACCGTGTAGAAGATGATGTTAGCCTTTCTACGGCTACTTATAGTCTTACCACGCGTGACGAGGACCATAGCCGACCTCACGATAGGAACCACTTGCAGGGCGTAGGAGCACAGCACACCGATTGAAAGCGCTACGTAACCTACTTGGACTGGAATGTTGTTCTCGAAGTCGATGTTCTGCAAATAGTTCGGTTCAACGTGAGAACCAAATGTCAGATAGGGGCAAATCACAGCGGGTAAGAAAATAATAAAACCGGTGAGTTCGGCCGAGATGGCCACAAGATCGAGCTTCTTTTGAGTGCGTTCCTTCATATCAGTCGCACACGGGAACATGTTTTCGTGACAAGTAAAGGCGAATATGAAAACCGGCAGCTTAGCCAAGAATGTTAGTGAATGACGATTGGGGTGGTATACCGACAGTGTCGTCGCCGGCATCAACATCGCTGTAAACACATCCCAGGATAACGCAGTAGCTAATAGTGACCAAGGCGAGTACGTTGACCAGGGTGGTAGATTTGAGCTCCTTCGCCATACACGTCGGAGCCATCATGAGCGTTGCTGCCACGATGATGAGGGATCTCACTGTGGACTGGCTGAAGTCAGTACCACTCCAGAATACGAGAAGCATTGACAGCATATCACCGGCGACCTGCAGATACGAGACAGCCACACCGGCGCACTTGACGATGACGACTATGTCGACCACTAGTTTGGCCCACGGACAGTAGAGTCCGGAGACGGTGTACCAGCTGACCTGCCGCGTTTTGGAATTCATTGACAGGCAGTTCATCAGGTGTAGCGCAAAGACTGCCATCAAGGCAGACACGGTCATTAGACAGAAGCCTAGGATCCAACCAGTGGCCGTGAAGGCCGAGGCCAGGCCTAGGACGCCCGTGCCGACCATTGTGTTGGCGATGACTGACCACTCAGAGAGAACGGTCCCCGTGGGCTCAGCAGTGCTATCCTCACTGAGCCGAGGCTTCATACTTCCTTGAAAGCTATTCTCCGAGGAAACCGTAGGGAAGTCCTGCTGGCGCGCTTCATCGCTGGACATAAGCAGTGTACAAGCGAAACAACTGCGAAGGCGAGAACGACTGATTCGAGCTCACATGTGTACTGACAGCTAATCACGCTAAGATGTGTGCCTTTCAGAAGATCGACATTTTTAAGAACAAAGGCCGCCAAAGGATCAAGTCGGTGGCCTTCCACGGCCATCACGGTGGTCGCGGCGATGCGACTGTCCGTTCTGTCCCCATCACACAATCGAGTATAGCTCCTGCCCGTGACCACGCCAACGCACGTGCCGACGTTAAGAGTGATGAGTAAACTCAACCAGCAGTGTAATGCAACACCGACCTTGTAAGCGAGCACTTTATGAATGTTAGGATGGTGGTGCGCTAACCACCGAGGGGAATATTTTATCCCGCCCAAGCGTCAATCGCCAAGAGCCCCTGCTGAGAAGTGCTGTAACCAGGGTGAGGGATCCTAAGGCGCATATATAACGCATACACGGGAAATTATTTGCTGTATTTTCCGGAAATACAGCACTAACACTCAGTTAGCATCAGAATAGGATAGGACAGGACAGAAAAAGCCCGTGTACGAGTTCTAAGGTATTGGTGATACCACTGCCTTCTATCGGTGACTCTCTTAGAAAGCTCTTGCGATTGAACTAATGTGAAGACAAGGCCGTCCTAAAGTTTATGAAGTGACCCGATAGTTCGGAGGAACTCGTAGGTTGGCGGAGCAGACTGACAGAATGATAGACGACAGTCAGATGGCAACAAGATAACACAGTCCTGTCAAGATCCGGATCCGATATTCCCTACGATGATCTGAGTACGTAGAAATACTAATAACCGTAGTAGTGGGAGTAGCGGACGCAGCAGCGGCAGTAGTAGTAGCAGCATTAGTAGACGGACACGACACACTTCGTTTCTTAACAAAGCCTCCTCCTGTGGCGCAGGAAGTCGGGATGGTTCACCGCCAGCGCCACCTGTCGACGGTGAGAATGGCCACGATCACCGAAGTGGGCATATCGTCCACGTCTGAAATTCAGTACGACAACGTCAACAGATCGTGCTATGTGAGACAACAGCAACGAAGCAATGAAAGTGGGAGACTGTAAAGAGACCATGCATCCTACCCCAATGACGAGACACGTAAGAATGGAGGACTTGATAACGCAGGACTGATCAGGGTGATTGTCCACCGTCTCCAACAGTCGAAGATCACCATCACAGATACGACGACACCCCATCAAAGAGTCACCGTAACACGGGACGGGAGGACACTGCGAAACTCGCCAAGACTTTTGCGCCGCTGCTTGAGCAAGCACGGATAATCGATTCGACAAGACTGGTAGCATTGCAGTGGCAGTAGAGGTGGAAGCTTCCCAGGGGAAAGGAACCCTAGGGAAGGGTCGTATGCGGGCGATAACGAGCCCTTTGACGACGCAACGTAGCAGTATAACAGAACTTTCACCCCCGTGGTTTAGTAGTACTCTCGGAGGGCTAGTGTGACAAGGGAATGACTAGATGAGTCGACTCTAAGAAAGTCGACTAGATGGTGCGGGGCCTCTGAATATAAGACGCAGCTTTGGGTTTGCGAAACAGAAGGGCACACCGGAGGACAGACGTTTTCGGCGACTTGAAAGTCAGACTCCGATCAGATCTTCCCTGTAATGATCTGCTGAATGAGTGAGCCGATGCAAACGGGGACAAGGACTAGGGATAGTAGCAGTAGTAGCGAAGACATGACATACTTGGCATCCTTACGGAGCTTAGTTTTACGATACATTGTACAGAACAAAAAGGACGGCATGATGTAGGATATCGTATTCGAACCAATGATGCCAACAAAAGGAAAATGTAACACCCAATGACCTCACCGCTACAGCGGTTGCAACAGGCGCCAGCTGACACAGTGCGGCGACTGAATAGAAGAGAATGCGCCTCTTTACTGTTGATAGTTGATCTTCCTTATCACGAGTTACCAGAACAATCAACGACCTGATGGTGGGAACGACTTGAAGGGTGTAAGAGCATAATACGCCAATGGCAAGCGCAATGTAACCAATTTGTACTGGTACATAACCGAGGTCGATGTTGAGCATGAAGTTGGCCCGGGCAGCTGAGCCGTAAGTGAGATAAGGAAAAATGACGGCCGGGATGTATAGCAGCATGGCCGTGGACTCCGCAGCCACAATGATGATATCCAGGTGCTTCTGAGTTCGACGCTTGAGATCGTTCGCGGTGAGAAACATGTTCTGGTGGCAGGTGAAGGCGAAGATGAAGATCGGTAGCTTGGCCAATACTGAGGCTACGGACGAGCCTTCGGGGATACCGGCACTGTCATCACCGGCACTCGGGTCTGCGTAGATGATGCCTAGGATAACGCAGTAGCCAATGGTCACAACAGCGAGCACATTAGTGATGAAAGTGTTCTTGACACTCTTCGCCATGCAGACTGGAGCCATGAGTAGCCCGGAGCCAGCGATAACAAGGGCCCTTACGAGGAAGGGGGTGACGGTGGTAGAGGTAATCCAGTGGATGATAAGAGAGGACAAGACGTCCCCGGCCACCTGCAGATAGGAGACTGCCACACCGAAGCACTTGACAACGATAGTGATATCGACAATCCACCTCGACCAGGGAGCATAAGCTTCGGCCACGGTGTAGTAACTCACGTCGCGATCCGGAAACTTCATGGCTAATATGTTCAGAAGGTGTAGGCTGAAAATGGCGAGGAAGCCGGCCATGAACATGAGGGAGAATCCCAGGACCCACCCGGAGCTGGCGAAAGCCGAAGCGAGACCGAGTACACCTGTGCCGATCATGGAGTTGGCCATGACCGACCATCCAGAAAGGACCGTACCACGACGTTCTCTCTCGACGCTGAAAGATATTTGATCCTTGCTGTTGATGGGGGCCTCACTAGCAGTGCTACCAGAAGGGTCCTTATAGACGTCGCCTGTCGATCTGAGTTCAGTCATTCAACGTAAAATAACTGCGCAGGCAGGAACTTTATCCAACTGAGGATATACCCGAACAAAAACTGTGAGGGTTGGAAACACACTCAGGCTGGACATCCACGGCTAGCGGGGATGCATACCGTCGAACAACGGACCATATTAGTCAAATCGCTACCGTTGCCGACCATCTAGCGAAACGACGAGCTCCACCGATACAGCTCGCATCAACTTCGTTTAGAATGAGCAAAGTTCAAAGGGAAGATTTGATGACATACTTTATACACCGATTCACCTCAGCGAATATTGCAGTACCTCCACCGTGGAGGCTCCACGCATCGTCACGATCCTACCGGGAACGAAGTGACACGCAGGATTCCCGCGTGAGGGCAGGCGATCAGGAGCTCTCATCAACAGACTGATAAAGAAAATACTCGAATGCGTATCTGCAGGAGCAAGGAATGCACGGACCTGTCGCGATGGGAGGAAGATGATCAACTGCGAACGCAAAAGGGCGGGAGTGCAGAAAAATTCAGTACACTTCAGTCAGTAATTGCATCGAGGGCCTTCTTCAGGCTCTCGGCGTTCTCTTCGGCGAAGGCGCAGAAGACGACCTTTGAAGGTTTTGAATGAGACTTGAGATAATCTACGACGGTGCCGACTGAGCAGAGAAGCCAAAGTGACTTCCACGTGAATCATGCACGCGTCAAGCTAAGATACCCGCCTCCCTCGATGCCTCGTCCAATGGGTATCCATAAATGCCGGTTGATATGCCTGGGAAGGCTATCGAATCAATCTGAAGCCAGGAACTGAATACCGGGAAAGAGTCCACTCACCAGACAAACTGAAATTTTCAGTCTGAATGTTTTCATTGGCCCATTTTCATTGAATGTTTTCCGAGAAATCAGTCAGATTTGGCTGACCGAAACGGGCCGCCCAGAGATCGCATTTTACGAAGAATAACGAAGAACTCAACTGGATTCTCCCAGACTCATCGCTACATCGTTCTCAGTGGCAAGCTGCAGTGAAGTCTGATAGCAGCTTTTCAGCAACTCCGGCTCCCTCCTGCTACCGCCATGCCACACCGGTCCAACGGTATGGATGACACTGAGCAGAGCGAGAAATCGACGGACTGCTACTACTACTACCAGGCACTAGATCTCCTACTGTTCGCAGTGCTTCAGGTTGAAGGCGGGAGTGATTCTACTTCCTCCTGTGGGGCATCTCTTGGGGCCTTCGAACTCACGCTCACAATAGCGCTTGAGCTCGGGGCCAGCGGCCCGATGGATAGCACCATCAACGCCACCGCCTCCCAGAAGGGACGAGTTGGCTGAAGAGAATGCGATCGGAACTGGCCTAGAGTCGCCAGACGCCTCTGTAGTACCAGCGTTGACGATGGCCTGGACGCCTTCCAGCTTGGTTATATCCGCTACGACAATTGAGATTCGACTTTTGACTGACATTGGCGATGATAAAGGAAATACTGCGAAATTTTTCACGAGGAGATCTTCATCACGCAGCTGTATTGTTCGCTATCATCATCATCAGGACACGGCGGTCATTCCTGAAAGGCGTATCTTACTTTTCACAGGAGACATGCGTCAACCTAGAGCTGAGCAGAACTCCTCAGAGATGGCTCTAGCGTGCACAACGCCATCCGAGGTGGCGGCGGTCGCGGCAGAAGGGCCGTGAGAGGAGTCTGGCGAGAAATACTATTCAGCGGTGATTTCCAAAGTACTTCGGAACATCGCGATGCAAAAGACGACCATCGATTGTAAAGTTGATGTTCTCTGGCACGACGTCCGAGGGGATTCCTCATCCGATATGCCACGTCGTCGAAGATAATACAACTGGGTGTATACATTCTACTGGTGCCTCTTCTAAAAGACTACAAGCACGACACTCGGCGTGATCGGATGCTCACTTCCTTTTCCAGGTTCAGTCACTCTGCGCGCGCCGCGGCCGCGTCCTCGCTCGCCATGAAAAATCTCGACGGCGCCCGAAATTACTTCGCGTTCACCCAAAATCATTTCGCTTTCGCCCTAAAATGAACGGACCTTCGACGATCGCCAGGAGCTCTTTACTTAGGAATTTCCTCACACTTCTGTGATGTAGGCCTCTTTAACCTTTCCATTTCGTCTCATGCATTACGCTGCTGCTTTCACGTGCGCCCTAGCTGCCATTGCCCTGCAGGGGTGTGGATCTAACAGCAAGACTCCCACCACGACGGCCCGGCCGGCTAGTGTTACCACCACCACGACCGCTCGTCCCTCTACTACGACTAGTACGACAGTCAGCCCTAGCAGTACTACTACGGCTCGCCCTTCTCCGACGACCACAAAGGCACCTTCTACCACTACCAGTACCACCACCGCTTCTACGACAACCACCACCGCTTCTACGACAGCCACTACTAGGGCGTCCACTACCACAGCTAGTACTACTAGCACAATCACTATTCCGACCATCACGCTGCCGTCAGTCACCATACCTAAGATCACCTTCCCGCCGACGCCTTCTATCCCGGCAGTGCCTTCTATCCCGGCAGTGCCTTCTATCCCTGCAGTGCCATCTATCAAGCCTCCCCCGCTCCACAAGGCTTTGCACGAGAACCTGAGGCACCCCGCTGTCAGCAGACTACCTGACAACGAAAGTGATGACGAGTACGACGAGGAGCCGACGGCCGGAGCTGTTGCTTCTGGCCTAAAAGCGGCTTCTAGTCTCCGAAAGCAGCATCCGTACCTACAAGTTCAGGGCTAGCTCATGAGCTACCCGATTTTCCAAGTGGCGTCTGTTGATGCCTTGGTACCACATGCATTCATGAAGACCATCCATACGGGAACTCCGTTTGATGGCAAGTTGTTGAGCAATGTTATACATACATTTTGAAAGCTACTCGCAAGTTGTGTTCAGTCGTTTATAATCTGTTCTGAGATGGATAGTACGACTGCCCAGTTTGATTATCGCGCCTATGGCGCGTTGAAGCGAGCCATGATGTTAGTCCTAATAGAATAGTGACTCCCATTCAAGAGGGGACTCGATCTATCCGCATCCAGTGATCGCGCCCGAGGTGCTGTCGGCCTGTGAGGCCGTTGTCAGTTACTCTTTGAACTCACGCTGAAGCATCCTTCGTACGCCGCTCCGTGCAATTGCATCGTTACTTTCCCGCTTGAAACGGTGGGACTCTCTGATCGGTAATGTTCTCCGTCATGTGAAGAGAAGGCGATTGGTCGCAGAGTTGTGCACCAGTGAACCGTCCGCTGGTAAGCTGCTCAATCTTCGGGTGCAAGCCCTCTACTGGAAGGTTGTCAACTTTCTTCGAAGGTCTTTTTCGACCAACTGGTACCTCCCAAATGTTATCGCTGATTGAATTGGGGAGCTTTAAGTGTGATTAGCGGGATTCCAGCCTCTAGGGTGCTTCATGACAACTCAATCGCTCCTCGAGGCCATGGTCGAAGAATTGTGCGCTTGCTCACTTATCCTCCACCATACGTTCCGTCCAACTAATACCATGACACGGATGCGGGAAGAACGTATGCACAGGTGGATCGCATGTGGCCAGACACTGCCGCCTTGCGCCTCCAAGTTGGAATCAAACAATCTCGCCAGGCAGTGTGTCAATGCTCGTGCTGCATAGCTCTCTGCAACCGATTTTCGGGAGTGGTGTGTGGAGCGCCGTGAATAGAGATAACTCATGAACTCAAGACCAAACTAAAACCAGACTATGAAATCGATCTAATTGTCTGAGCACCATTTGCCAGGAGAATTTTCTTGCATGTAGCCCGAGCGTTCTCAATTTCTGTCACATTTGACTCCGTCAATAGAGATGCGCACGAGAGAGGAGTCATTCCAGAAGAATCCTTCGCGTTAATGTTAGCACCAGCCTTTATTAACGCCTGAAAGCAATTGTGAACTCGTGTAAATTATTAAGCAGCTTGGCGCAGTGGATAGCGTGTTGGGCTCATAACCCAAAGGTCCCTAGATCGAAACTAGGAGCTGCTATATTCCAATAAATTCTGAATCCTCACTCTGACAGTATCAGGTCTCCCATTGAGCACTGCTATGTGTAGAGGAGTAAGTCCTACTTGAGCCAGAGCCTCCGAGGGACTGAAGGAAGTTAACGGAGCGGCATACAAAGCATCAAAGAAGGACGGATCCAGGCGAATAGCTCACTTGCACCCAGAATCGGACAGCCATTCGATCATCTCTGTACTGCCATAGGCGGCTGCTACATGCATGCAGGATTGCCCTCGGGAGTTATATACGCCACGCACACCTCCCAGAGAGGCCTAGCAATAACTCAGACTAGCGCGGTCCCTTCTAATCAAATTAGTCTGCACTGAATTTCAGCGTCTGAAATTCCTCACCTCATTGCTAACTTCCTCCTCTACCGTCTCGATATCACCGCGGGCGACTGCGCTGAGGACCTACAAGAGACTTGACCCATCCGAGGGATAGGGGTTCACTAAGGAATGCCCAGAAGTTTTAACTCACCCTCTCCGCTGCAGCCAAGGCCGCAGTTTCGGGCTGAAAGGGCGACGGACCAGAACGCAGAGCGAATGATGAGTTGAACACTGGTGTAGACTGCAGGCTACTCATTAGGTTGAGAGACCGAACTCGAGAACTGTAGAAGCCGCCTAACTTACTGAGTCACTCAACACGTATGCCCCTCCGACAAACCATTCGGTGTTCCACCAGAGCATGCAAGCACTATTATATATATACTGATCGCGACTGAGAGTAGCATGCAGATCAGAGAGAATCTATTGGGCGGCCTTCTCGCGATGTATTCCAGTGTATGTCCCATGATCATGGAAGAATCGCTCAGGGCCGACTGCCTGGCACACAGTGTAGGTAATAGAGCGCTCGTGAGCAAGTCAACAACTGCCCTACTTTGGTAGCAGGGGCGGTTTTCCGACGACTGGTTCGAGCGCTTTTCTGCGCACCATTCTCGCCATCTTCCTCGCTTCCGGCTAGCGCGACAGTAGTTGTCCGCCGCTGAATGATGACATCGAGTGCCGCCTTAAGCACCGGAGCCCGGTGCGCTATTGCATTCTCACTTTGACCAAGTTCTTCAGCTCCTTGGTACGGTCATCAACGACTTCAGGGCCACCAGCCTTGTGGACCTGCACAGCTCCGATAGCTTCCGTTCATAAGGCTCCTCAAAAACTGATTGCTTTGCCGAAAACTTACTCCAGTGTAGGTAGACGTATCATAGTAGAACCTTTCCGGGCCGCGGACCTAGGAAGGCAGCCTTTCCTGCGAATACCTCCTCAAGACCTACCCTGCAATCCGAAGCTCCTGTGCTGGCATCGGTGCTTTTACTCCACGCGGTGTCCGGAGTCTACACAAAGACAGCCGTGATAAGCGACTAGCATTATCGTTGCCTCCCTCACCAGAAAAATTTTACGGTTCTCTCGCCCTTCATCAGAGGGCCTGCTCCCACTGGGACCTCCACGAGGGGTGCTCAGGGCGCTACCAGGACTGCTCCGAGTCACGATTCGGTCGGCCTTGGAGTGTACGATAGTCCCAGTCGTGGAACCATAGGCACTCATAGCCCTCGGACGAGGAGGCGGCTGGGCCGTGCGATTCTGAGGTCGACGATGACTGAACAGTCGGCAGCATCGCTCACACCTTGACCATCGTCTTGAGATTCAGATGGTCGCCATCGTAGGTCTTGGGTCCGCCATGTCGCCACACCTGAGCTCTGAAGGTCAAAGCGGCAAGTCGGAGAGATGTCTACTCCGGTGTACGTGGACTGGTCGTAGAAGAATCTCTCAGGGCCTCGCTCGTGCTGAGAAGAAGCCAGTGGTGGAAGAGAGGCACCCACCGGACATCAAGGAGCTTGACGATATCCGCTGAGGATCATACCACTAGCCAGCAATCTCACCTTCTCAACTGAGCCAGCATCGGGCATGGACTTAGCGAAAGGCAACGCCTCGGCGACCGAAGGCGACCCATGGGTGCGCAATTCTGAAGAGCGCCACTGGGCGGAGAGAAATAATCCGCAGTAGATGCCGCAGAGGGAAGCTCACTAGTAAAGGGTCGGGACGTTGCTGCTGTGGCGGCTCTCCCCTGAGTAACTTGTTCATTAAAGTGCAGGACTCTTTCTTCAACCCATGATACCGGTTGGTGGAGACGATCTGCTATCTGATATGGATTCCGCGATGGATGAGCAGAAAAACAATAAGTAAAAAACCGCTGCTCCCTGCCACACCTTCCGACCCTCACCTCAGCTAAGGCTTCAATCAGCTGCCCAAATTCAATTTTTCGCTCTCCTCGGAACCGAACCTACTACACTATTGGCGGCCACCAGAATCTGCAAAGTGATGAGCCGGGGCCTACTTTAGCGAAAACGATATCAATATCGTTCAAGGTGAGGGCTTGGTCATCGATGAGCTGGCAGCTCCTGCAGAATTTGGCAAACTGCCGACCGTCCATCAATGTATCTCCACCTAAATGAGGCAGCTGATATCTTCTTGACATACTCTGTATCCTGCGTTGTTCAACCCAAGATACTCTCCCGCCCACCCGTGAAGGTCTTGTACACCGCCAGAAGGCTGGATGCTGCCATTCATGTATAATTACTAAAAAATCGTCCTGCTTCGGAGTATCGCCACTTGAGTCATCGTCTTGTGTCACCGTGCAGATTGAACATGTTGCGACTCGCAACTTGCGATAGAAGTTTTCTTAATTGCCGATTAGAAAGCAGTGCTTCCTAATTCCAATGAAGAAACTGGCCCTTCGTCAATGAAAATGGATGGATTTTCCCCTTCCAATGGGTGCTTTCGAAAGCACCCATTGGAAGGGAAGCGTTCCGCCCAATGGCTGACAGCCACAGGCCATGACCCATACGGAGTCCATGGCTCGTCCCTGCCGAGTTGCATCGGATCCGTTGTGACTCACAACTTGTAAGCAGAGATGCGTGCGCACGGAGCGCGCCACTACTCGTGGCCCACGAGGTGCTTCAATAGCGCAGGCGTTACTGAACTGCAACCATGAGAAACTGAAGAATTACAAGTAGATGTAGTGCTGAAGGACGCTCAACCCAGCCTTCCGTTCCCTGGATGTGGAGGCAAGACACCAGAGACCTCTGCCTTGGCCTGTTGTGGACCCAGAGTCAGGCAGTCTCTGTTACCCTGCTGAACAGTACTGGTACCTAGTACTGGTAGAACTTCAACTGCTGAACAGTAGTGGTAGGAGCCTACCACTACTCTCAGACTGAGAGTCTCAGTACCACTGGTAGGCACCAAACATAGTTTGGTGCGGCTCCGACAATGCAATCGAGGAAATGACCAGAAGTCTTGCTGCAGGAGCAGACTTCACAGTTGAAACCCTGCCACATGCTGTTCACACTCCCAACCTCTGCATCATGGAAATTCCATTTGGTGCGCATCGACTCCCTGATCCTCCGAGATTTCACTCTCGCTACCTTGCAAGCTCAATCCGTAGCCCAGGAATTTCCTGGCAGGAAAGTTGAGTACCCATACTCGCTCGCCTTCTGTATCGAGCGTGTCTGAAATTCCATGAATCCCTCGCTTCCTGCACTTATAGAATCCCACCGATTTCACAGTCCCTCGACCTCCGACCCTTCAGTTCTCGTTATTCATGACGACCATGAGCCACCTCGGCATAGTCCTCATCTACCTGACGATCGGTCCATCTCACGGTAGTCAATCCCTACCCGAAGCTCGACCTGTGCAATGGCTCTTCGGCTCACCCGTCGCCAACGATAACCGTTACTATATCGAGCCGGTGAGAATGAGTAAGATCTACGATGTGAGCACTCCCGGGCCCACAATGACCAATGGGTTTCAATGCAAGGCGGTGAAGCAGCTGACTACCGAATCCAAGGATATCCCAATCAGCATCGTCTGGGTGTACAGAATTGATAAGGATACTAACAGACAGGGGACGTACATGGCAGCGGCGCAGACAGAGAACCCAACTCGCGAGTGCTTCTCGTCTATCGACCCGCACAGGCCAAATATACTGCGTGAGTTGAACGAGATCTGCAACACTGTGGGTTTCCGAGTTCTGAACACTTCTGATCCGTCCGAGATTAAGGATGGCACATACTCGGGAGATAAGGACTCTTCGATAAGACTCGAGGCCGACGTGAAAGGCGGCAGAATTAAGCGCTTGACGCCATCCGGTCCCGCGGCCACTAAGGGAGACGAAGTTTCGTATTTTGGAGTCGGTCACGTTATTTCGGTGACGGTCGGGAACCAATACACAAGCAGGGATGGTACCCTCATCCTGGAACCAGAGTCGAGAGCGCTGCCTCTGCAGTATGATGCGATCACAAGGAGAAATCTAGGGTCCTGGGATCATGATGACACGGACTACGAAGATATCAATGAGGGCGTGGGCCATGGGGAGGGCTCGGGCAAACTCTGGGGCAGAGTACGCAAAATGATGCAACGCGTGAAGAGAAGGGGTCAGGCGGTTCGCGCAGAAAACTACAATCATTTCTAGTGAGGCCAGACTAAGTTGTATCATGGGAAAGTGGCATGATGTTGATGCTGTTTGCAAATAACGTGCTTAATTGGCAGTAAGGTGATGATAGAGGTTGGAAGTTTATCGACAGACTCGGTCAGACTGTCATTCTTTGGATGTGTAATCTCACTCATGCATGCTGAACTACGTGTTCTAGACGACAACGTAGCCTATCATCTCGTTTTCGGGCACCTTATCCTGTGGGACGAGGTGGTCTGAGCAAGTTCGGCCATTCAAAATTTGAGGCCTCTAGAAATCGCTGACGTTCCTTCATCGAAGTCACACCTGACACTCACAGCCACCAGACAACTTCTTGGCAAGATGTGCAGCAATGACGAGCCGGGATCGATGGCGGTGATATCAACCCCTGCTGGCTCCAACTTCTTCCCTGACGGCGTGTCGATGCGCTGCGATACCGATTCGTAATAGATATCGACCCAACCTGTCGGTCTACCGGTATAATCTCGAAGCTCCGCACATGAGTACCAAGCCAAAGGCGATGACTGGACTATTCCCAGATGATGGATAATGCGCTACTTGGTCCCGATCACATCCGATCATAGCCATTCCAACACCGTTGGATATGCAATAAGCTATGCAACTCTGAACCTCAATCATGCTCTTCACAATAACTGCGCCAATGACGTCGCCCAAGGTATCATCAACCCAGCGCCCGTCAACAAGTGAGAAGGCAGCATCGCGCCGCTCGGTGACGAAGCCTCCCATGGTCGTAGAACCCTTAGAATAGCACAGAGTGTCGTTCCCTCATCAGCGGGTGTGTTCGAATCGAATATTCCAAGGCGGTTTGAAGCCGATGATGTACCAACAGGCATTGAGGCTTCAACTGAGAACGGTGGTACTCTGGATACGGCGAACTCGGGGGCGGGCATAGAGAAAAAGTCAACCACCCTCATACTACTACCACTAGTGGTCCTGTGACTAGTCACTAGTACTACTGTAGAGCTGATCCTCCCTACTACGAGTATCGCGCGCGTGATGCGCTGAGCGGGTCCCGCCTAGCAGTTTCGTTGTGCTGAGATGAAACGGCTGGCTGAAGCCTCCCCAATTAGTTGTTTGAGAAGTGCTGCGATTCTGTGAGCGTGGGTTGAGAGTGTTATCACATTTCGGATACTGGATGGGGTGGAGTGAAGTTCACTCCACTCCTGGACAACTCCGAGCACAAGGCTGATTCCGCGACTTCGAAATTAGGATGCTGGTCCCCAAGGATTCGGTGGGTAAATGCTGAGCATAGAGGGAAAGGTAATTACCCTCATGACAGCTCAGGCAGCAATCATTTTTGTACTCCACCCCGGGTAGCTCCGAGCACCAAGAATAGCGATGCAACTTTGTTGTTAACATCTACCGTGATCGCTCGCGCCTTCGCAGAGATGCGCGGGATTTAGGGCGAGCGAGAAACTAAATGCCATAGTTGGGGAATCTAGGGACTTGAATTCTGGCAGCCGGACCGTAAAGCCGATCTTCTCGCAGTGCTCCCCTACTTCCTGCTCTGACCTGTCGGTTCGCTAGCTTTCAGGGAGTCTGGGCATTGTTGTAGATAGAGCATGAGCTGTGTAAAGAGGCTCGTGGCTAGTCTCTTTCGAGTATCAGAAAACACTCCGGCACCCGGTACTCGTGTCAGCTGTCCATTTTCTCGGATGACCCCCACAAATGCCCGAAGACCGTCCTTGCCGAGCAACTGCTCTACGGCAGGGACCACTCCTGCCACAGTAGGGGAATCGGCGACAGTAAAATGAATTTTATGCGGTTATGTTTCAGAAAGGCTCAGTACTGTTCGACGACGAAGAAATCAGACAGCAGCAGATGGCAATCCGAATGAGACACAGCGTTGATGGAGTTCCCAATGTCAGGGTGCCGCCTTGTCAGTGTGTTGACAAGATGACACTGCAAGGGCTTGATTGCGTGGGCCTTATCCACGAGAACCCCTATAACGGGAGGAAAGTAATCACCGGGCCTACTTACTCAGCCGAAGAGAGATGCTTCATCAGGTTGCTCTCATGCGTAATAGGAACGCTGACTGTAGCCGCCATGAGAAGGTCATAGCGAAGATTTGGCCAAATACCCATCTGGATGCCACTCGCCAGGCCTTGGGCACGAGAGACGTCGAAAGCCGCATGAAGAAACTGGTGGGAGGCTCTAACGGAAGAAGTGTCGTGTGACTTGCCACGACTCAGGTGGTCGAAGACGCTGAGAGGGAGTCTATACTTCTTTCACAGTTGGCTGATGACGGCAATGGCTGCGCGGTAGTACGGGGAGAGGACTTATTCTGTTGATGGAAGCTTTCCTTATGCATCGTACTGTCCGTAGTACAATCGCCACGTCTCTCAGCGCGGAGGGCGTCGGCTGTCCCGCCAATAATGCACGATATTGGTTTCAAAACTCTTTCGATTTGCCAGCTGCTGCGATCTTTCTATTGTGAAGTCCTGCGCCAGTTGCTGGGATCAGTGACGTCTTCTCTCGCAGTGAGTTGCTCAGGTTCGGCCACTGAAAACCTTCACCTGCCAACCGGGATCTGAGCCTGTACTAGTCAGCACTGGCTGCACTTCTGGTGCCACATATTTCATAAGAGAATATTGCAACTACGGCGACCTCAGTCAGTATGTCACTCGTTGCCAGGACATGTGAGCATTCTCGAGGCATCCACGATTCCGTCACACGACCTAACCTTCAGGTACCAGATCGAGGGCAGCCATCTAGGTCTACGATGGTATCTTTCGGCTAAGGACGCTGTACGGCAGGCCATAGAATGCATCAGGACCGTTCACGATGCAGGGTGAGAGGAACTCTATGCAGTCCCTTTGGCCTGATATCAGTAGTGCCCTCAGGTACGCCTTGCTTGACGTCGACATGAGTCAGTTCGGAGTGATGGACTTCCGCGGCTACGGCTCTGGTCTTGACCTTGATGGTCCACAGCCGATCCAGGTCAAGATTATCGATGCTGGCCAAGCCACCGGTGAGCAGCCGCCTCGGCACTTCCATCGTCACAGCCATGGATTCTGGTCTGTTCCCTCGTCAGGTCTCTCGACCAACTCCGGTTCGACCATCGGTAAGCCCTCCACGCGGTGCCCGGAGGCACAAAAAGCGGCTGTCCAAGCCGAAAGGGGCATTCCACCTGGAGAGAGGGTAGTACAGCATCACCCCCTTGCCGCGTGGCTAACAGCGCATCGCACTCTCAGAAACACTGGTCAGCGGTTCGTCAGGATACCTGGGCGGTCGGGTTGATGATTTTCGACCTCTTATGGAACTCCCCCTGGCAGCTAGCGAGCGCCGATGATCCGCAATACCGACTGTATCGCGAGCGAGGAGTGAGCGACGCTCTCTGGTTGCCTTGCATCCGTAGTTGGAGCGTTCAGGTCAGAACCCTGGTCAAGCGTGTGCCCAGCTCTAGCAACAGATTCGGTGTTGCACCCCGCGGTGTCGATATGACTATGTCATTACGCGATCTGCTCAGAGGAACACTCACGGCATGCGATAAGCCCGGAATGTAGGCCATCGAGGATCCAACCGCCGAGTCTCGCCCCTCAGCTTTCCCTGCGCAGGTTCCTGTCTCTAGGAGCAGTGCTGGCCTCGCCGTGGTGGCAGGAAAATGATCACCCGGGCGAGAATGTCGATACTCCAACGACGACCGGAGCCCTGGATTGACCTATTAGGGCGCATCATTCATCATCACTAAGGCATTCCTTCATTTTCATGTGTATACTAGTAGCTTCCATAGGCCCCCTTCTTCCACTGCCTAGTCCTTAGTCATAGCGCATTTTCTGATCTTATTTTTCACCTAACTACCTTTTTCACCATCAAGAGCAGATAGTTCCTGAACTGTTGCCGATTGGGTTGTACGGGAGCCATGGACCAGAAGATTCCAAGTCTTCGTCATCATCACCATAGTCGTCTGCGGTCCGTCTTCCACGCTGTAAACTTTGCCTGCCTTACTGATTGGCTGCCTGTTGCATTGAAATCAAAAAGTATCATCTCAGGATCTCGAGCGTCCCCGATAAGCTGCGTTGTTAATCTCAGAGGGTTGCACTGGAGGTGCCCGGCTTTGTCCTCTCGCTGTGGGGGTGAAGGGTATCGCTCAATGGCGGTAGTACTCGCAGGCAACGGAGAGGCTGTTGAGGGCTAGAAGCGCGCACATCGCTGAACTCAACCGCCCTCGGAATCCTAACTCGGGGGGGTTTGGCTCTAGTTGGATTAGCAGTTGATACACTCTCCACACTCCAATGGCTGAAGACTCGAGTCCCGCTACAGTAGTGAGTCTGCCGAGATTGGCCAAGGTCAACAGCAGCAGGCAAGAGGGAACTGCAGCAGCAGCCGTGACCGTTAGTGAAGATGATGACGGGCCTCAGCCTGTGAAGGTCCTTATTGAGTACTGCCAGCGGTGCTACAGACACCCTTGGTGCGTCAACCACAGCGAGGAGCGCTACTTCTCTCAATTCATGGACATCGCCGGCCGCATCAGCCAGGCCTTTCCCGAGGTGGACGAGATCGTCGCCGTTAAGGACCCGCGTATTGGAGCATTGGAGGTCACAGTGGTGCATGGACAGCACCAGCAAGTTGTGTTCTCCAAGCTACAGTCGGACAGATGGCCGAATGTGGCTAAGATTCTGGAGAGGATCAGGCGAGTCGCTCGAAGGATGATGAGCCCCGACCCTCGCAACAGGATGAGTTCCTCACGCCGCGGCATCATACAGTGGAAGTCAGTCTGGCCGCGGAGACCCCTGTCCCGTTCGCCCTGGGCCTCGAGATCACGGACAGGCCTCCCTTCTTGGTCACCGTAGCGCAGGAAGGGAAATACGGTGCTCAGTGTGGTGTCGCCAGAGGGGATGTGCTCCACTGTATTAACGGCAAGGCTTGTGACCGTATGGACCTCGAGGGGCTGTTGGTGGAACTTAGGAAGCGTCCCATGAGCCTCTACTGCCGCCGCTTTGATCGGACGAAAAGACGACGCCGCGCTGGCGGAGCGATGTCATTCAGCCGACTCTTCGGAAGAAGGCCGGCATCAATGAGAGCTGAGAAGGCCACAGCGGATCACTACCAGAGGCAGCGCAAGGGCATGACGACGATCGACACGATTCCACCCAGGCCTCCACCCAGTCGTAGGCTACCCAAGCCGGCATATCAAGTGAAGCGTACGGACAGGAGCGGAGAGATGTTGGGACCGAGGATGGGCCCTGTACAGCACCCGAGGTCCGCCCCTCACCAGGTTCGCAATGCCCGGTCGAAGTCGATGGAAGGACGGCGACCACCGGGCGGTCGACGAACGCAGCCCGGATCTGAGATGCTCCTGCAGGGCGGGCGTAGTGGACCGTCGGGGGGGCACAGCGTGGAGAAGACTGATGCTAGGGCTGCACCGACTTCCTTGAGTCAGAAGAAGGATCTTCCGGATACCGTGGTGGACACCGAAAAG
Organism: Perkinsus olseni; assembly: GCA_013115135.1. Taxonomy (NCBI): domain Eukaryota; phylum Perkinsozoa; order Perkinsida; family Perkinsidae; genus Perkinsus; species Perkinsus olseni. Next base: position 35,006 of record JABANP010000152.1, on the reverse strand, counting down.
TCGCGCGTAGAGGAAACTCTCCCTGAAACCCCAGCCGCCAAGGAAACCGAGCACGCCGCTGCCGGTGCGAATGATGCGATTGTGGGCACAGCTCCTGGGCAGGTCGGGAGGGCTGAGGAGGCTAGTCCGATCGCGGAGTCTACCGGTGTGCCGAAGCTGCCACTTGTAACTGACAACGGTAGTGCGGGTGAGACCCGGCATAGCGGCCAGAATACTGCTTCTGCTGTTGCTGAAGAGAATGATTACGACGAGGATTTCGAGTCGGATAACCAGACCTGGGAGGACGAGGATGCCCCTGCTGCCGAGCAGGCTGCCAGGGCTACGACTTCGTCCCCCTCTGCGGCGCCCGTCACTACCAAGGTCCTTGAACCACAGCTAGGGAGCAACTCTGCCCCTCTCGCGACGGAAAAGTGGACCGAGATAGCCAATGCTGATTCGAACGTTGGGGAGGCACCTCAAGAAAGCACGACGGTAGCGGGTGATGCCGTGGCCACTGCAGCGGGCATGGGTGAGCCGGCTCATTCTGTGGCGTCATCTCCAGGCCCTAACGGCGGACTCGACTCACTCGTGGAAGGTGTAGAGAGTATCGATGGGGACGGGGAAGAGGGTACACCACCACAAGAGGCCGTTGTCGCCACTGTGGCCAACACTGAGGAAGTACCCGAACGAACTGCTGGGGTTGCCACCGAGGCCCAAGTTGAGTGCACCGAAGACAGCAGCAGAGAGGAAGAAGGCACCGAGCCTCACAACGCAGCCGACGGTCTGGAGGTGGATATCTCCGCCAGAGATGTCGGGGAGGCCCCCGCGGCATCCCCTGCAACTGGCCACGAGCAAGGACCAGCTGATGCCTCAGCGTCAGTTGACCCTGATGTGGACAGTCGTGTAGTACTCGACGATACCAATGAATCGACAGAGGTCACCGAAGGCAGGGAATCCGACTCATCAATGACCGCCATAGCGACGGAAGGTATCGCTGAGGCGGGCACTCCCCTACCGGAAACTTGCGCTGATGGAGGCCATGGGGAGGTCCTCAGGGAGGAAGGATCCGAGACTCCTCACGCTGCTGTCGGCTCGGTAGAGGTTGAGGGCCCGCTGGCGGCGTCCCCGGTCCTCGAGAGTGAGATTCCTGAGACCGACGGTGATCTCGAGGTCGCAGGCGAAGCAACGCAACCATCGCAACCAGCGGCTGCGAAAGAGGCACAGCAGCCTCCAGAGGGAGGGGAACATGATACTCTTTCCGATGGGGCGCGGGAGGAGATGATCTCCAGCGTTGTAGGCATGGTGGTTAGGCAAGCGTCAGACCGCATCTCGCCGACTGTGGAAGCGGGTCCTGCGGTGGAGGACCCTCCCCAGTCGGGTGGTTCAGAGCAGGCCGAGGAGACGAAGGACGGCTACGACGATGACTTTGAAGAGTACCTCCCCTCCGATGAAGAAGTGCCCGAGGAACCCAAGGCCAATGCGATGGCTCGTGAAGAGGAGGTCTGGGGAGGTGCGGGTGATACTCCCCGCCCAGGGAATGAGTTCGAATCGACGGGTCAAGGCCCTGATGAACATCGGTCGATTGATGCACCAAATCCTACGAGTCCAAGGAAGCCTTTCGGTGGAGAACATGCCAATGAAGCCGTGCCCCTGACTGGGGTCGCTGATTTTCCTACTGCGGAAGCCACAGAGGAACGACCAAAGGCGAGCGATGGCGAGTCTGACTACGACGATGATTTCGAGTCTGACTGAGGTAAGTATCCCGCTGAGTTCATTCTCGGATGCGAGTCCTCAGGTTCGTCTCATCCCTGTGGCCGATGAATTCAATTTGAGTAGCTCCATGGCATGTAGCATTCAAGTTGTTCAAATGCTCCCGAGGGTCGTGTGGTGTTGAGTCGCATTACAGCTCGGTTCCTCGGGCCAACCAAATCATTGCCATCATCATTGTGGACAGAACAGCATTTTATACGCAGTCCAATACCACCTGTAGCCAAGTGACGGCATGTCGTTGGTGTCCGGCCAGACGGGCTGACTCGTAAACTGTGTGACGGGTTCTCAGTCGCACGTCTACTTCTGCTTCGTTCGTTCACAATCGCAATGGGAAATTGTAACCGGTCGGGAACCGCTTGGAGCGCAATTTCCTCGGCTACAATTGACCTGAACGCTTCCAAGCCGGGATGACTTCTGGCTGTGCAACGGTAGCTGACCTTCGTTGTGCTTACGCCATAGATCCCCTCGCTCACTCAACTAGAATGCAACAAGGCAACAATGAAGACAACAACACGGGCTAGGACTGTCCAAAATTCACACCATAAATGATGACCTTAGTCGCTTGTGCTTGCTCCCTGGGAATAGCATTCTGAGCCGGGAGAAGCGTATCCTGGCTCTCTCCTCTTGTGAACTTGCCTCAAGAACCAACCCAATCTTCCCTTCATGGGCATCGAACCGTACAGTCCTGTTCCTGAACAGTGACCGGCCCAGCGTCCACATGCTTCCGACACGCTCAGTGATCAGGAACTCGCAACCGAGCTCCCCTTCTCCCCTTGAGGTCTTTTGAACGAGCATTTCACCACGGATAAACAACACATTGGAGGCGATGCTGCCCGTAGAGAACTTCAGCTCGAGGTCGGGAAGATACTTAGCGTCATCGCAGCGTAAATAATGATATCCTGTCGTTGCCTTGAGAACGACCCTCTTAGCCGCTTCATCGGCTCTCTTGAAGAAGGCAGATATGAGCTTTCCGGCTTCCTCAGGAGGTCCGGAAAGATACCCAGCCCCAGAGTCCACCACCACGAGATTCTCAATATCAATCTTGTCTCGACCCCACACGGACATGCTTGACAACATAACAGCCCACTTTAGCTTATTGGACGCATCCACTCCAATCGGGAGGTAGACCAGGTTCCCAGCCTCGGAAGCTTCCTTGCTCTCCAGTCTGCCTAACGTGAGTTCACCGCGGCCCGGGTCGCCGGCTGGCAGCTTCAAAGTGAATACGGGATGGCTGATGACGCCGTGCTCAACTAACTGTGCTAAGAAAGTGTCCGATTTCTCCCGAGGGGGACCTAAACCGAGACTCGCTTCAGGCATGGCTTGGTCGCTTTCCCAACTTCCCGTTTTGGTTCTCTGCTTGGCGCGAACAACAACGTAAAGTCTCATTCCAATACTTGCGGGTTTTGGCATTCCAACGACTTCAACTTGTCCTTCCATTGGTCGCATCTTCTCTTCAACCTCAACATACCCTCGCGTCTTGCCCTTTCTCTTCTTCAGCGCTTTCAGCTCGTCAGGAGACAATTCGTAACAGTTGTGAGGGTAATGCTGACACCAGTGTGGGAAGAAGTTCTGCCCAACAACATGAAAACTGACAGAGCCCGTGTCCACTACAAGGTGGATTGCTCCGCCGCCGAGGAGCAACTCAGTGCGGAGAAAACCCTCCTCGTAGAAGACAGGAAGCTTGATGGAACACCAGACTCGTAGCGGGGCGATGAGAATGCAACTTTTTCGGAACTTCATATCGAAGCGAAAAACTAACGGAACCAGCAAGAGGCCGTGGATTGAGCACTTAATGACTCGATCTCCCAGGAGCGCGTGTACCCCAATAGTAGACTGTCCAAGTAGCACACTGTGCGTCACACATTACACGACCGCCGTGGTGAGAGAGTCAATCGCAGTAAGATGGCTCTTCTGCCATTTTACGACATGAGAGCTGATGACACACGGCAACAACCGATCTGAGTCTCGGCTTCAACAAGCTCTATTGGTTATATCATGTAAGGCTATTGCCGGTCCAGTATGATCAAGAGCCTGGGAGCTGTCAGTATGTACAGGACGAGGAGAGCATCACGTCTCTGGAAACCCATTTCTCGAGCGACCGCTCACGCTCAATTCCAGGACTTTCCTGTGGGCGGGAAGCACCCTCAATTGGAGGTCGTCCGGTGAGTCGCCGAATGATATCCAATTGAGGGTGCTTCACCGACTGCGAGATTGCAGTAGAAAGTGAGCACCTCCGATGCTGGTCTCCTGAAGTCTTCGTTTAGGAGGACCGGCATATGGACGAACGTCTTCAGATAACGCGATAGGGCGTATTTAGAACAGCGCAGGCTCTTTAATGCCCTTTGAGCGCTACGCGCAACGATCTCTGTGCAGTCACAAAGCATATCTTAGCAGTTTCACTACGTTTCGTTCCGAGTCGAGCGTAACAGCTCAGCTGGTACTGCTTCCCGTGGAATACCAAGCGAACCGTCATTTGGCCGTATGCTCAGCCGCTGGATTCAATAATTCAGGGACTTCAAGATGCCGAGCGAAAATGCGCAGAGAAGTCCTTCGCATACTGTGGGAACCCCGAAGCCCCGCGGCATTCAAAAGACAGTAGCATTCTCTGAGCTATTCAACGACCGCCGACAGAGCATGTCGGATAGACTAGAGCGCAACAGTTCAGAGGTGAGGACAGCTCGATTTACAACATCCACATCAGGGGCACGACAGCCGTGGCCATTCAGGGCGTTTATTCGAATGTAGCATTCCTACCGAGGGGAGATATTTTATTGATCACTGCTCCGCTCTGACGGTTTTTCTTGGTCAACAACGAAGCCAATCTTTCCTTCGCTGGCATCAAAGCGTATAGTCCTATTCCTGAACAGAGGCATGCCTAAGTTCCACATACTACTAGCGTGCTTCAAGATTCTTAAGTGGCACTCTGGTTTATCTTCTAACCCGGGAAATTTCTGGGACAGCAGTTTACCGGGAATCGATAGGGTGTGAAGACTGTCTGCATCCGAGGTGAACTTTAGCTCGAGATCTGGCAGGTACTTGGCGTCATCACATAACAGCCAATAGTAGTTGCCCGACTTGCTCCTTCTCACTATTTCCCTAGGCATTCTATTGGCTTCTCTGATAAAATAGGAAATGAGCTCCTCGACCTGCTCCGGGGGCCCGCGCAAGCACGGATCGCCTGAGTCCACGGTAGCGAAGTTGTCGATGGGTAGCTGATCGTTTCCTCTCACGGATATACCGGACAACATAACAGACCATTTTCGCACGCCTAAAGTATCAACTCCGACGGGGAGGTAAACCAGAGCTCCGCGCTCGGAAGGCTTCTTCGGTTCCAATTCACCCAATGTGAGTTCGCCGTGTCCCGCCACGGTCTCTGGCAGCTTGATAGTAAAAACGGGCTCGTCAATAATCCCGCTCTTGGTCAGCTGCTCCAAGAATGTATTCGACCTCCTACGAGGCAGACCTAAGCCGAGGCTCGCCTGCGGGCGTCCTCTTCCGCTCTCCCAAACTCCTGCCCCCGACTTCCACAAGGCGCCGACCACGACATTGAAGCTCATCTCAGTCTTAAATCCACCAGAGGATCCCGTGGATTCAACCAGCCCATCCATTGAGCGTATCTCCTCTCTTGACCTGCTGTAATTCTTGAAGGTGACCATTCCAGTCGCGAGGGCTTCCAGCTCGTCGAGGGACAAGTCGTAGCAGTTGTAATGGTAACGCTCACACCAGTCCGGGAAGTAGCACCGTCCAACGGCATGAAAGCTGATAGAGCCCGTGTCCGCTACAAAGCGGACTCTCTGACCACCGAGGAGCAGCTCAGTGCGCAGAAAGCCCCGCTCGTGGAGGAGTGGAAGCCGGATGGAGCACCAGACTTGTAGGGGGGTGATGAGGGTGCAACTAGTCCGACACTTCATAGCAAAGCAAATGATAATAGAATCTGCGCCATACAATCGTTTCAGCGGTAAGACGGCGCGCCCTACTGTAGAGCATGGATTCAGTTTCCAAGCGCGCCATCAATTCACAGGATGCCGCGCGAGCGTAGAACTGGAAGGCTCCCACTTGCGAAGTTGACCCTACCAACACGTCTAACAAGGTGATCTTTCTGATATTCCGGGCTACGCAGACACTAGCACTCCCATGGTCTTCGCAACGTGCTTCAGCCAGGGCTGAAGCACGGCCTCCCCTTCGCTGCTTGCTTGACACGCCTATGGGCATCAGAGGCCTCAGTATTTGTTACTATGAATCAGGGATAAACCCCCGGAAAGACAATTTCTCGAGCAATTCCGGCTCAATTCCTGGGCGTGACGAGAGCGCGCTCCTGGTATCATGGTGATCCTCACGGAGCGGCTCGGTCTAAGAGCTGATTGTTGGCCCGCGGTCAACGCCCAATGGTCGTTGCGGAGATAATCGCCATCCTGACTTTCGACTTAGCAGCATTCGTATCCAGGATCACCGCGGCAACGGAAGCCGGATGAGCACGCACCGCAACTACAGTTCATTCGCTTAATGCCAGTCGCCTTAGCGCGCCTCATGCTGGCCCATGAGGGATCGGCTCTTACTCCCGACACTCCTAGGGAGAACGCTAGACATTCTTGGGACGGCCTGGGCTCGTCGTTGGACCGCAGACGAAGCCGCGAAGCTAGTGATGGCGACAGGCCTCTCATGGGGTGCTTCACAGCTAGAGGAGAGCCCAAGAATCGGGGTAGCATTCTCAGTGAGTTCCGTCAGAACCGGTGGTTTCGTTGGCACTTCGTCGCGCTTAGAAGGCAATAACCCCTCGACCCAGTCGTAGTCGCTGCAGATCGTCACGTTGAAACGACTGAAAGACTCACAGTGTTTGGGAACTCTGAGCTTCCAGATACTACTGTTGTCAACGGCTTCTGGTCGGCGAGGAGCGCTCTCACCAGATGCATCGGACCCCTCCATAGGACTGCGCGTGAGCTTTCACGCTCTGTCTCCCGCGAGTTTGCAATTGGCGCCCATCAGCTGATCCGGGTGATGTCCAGACGAAGTTGCCGGAGAACAGCAGAAAAAGGAACGCCAGGGAAGCGTTGGCACATGAACTCCAGTAGGGTAGGGAGCTTCCCGATCCTTCTCCCCTTGGAGCTCCTTGCCTTGGAGCTCCCGGTTTGGCTTCGAGAAATCTCTCCTTGACAAGTGTATCGGATCCCCTCGCACGACTTACCTTAGCTATGAAGGACTTGTATGATGTATGGTCCATGGCTGTTGGTCAGGTCTCGTGAGAGCTCCAAAGAAGTATCCTTCGACTATGAAAGTCGTGAGCCGCCATGGTCGCCCTCACTGGAATGTTGGCATTCTTCTCAGAGCAATCAAACCCCGACGACAATTATCTTATACAATTGCTGAGGCCGATGAACGTTGAGAAGGTGACTGCATGATCATCTCTGCTGTCGCCCACAGCCTCTATAGGTCAAAGCCACGATGCCTAGGGCGCTGATTGACAGCGTCATGGCCCACCAGGAGAATCTCCTTGCGAGGGCACGCTCTCTCAAGCAACAGCAGCAACCTGGTTCCGCCCAGGGTCAGCTCTCGCTGAACGGGGTATAGTCCCTCATCGCTGCTCGTCCTCGCAGCATGGCTATCGCAGGTACCAACGTCGTACCAAACTATTCTCAGGAACCTGTTCACGGCGTATGTCAATCGAGTCGCTGAAGGCGGTGGAACTGCCATCAAAGGAATGCGCATGTGTAGATAAGCGAGGCTCATCATCTTTGATTCTTCGAGGACGAAGAGTGCAGCCCTGAGCTGGGCCTAGTTCTTATTCATTCGAGCCGACGTTTTTTCTGATCGTGTGCCGAATCATGGGCCGCTCTATCGATTGCCTGACGCACAGTACATGCGGATGTCTTCAGAATGTATTGTCATTTTCTAGCTCTCGAGTTTGCCCTTCATATCAGGCACCTGGTTACGGCTATGCAGAGACTGCGGCATCTGGTCGGTGAAGAAAGAATCGACCGAGAATCGTCGTCAGTACACGTCTTTGCAGCTGCAGGATACCTACCTAAGACACTGCGAAGAAACGGGCCCATCGAGCGTGTACTCCCAGACCTCAACAGTGCTTGTGTAGAGCGTCGGTTACAGAACACTACATCTTAACGGCTTTGCGACCGCCCTCATCTCTCTTCTGCCGGACTTGCGCGGTCTAGCGGACACTTATATCGGCTTAACGATGGCTGCATGCGACTCGGTAAGAGGCCCCGTGGAAGGACGCGTCTTGCCCAGTCTCTTTCCTTCTGTGCTGTCGTCTTTCCGTAGCTCTCATCGTCTTGTAGCTTTCCGTTCGTTCGTTCGTTATTTCTCCTTCTGGCTCGCGTTGATTCCGCGCGAACCCCGCCGTCGGGAACCTCACTAGCCTCACTGCATCTACTAGGCTTATCTCTAACAGGTCGACGTGCCGATCTCCTTGGACCAATATGAGAATTCCGCAACTGCACTGCCGAGCGCGACAGCGAACTCTCCTGTCACCCAACAGTTCTCGAAAGTGAGTTGCGGTGCTGGTTAGACTCTCATCCATTCACGTCACTTGCTGCGTGTCAGTGTTACTCTGCCTTCACCCGAGATAGGTTTGCCAGGGGCTCGTTGCTATGCTTCGTTGCAAACAGTATGCGGCACACTCTCTCGGGAATCACATCTTGTCAGGCGCAGAGCAAGACTTGCGGGTCACCTCCGCCCGTGAACTCCGCTCCGGGGATAGCGGATAGACAAGTCGGCAGGAGCAATCCAACAGGGTCCTCTTTTCATCGAGGACCGTGAGTAGCATTACGCTCCGCCAACGGAAGTCTTTTCGCTCTACTGCGTCCACCCCTGCCGCACATATCCTAGCGAGATGTCGTTCAGGTTGGGCCATCTCATTCACGAAGAGCTGTGCGAACCTAGGGTGCAGCTGCTCTTATGCGAGTTTTTGGGCCCTCTGGAAAAGATCTTCGCGAAGTGAGCACTATGCTTGCTGGAATCTTCACGCCGTGGGGTTTTTCTGAATTTTCTTGTCTCTCGGGCCTCACAATTCCATTTGCCTGGCGGATTATCATTACACTCAGGTATGCCTGTGGGGGCCAGCGTTCGTCTCAGGACAAGCATGGAATGCAAATCGATATCTCCGGATGGACAAGATTTGCCGAAGATTATCAAATAGTAGGCGCCACACGAGAAACTCAGAGTCCTTACTTATTCCAATATTATATGTTTTCTTGTTCCGTCATTCGCGTGGATCTCGCTGATGGCCAATTCCCTAATGTTAGCATCGCTCTCGATCCGGCAAAGAGTTCTGTTTAGCTTGGAGAAATCGGTTAAGACAAGCGAGGAAAGTTTGGCACCACTAATTCCGTTGAAACAGTGTCCAGCTTGGCATCACCGGGCCCTTCTCCGATGTCTGATGAGATCAATGGGGGCGTTTCTATTGGAGTCCGACGTCCTCAGCTCGAGAGAGGCTCGCACCCTTAATCTAGGGATCGCTAATGCGTTCAGATATCTCCGCGAGGCAGAGGCTTGACTTCCCGTTGGGTGACCGAAGAGGCGTTCGCCAAGGCTCGGTGCCGTCGGGAAGACAAGAAAGTTTTGCGAGATGGCTTCATCGAAGCTATCTTGACGGTCCTCTTCTGGCACCTCCATCTGTCCGTATGTAAGGCAAGGGATTTTCCTCGTGGTCCGGTGAATCATGCTGCCACGCCACTGCGATCGCGGCTTGCCTTCAGGTTCTATCCAAAGCGACGCCCCGGCTATTGAGAAGGCATTCTTCGCACTCGCGTGAGGAGCGTTTCCGCTTCGAATCGATTTGCCGCCGCTGAGTCCATAATGGAGTATCCCGTCGCAGATACCTCCGCCTAGACATCTCAGATTGCGGGGACAGTTTGACCTCGCGGAACACCAGCGTCGACGAGCTCGATCAACTGCTTCTGAGGGAGCCCTCCCAGGTGAGGTGTGTCGAAGTTCTGATTGACTGCTTCTCCGCATCTGTCCGTCTGGCGGGCCCTCTCAGGTGCCACTCGCTCACATACTGAGAAGATGATCTCTTCATGTTCCTATGAGTTTTGTATCGATCACATGCATAGCCTTGCCTGTCTCCCATCAAGGCTGTTGTGTCGCGTTAACTGTGCTGTAGATGCAAGTGTGGTATGATCGAGCTTAGCTCGTTACTTTGACTTGCATTCGAGTTGCTGGTTGGTCCAACTCAGTTAGTTCAGCGGTTACTTCAGCAGTAGCTGTGAGGGTAATGTTGACGTTAGTACGAGACGTATTCTTTTCCAACAACACGGGAGCAGCTCCCGGGGAGCTTGGCGAGCCTGTCTTGACATAACTGGATGCTGGCTCCCGTGGCGTAACGATGAGTTCGAGCCAGAGTATCTAAGGGACGTCTTTCGGTAAATAATATTTGTCCTTGACCGCAAGTGAAAGATTCTGCCTCGACTTGTCATCCTGTTGCTGAGGGCAAGGCCTACCAGGATAGCGCGGAGGCTGAGCCGCACAGTTCAAGGCTTGAACTTCAAGTGTCTCGCTACGGTACACGCATAACTACCAACTAACCAAAAGATCCATGACGTTGGCCTGGGTCACTAACATTAACGAACCGGAGCATCGAGTGCGCTGGCCACCAACGGTCCAACAGCGCATCTTCCTTGAGTCATCCCGGAAGCGGCGGCAGGCGAGTTTATGCGCTTGTCGGTCGAGCCTCGTCCGGACTTTCCTCGAAAACCAATCCAATCCGGCCCAGATGCGCATCGAAGCGTATGGTCCTATTTATAAACAGAAGTACTCCCAGCGTCCACCACGTGTCTTCACGCTCCTCAATTTCGAGCGTACAGAATGGTCCTTTTCTTCGGCGGAACCCGGCGAGATCCTGACCGCGTATTGTGAGTGTGTTTCTTGTGCCTCCGCTACTTGAGAACTTCGGTACCATGTCGGGAAAATACTGAGCGTCATCGCAGTACAAGCAGGAGATGCCTGCTTCGGTGCTATGGATTACTTCTTCAGGTTTGCCTTCTTTACGAGATCGGCGAGGATCTTCCCAGCTTCCTCAGCGGGTCCGGCCAAGAACGATTCTCCGGAGTCCACGGAAGCGAGTCTCCAAATCTTCAGCTCATCATAGCCGCTCACAGCTGTACTGGACAGCATGGCCATCCATTTCCTCGGGCTTGATGTGGGAAGATGCACGAGGGTCCCCGATTCTTCTGGTCTCTGGGCTTCCCATGAGCCTATTGTAAGTTCACCGTCCTCCGTACAATTTGCTGGTTGCTGGATGGTGAATACTTCATGAGTGATAATCCCATGCTCGACCAGCTGCTCCAAGAAAGTGCCTGACCCCTCCCTGTGATGACCCAAGCGGCGGCTTGCTTCAGGCGTGGCTCTCTCGATTCCCCATCCCCTCGATTGGACCTCCTCCAAGCGCGCACCACAACGTAAAGCTCTATTCCGATGCTGAAGATCCCCAGCGCGGTCCTTAATTCGATCTCCCCTCTCCATCGGTCGCATCTCTTCCACAGAGTGGAGGTACTTCTTCAGTTTGCCGTGTCGGCGTTCAAGAGCCCCCGGCTCGTCGCCAGGCAGCTCACAGCAGTTGTAAGGGCGACGCTGGTACCAGTTCGGGAAGAAGTTCTTTCTAACAGCATTGAAACTGACAGAGACCGTATCCGTAATTAAGTGGATTCTCTCGCCATCGAGAAGCAGCTCCGTGCGTAGGGAACATTCTTCGTAGAATTCGTACACAATACGGGCAGAGTGTCTCTCTCAGCACCTGTGTGTGCGTGTGTGTGAGCTTATACTATAAGCCTTATAGTGTAACGCCGGTTCCGGCTCAGTTAGACTCGAAGCCAATGTGCTCAGTTGGAGTCTCAGTGCAGTCAGACAGATTGTCACGAAGCTCTCCTCAGGGGTATATTCAACCAGAGAGGCTTCCTTTCCTCCTTGTAGGATCCGCTTACACATCCGGGGGAGCTGTGCCTACGAGTCGTGCGACGGTCGTGCCTCACGACCGCACGGTGGGGTGAGTGTGGCGGTATATCTTGAAAAAAAACTCGTTTGTTCAACTCACGATGGGGATTAAAATGTGACATCTCTTAGCTCTGTATCCGCCCTGGTTGCCGAGTTACGTGCGGGAGGGTCTCACTCGATACTTCCAGTCAACATAACGCAACCAGTTGAACTTCAAAAACGTCAATTATGATGGAAATAATTACGATGAGGAACTACTACTGGAAGAAAGGGCATCTCTATACTTTGCGCATGATCGACGAGGCCTGGGGGAGACCTGTGACCCTTTGGTCGGCTTTCCCAGTTGCCGCTTTGAGTTGTATGTAACTCCAAGATGCTTGATGGCATCTGAGGTCGTCATGCACTTCACCATGCTCACGCTGGACTCTCGGTTGATCACGCCATGGAGGGATTCGACACTTTCTTCGGTCACGGACCAAGCAGCAACGCCAGCTTGATCCAGAGCCTCCAGGCTATCGAGCAAGTGATGCAAGGTGACATCGTAATGGTTCCTCATCGTAATTATTTCCATCATAATTGACGTTTTTGAAGTTCAACTGGTTGCGTTATGTTGACTGGAAGTATCGAGTGAGACCCTCCCGCACGTAACTCGGCAACCAGGGCGGATACAGAGCTAAGAGATGTCACATTTTAATCCCCATCGTGAGTTGAACAAACGAGTTTTTTTTCAAGATATACCGCCACACTCACCCCACCGTGCGACCGTCACACAAGCCTCTCCCCGGTGTGTCACAACAAGCATCATCCCCAGGAGTCCTGGGCCAGGACTCGAAAAGTCCGCGAATCAAGTTGTTTTCCCCGTTCTGTTAGCTTATCATTAGGCGGTAGTCTCCTCCAACTCCTCTTCAATTAGTTCTCTGAAGCTCTTTGAAATAGAGCTTTTCACATTAATCAGCCATAGCTGCACATCGCCTCACACAGATTGCTGTGTAAGGAAGGCCGCAGGCTTTACTGAGGGTGAAACCATCGCGGCAGGGGACGTAGTCACACAATCCTGCACTACTTAAGCTAGTCGTTTCCGATGATGATACTAGTTCTAGCTGCGTTAGGATCACCGACTTCTGGAGTGGTATTTGTGCACGGCAGTCGCGAGGAGTGGTCCTGCGGAGACGCGTGGACCACCTTGCAACTGCCTCTCTTGTCAGTTTCTCTATGCTATGTCGGCGTGAGCGGGTCTGCGACATTCCGTGTGACCTGCCCGCCGCCTTTCCGGGTGGAATTCAACCCTCCCATTTCTACCTAAACCGAGTCTGCGGGTGAGCCGTGGTAGCCCTGGCACCAAGGGTTCCCAGGCTGGACGAGTCCAGTGTTTGGGTGCATGCGTGTTCGCACGCCCAGCACTCCGGTGCAATGGCAGACGGGCCGGCGTTGCTTCTTTGCCTGTCGCCCTCAACAGAGACACGTGACACATGCCCTGTTCAGGTGTGCCATAACCGTCCCTTTCTCCCAGTCCCCGCAGTCAGAGGTTTCATATTCGCTCAAGAGGTCCGTTTCCGTCTACGAAACAAGCGAGACCGATCTGTATTGCAGATCTTTGCAGATTCTGCAAAGTCAAGCATAATAGCTCAGGTGGTACTGCTTCCCGTGCAACACCTAGCGAAACGTTATTTGACCGGAGGCTCGGCCGCTGGGTTCAATGATTCAAAATCTTGCGCGTGCCAAACGAAAATGTACAAAGAAATCCTCCGCCCACAGTAGGAGATACCAGTAGGAGCTCCATAGCCTGGCGGCATTCGAGAGATAACAGAATTCTCGGAACTATGTAACGCCCGCCGACAGAGCCGGTCGGATACACTAGAACGCAACAGTTCAGAGGTGAGGACAGCTTGATTCACAACATCCACACCAAGAGCACGACAGTCGTGGCCGTTCAAAGCTTTTATCCGAGAAGGGAGCTTCTTCATTGATCTCAGCTCCGCTCTGACGGTTTTTCTTGGTCAACAACGAGGCCAATCTTTCCTTCTCTGGCATCAAAGCGTATAGTTCTATTCCTGAAGAGAGGCATGCCTAAGCTCCAGGTACTCATAGGCTCTTCCTTGATGTTTAAATTGCATTTTGGTTTATCTTCTAACCCGGGAGATTCCTTGATGAGCAGTTCACCCGCGATGGATAGGGTATGAGAACTGTCTGCCTCCGAGGTGAACTTCAGGTCGAGATCTGGCAGGTACTTGGAGTCGTCACAAAGTAGCCAATAGCGGCCCGGCTCCCTCCTTCTGACTATCTCCCCAGAGAATCTATTGGCTTCCTTAATAACATAAGAAATGAGCTTCTCGACTTCTTCTGAAGGCCCGCTTATGGATGGATCTCCCGAGTCCACGATAGCGAAGTTGTCGATGTTTAGCTGATCGTTTCCTCTCACGGATATGCTAGACAACATGACAGACCATTTTGGAACGCCTAAAATATCAACTCCGACGGGGAAGTAAACTAGAACTCCCCGCTCGAGAGGCTTCTTTGGTTCCAATTCACCCAATGTGACTTCGCCGTATCCTGCGAGGGTGTCCGGTAGCCTGACAGTGAAAACGGGGTCATCAATGATCCCGCTCTTGGTCAGCTGTTCCAAGAATGTATTCGACCCACTACGAGGCAGACCCAAGCCAAGGCTCGCCTCCGGGCGTGCTTTCCCGCTCTCCCAAACTCCCTCTCCCGACTTCCACAAGGCGCCGACCACGACATTGAGGCTCATCTCAGTCTTAAATCCACCCGAGGTTCCCGTGGATTCAACCAGCCCCTCCATGGCACGTATCGCCTCCATGGCCTTGTCGAATTCCTTGAAGGTCACCGTTCCATTCTCGAGTGCTCTCAACTCATCAACGGACAAGTCGTAGCAGTTGTAAGGGTAACGCTCACACCAGTCCCAGAAGTAGCACCGTCCAACGGCATGAAAGCTTATAGAGCCCGTGTCCGCTATGAAGTGGACTCTCTGACCCCCCAGGAGCAGCTCAGTGCGTAGATAGCTCCGCTCGTAGAAGAGTGGAAGCCGGATGGAGCACCAGACCTGTAGGGGGATGATGAGGGTGCAACTCGTCCGATACTTCATAGCAAAGCAAATGATAACAGAATCTGCGTCATGATGACGCCGGCATCCAACCATTCCAGCGGGAAAAGGGCCCGCCCTACTCTATAACATGGAGTTCAGTTCCCAAGCGTGTCATCCATTCACAGGATGCCCCTCGAGCATAGAATTGGAAGGTTCCCGCCAGCGAAGTTGGCCCTACCAACACGTCTAATCAGGTGATCTATCTGAAATTTCCAGCGACGCAGACACTAGCGCTACCTTCGCACCTGCTTCAGCTAAGGCCAAGGAAAGACCTCTCTTCGCTGCTCGCTTGGCTCAGAGTCCTCAGTGTAAGCTACTACGAACGCGGGATGGACCTCTGGAAAGAGGATTTCTCGAGCAATCGTGACAGCTCAATTCCTGGGCGTGCCGAAAGCACACTCCTGGTATCACAGTGATCCTCATGGAGCGGCGCTGTCTGAGTGCTGCCCCTGGTCCGCAGTCAACGGCCACTGGTCGTTGCGAAGGTTGCCCCCTTGCTACCTTCCGACTTAGCAATATTCGTATCCGTGATTACCGCGGCAACGTAAGCTAGATAAGCACTCATCGCAACTACAGTACAGCTCCTCAATTTTGAGCGTACAGAATGGTCCCCTTCATCTGCGGAACCCGGCGAGATGCTGAGCGCGTATTGTGAGTGTGTTTGTTGTGCTTCCGCTAGCTCAGAATTTTGGTATGATGTCGGGAAGGTGCTGAGCGTCATCGCAGTACAATCAGGACACACCTGCTTCGGTGCTATGGACCACTTCTCTACAATTTCTCAGCTTTGCCGCCATTACGAGATCGGCGAGGATCTTCCCAGCTTCTTCAGCTTCTCAGCGTCCGGCCAAGAACGACTCTCTGGAGTCCACGAAAGCGACTTGTCCAATCTTCAGCTCGTCATGGCCGCTCACAGCTATACTATACAGCATGACCGTTCATTCCCTCGAGTTTGATGTGAGAAAGGTGGACGAGGGTCCCTAATTCTTCTGGTCTCTGGGCTGCCCACAAGCCTATTGTAAGGCCCGCCGCTGAACTGACCTCCGAGTTCTCCGAACCCATGCCCCTATTTCGACCCTAACATCAACCTGCTGCCTCTACTCGCTAATATGATGTCCTCAAGCGCTGGCATGACAGCCTCACTATACGCCAAGAGCGCTGGAATAACGGCTCTGATAACAACGGCATCCCAGCCTGTGGGAGTCGGATTTACTCCAACGTAATTGCAAGTTCAATGCTAAAAACAACAACGTCAATGGGTCACGATTACGATGAACATGACTCGGCAAGGGCGACGGGTATATGCTCTTTAACCATCCAGCCTCGCACGCCACCCCAAGATTCTCGGCACGGGTTCAGTCTTGTTTCTGCGCTGTACTTTCCTCAAGGACCAAGCCAACGCTTCCTCCACGAGCATCAAAGCGTATAGTCCTGTTCCTGAAAAGAGGAACCCCCAGGGTCCATTGCCAGCCTTCCCGCCTCTCGATCGCGAGTATACAGCGAGGTGCCCCTTCTATCCTTCGGAACTCGACGAGGTATTTGCCTCGGATTTTCACGGTATTCGCTATGCCCTCAATTGTCGAGAACCTCAGCGTTAGGTCAGGCAGGTACTCAGCGTCATTGCAGTGTAGCCAATGAGGACCCCACGGGGTGCTGTGAACGATCTGCTCGGGCCTCCCCGAGTTGGCTTCCCCGACGAACTCGGTAATTAGTTTACCAGCTTCCTCGGGTGGACCGGCTAGATAGAAATCTCCAGAGTCCACGAGGGCGTATGTCCCAATGTTCAGCTCGTCATAGCCGCTCACAGCTATACTGGACAACATGACCGTCCATTTCCTCGGGTTTTGTTGTCGCTATGGGAAGATAGACGAGAGTCCCCGATTCCTGTGGTCGCTGGGCTTCCAATGAGCCTATTATGAGTTCACCGTTCTCCGTAAAGTTCGCCGGCAATCTAATGCTGAATAGAGCGTGGCTGATGACCCCAGAGGCGAGAAGCTGTTCCAAGACTGTATCGGATCCTGTCCGCGGGAAACCCAAACCGAGGCTCGCTTCGGGATTGGTACCGCCGCTCACCCACCCCTCTACGATGGACCAGCTATAAGTGTGAACCACCGCGTGAAGTCGCATGCCCAATCCAACGAATCCTGATGCTCCTACGAACGCGACTTGGCCCTCCACTGGTCGCATCTCTTCTAGCCAGTTGAAATACTTCTTCAGCATCCCTCTCGTTCCTGGTGCTCCCAGCTCGTATTGCAAGGGCCGGCAACAGTTGTAAGGGTACCGCTGGCACCAGTCTGGGAAGGAGTTCCTATCGATAGCATGGAAGCTGATGGACCCCGTGTCCACAACAGGATGGATCATTTCACCATCAAGGAGCAGCTCTGTGCGAAGGAAATATTCTTCGTAGAAGACCGGAAGCTTGATGATGCCCCCGACTTGCAACAGGCGAAGCATGATGAGGTTGGTTTCCCAGTAATTCATAAGGAGCAAAAGACTGACTAAGCTTATACCATCTCACGACCTCGCGGCTGCATTCAGCAGTGGATAGCAAGTGCGGACCTTAACGTCAGAAGATTCCTTCTCCATGGTAGTGACCATGACGCGAAGCTTACTGTAAGCTTACTCTAGTCAACCCGCAGTTGAATTGACTAGCCCGGCTCAAGCTTTCACCGGCTCGGCGTCCGGCTCACCAACCGTTGCTCACCAACACACAGCGCGCCAGGAAAAGAAGTTCTCGGTCAGTTGGGAGTGCTCAATTCCAGGGCGTGATCAACGACAGCATCAGCGTGCCGTCTCTTCGCCACTGGTGGGAATTCCTCGGCGACGGTTGGCAGTTCCAAACAGGGAATCGACCTCGCTATAGCTATACCGGGCAGCCGTCTCAGGCGCGAGATGTGAACTCAGTTTACCGTCGTTGAACTCCGCTGCAACCCGAAGACGCTACTCACTCAGAGTGCTCAGCCTTTGCTCAACTCTTTCCATCAGCCGCCGAATGCTTTCATCTACGATTCTCTCCCGCGCTGCGCACAAGACTATCTGTTTCTCATTCCTCGTTAACTCCTTCAGGAGTAACTCCTCAACCGGACATAAGGCAAATCAAGTAGTCCCGCACAGCCCCAGGTTGTATAGTTCAATCGTCACTCGTTAGGCTCTACTGCTGAGTACCCCTTCCAAGCCTCGATCCAAGACATTACAGGAAGTCATTGACACAAGACTGCTGAGGATAGGTCAGAGTAGCGCCCACCCTAGACGTTCTCGTCTGTCGCTCCTGTTCGAGTCGTGACATACCTCAACTCGGAGCTCTGCTCAGGACGACAGGCTCTGCAGGACTTGCACAGCAATGAGTTGGTAATGAGAACGTTGACTCAGAGATGTCCCGAGATTCGGTCACACCTTGATCGGATACCTCAGTTGGGTGCCACGGACCAGGAAATGTAAGACAGCTCTCCACCTACAACCGTTGCTCTACTGCGAGCGCCGCACTTGCACGCGACTCTCTCATCGTCCGGTTTTCAGATTACACTGGTACCAGGGCCTGGTCTTGGATATGCCTTTGCCCAAGCCTTCGCCACACTTGGACGAGGCTCGCGACTCTGGGAGCCTGTCCTAGTTCTTAAGACCAGCTCAATGCTGCTGGCTTTCCTACATACCAAAACGTTACTGCGGCCCGTCCGAACCATCAAATCCTATCAGACGCAATCTGGAGTCAGCTCGAGTTTTGTTCTAGTCAGCGACGACGGTAGTGGAAACCCCGGGTAGCAGGGCCCTCAGAAGTACTACGACCGAGCATGCCGCTCTTACAGCGATGTAGGAACCGAACTTGATTCGCTGAAAGATGCGTACCCGCGAATAACAAGGTTCACAGAGTGATGATACGAGCTGCTGGCACTGATATCTTGCATTGCAGTTCACTGGAACATAACAATGGAAAAAGGCGTAAAGATGGTACAACCCACGAAAGTCGGGTAAATCGACAGATTACCACACGCGACAAGCTCAAGAGTCGAGTGCAGGAAATGTAGAGTTGCGTCAAACGAATATAGCTTCCAAGCCTGGTTGCAGCTTTTGCTCGAATGCCCACAACTCTTTGTCCCTTGTCTTCTCCCGACTGAGGGTTAGGCCTAGTTTTCCAGTGCGAAAATCGAAGTGCATATCCCTTCCTCGGAAAAGAGGTACGCCTAACACCCAGTAGTCTCTATCTCGTGGCTTCAGCGCCAATTCACAACGTGAATCCTGGCCAGCCTGTGGCAATTCCCTCGTGAGGTATCGTCCACTTATCGTTAGCCTACTGGCCGTGCCGCTTCTCTCAGCAGCGAAGTCCAGGTGAAGATCCGGTAGGTACTTCGCATCATCGCACTTCAACCAATAATTGCCCGACGTACTCCATCTAACGACCCCTTCACCTTTCTTCGAACGGGCTTGCTCGATAACGGATGAGATCAGCTGTTCGACTTGGCCGGGTGGGCCGAATACGAAAGGACATCCGGAATCAAGCAGAGCAGCCTGCTCAGTGCGCACTTGGGTACCGCTCACGACAGATATGCTAGCCAACGTGACTTCCCATCTTCTCTTCTGTCGAGGGGTCCGTTGGTAAATTGGTAGATGAAGGAGGGTGCCCAAATCGGAGGTATCCGTGCGCTCTCGGTTGCCTATGATGAGCTCACCATTCTCTGTGTTACTTGGAGGCAACATCAACGTGAAGACTCGCTCCTCGCCCTTGATGATGCCGTGTTCCACTAGCTGGTCAAGGAAGGAGACAGTGCCTTGCCGAGGAGGACCTAAGCCCAGAAGCGCCGCGGGCTCGGCGCCCTCTTCCACTTGGTCCTCTCTCGTCCAAGCACGGACGACAACATGGAAGCTCATCTCAGTTCTGTAGGGCTTGGCGTGACCGGTGAGCTGAATTGTCCCATTCATTGGGCGCATGTCATACACGAGTCTATGATAGGTTTTAGTGTAGCTTCCCTCTTCTTTAGAGTTCTCTAAGGCGCGCTTCGTAGCCGGCGACAGCTTGTAACAGTTCTTGGGGTGGGGTCGGCAAGAATCCTTGAAATAGTTCCAAGCTACAACGTGGAAGCTGACCGAGCCCGTGTCAACCAACAGATGCACTTTTTGACTGCTGATGGTCACTTCAGTGCGAAAGTGGCCGTCCTCGTAAAAGACGGGTAACTTGATAAAACAACGAACTTGCAACGGCACTGCGAGTAGGAGAATCTTCGGGTGTCTCATGCCAGAGAAAAGAAGATCGCACTCTGAGCTACGTGGGGAAGCTGAGCAGGAAGGCTCGCCGTACCCACGAGTTGTTTCATTGATATCCAAGTATCAAGTTCAAGGTAGCCTCTCAAATTCAACAGCAGTTAGTAACCTCTAGTAAGGACGAGGACGAGACGCGATCAAGCTGATGCGCGATGCAGTAGGAAGACGTGTTCTCGGGCAATCGTTGCTGCCCAATTCCTCGGCGCGGCGTGCAGCAGCAACATCAGTGTTCAGTGATGAAAGAACCGGAAGCGATCGTCACGACCAACTGACAGCCGACCGGGCATACCTTATCCG
Organism: Perkinsus olseni; assembly: GCA_013115135.1. Lineage (NCBI taxonomy): Eukaryota > Perkinsozoa > Perkinsida > Perkinsidae > Perkinsus > Perkinsus olseni. The sequence goes on along the minus strand of JABANP010000152.1, from coordinate 14,668 downwards.
GGAACAGCGGGGCGTGGTATCCCTCCAACTGGATGTCTTCGCGCTCAGTGAGGATAAGCGGAGTTCTTAGGGCGTTTTCATTCGAGAATGTAGCGTATAGACTTTAATCACCGATGACTCGCGTTATTGCTAAGATTTGGTCGGCTGTTGCCTCAGGTGTTCCGGTAGGTAGTAGCATCACAAGACCCCTGCTACGATGCGTTAGACTGCTAGCGTAACCAAGCTCAATCACTTTTTGTTAAAGTAAAATCTCTCAATCGTTCATTCACGATGCCTCTTCTTTCCATCTTTCTCTACCATCTCCTGAGACTTCTTCTGAGGCTCCTCACGCTTGCGGTTCTGGGCAGCGCAAAGGAAGGCCGTCCAGGGCACATTGACGAGCAGCAGCACTAGAAGCCTCAAATGCTGCGGAGTGTAGTACATGTTCACGTACCTACATATTGAGAACACTCGTCCAGGGCGGATAAAGTGAGACGCAGTGAGATTCTGTGAGACTCTCCCACTATAAAGGCCCGTGCGAGGCCTTACTGCATCATGGGCCAGAAGCAATAATTCGCCTTGAGTGCCGGTCCTAGGTTGGACTTCACCGCTCCTATGCTCTCCCGCTACAGACATGCCGCCAGCCAGTGACTGAAGAGGCAAACCCCATCCAAGCAGCTGTTCGAGGGTGACAATGCACGAGCGTGTCCCACTTGTATAAAAAAGAATGTTGATAAGAAGGTGCAACACCACAAGGTCTGATCCACGAGGACTTTGTGAGCGGTGGTGGGAAGGTAGTCACTCCAGGACGGCAGGAGAATATCATACCAGAAGTAAGTCATTGGGACCTGTCAAAGACCACTCTTCCGCACACAACCCAGGGGTCGCACGATCACGAGTAGACCCTCACAATCTTGCCGTGCACCTCACTAAGGCGAACGCCTGGGAGCGGTACTAAGTCTACTGTATGAGGCACCAAACGAGGCTGGACGCGTGCGTGTGTTTATAATTCAACGCTGTCGCCGATTTCCTGGGGGCTTCCGGGATGGGTGGTTATCAGATGGTTTGTCGAGAGGCCTCCCTCGGGGGGTTCACTCAGAATAAAAGCTTCAATCAGCGTTCTCGAGGCGACCAATCATAGAAAGACGAGATACCCGCCTACCAAATACAAATAGCTGACACAGGGCCGCGCGGAAGCATCGCCGCTTGTCGATCCTTTGGGGCACCTAAGAAACATAACCATCACGACCATCACGAGAGCTGACTAAGATCAGGAGCCACTTCCAAGGCTACCTGTAATCCACTGTGCAAGGATATCAGCGATTATTATAAGAATCGGACCTTGCACGCATTGTACCTGACGAATGCAGCACGTTCGTCAGGCGGAACTCACCTGTGGATTGCGAACTACAACCATCAACTTCCCTCCGTGAGCGGGCGGCGATCTTCTCTCCCCTCGCGCTTACTGTCAGTGGCATGGCCTCGCTTATCTCTCTGTATTGGTCCAGGAGGCCACCGAAACCACCATCACTGATGTTGCCCATCTCAAAATTAATGGCCAACTAACGCTGGTAGAACTCTCCAAATACGCCGCATACTTCTAGCGGTCTCTTTCACACTACCAACAGTAACTGCAACCCACACCACGCCCACTGAACTCAACAACAAACCAGGCCTTGGAAACAACGCGAACGCCGTGCTACTAGGCTGTTGCGTTAGATAGAGAGGTTCTTCTATCAAGAATCTTATAACAAATCTTCTGAGTAGTACTACTATCATTAACCGCCACAAATTATAGTACCAATCACCCCGTGTACGTTGTAGACTAGTGACTACAGAGAGATTATCGAGCTCCATAGCGATGATGATTCGCTAGGACATTCGGGCCCTTACAAAGGAAGGACGATGATTACTCGTTAACGGATATAACGATGGTGGCCCTAGTAGGGAGGAGAGGCGACTGGCCATACCGCACCATGCGGAACGACCAAAGGAACAGAGTACCTCACTGACTGGCAGGTATGGGCGATAGAGGGATGAGGAGAAGGAGGAGGATGTAATTTACCGAGGCCAGCATTGCTGCGTTGATGACCGGGACAAAGCGAGCTTCTCAGAGTTCGCCAAACTACAAGATACAGTACCAGAAGGACTAGAACAGGATCGACGAGGGTAACAAGGATGTCTACAAGAGCTGTGTATTGTGAGACATCCTCAGTGCTCGGAAAGGACCCTCATTGAATCAACAGTAGCAACATCGTCGCTGGACTGTCGGGTATGTAAACTCCCGCACCCGACCAGGCGCTCGGCAGTAGCGATCAAATCTCTCAGCCTTGTCTTGTCGCCGTCCTTGTACGCGACCGCTGCTTCCTCGTAAAGCTCGCTGAGGATGGTCAAGTTACGAGCCCGACGAATATCGGTGGCAGAGGCCTTATCGGAGGCTCATATTCTGGATCATCTTAGTTGACATCTCGCCTAGTAGTCGTCGTTGATCTTCCAATACTGAGGGGTCCTCATCGTCAAAGACCGGCAAGGGAGAGCAGTCACCGCGAGGAGGAGTGAGGCCAGTCACGCTGCTGCTGCTGCTGCTTATGGTTGTGAGCTTACTGTGGGACATCGGCGCCGAGAACGCACAGATGATGATAGAAGACAAAAGAAGAAGAACACAAACTATCAAGGTTCTCTCTGATGGATCTTCCCGGATGACTTGTAAGACGTTCCTTCCTTCATCAGAGGCACAGCACCGATGTTGTTAACCACTCAACGCAAGGACTCGGAATGTACGAGGGCTCTGGTTCTGTTCAAACCTACGTTACGCATTTCGATATGCGACTAACCAACGATTACAGACTAGTGAAAATTACCGTATCCGTTATTTTTTCACCTGAACGATTTAACTCAAAAACTCAATTTTGAGCTTCGAAATTCGAAGGCCGTCAACCTATTCGCGTTGATATGTATTAGGATGAGGTTGTGGGAGTTCCTCTTCTCGTCAACTACTACAGGGAGGACAGGTGTCTCCCCGTCTGGAGAGCCCCCACAATACCCGCACAATCTACACTAGGATTTCTGTCTACGCTCAGGCCACAATCGGGTGTCTGCACAAATTAAAGGAACTCTGCACGGAGCCAAGAAGGATTTCTGCCGCTCGCCGAGGTTCTAGCCGGGGGACGTGCGCATTGTTGTCATGGAGTCGTGCCTGCCGCTGTGAGTCGAGTAAAGCGTTTATGAACGTGAACGTGAGTTGCATCTAAGCACTGTAGGACTGTGTTCAGGTACCGCTCATAACCCGCACTGGCCACCGCGATTGTAACGTGATTGGCACTCTGTGTTGAGGATAGGGGAATTCTGGGTCGCCATCCGAAAGGCTAGATGTTGTCAACCTACTTTATTGGACCCTTGTTAGGAGAAGAGAATTCTTGGGAAGAGCCTAGGCATGCTATAGCCGTGTGATACAAGCTAACCAGTAGAGAGAGGTTGGGATGAATCTCTTAGTGGAGAAAATAGAAATTTGTGGCAGATCTCAGATCTGTGGAAGCTCAGGAGAAGAGGGAAGGTCGCCATTGTAACCAGGGATATGTCAGAGTACTCTATAGAGTACTGAGGTCTAGTGAGTACTACTAGACAAGTAGACCTCTATTGGGACCTAGGAGCGGTCCAAGGATGGCTTCGCACCCGGCTGGTCAAGTTCGTTGCTCCACGAAGCTGGGGAGCGCTGTATTGAGCACCCTCGTATTTTTTCGAACCGAGCACGCCGGAAATTGTCATGAGAAGCAGTAGCTTGGAGTTGAGAGGCTTTGCGGGCTTTGTATGAGGAGCTTTGCATCACGTGAAGCGCCTCTAGACTCTAGGGCCTGCTGAGGTACTGCCTGTCTCACAATCTTCGAGGAGTTTTGGTTGCTGACGAATCTTTAATTCTGAGTGAGGTTGTCTCATGTCCATGCAGGCTCAGCAGCTGTCCAACAAGATCGTGGCACCCAAGAAGCAGTTGACGGTAACTTGCCCTGGGTAAAGAGTTACCCATAGTTTTCGTTCCGCATGTTCCCCTTTTCGTTAAGCTCTCATCGGCATTGTGAGACGAGGAAACGGGAGGGCGTTGTGGTAGTAGAGTTGGGGCACCTACATCGTCAGTTCAACTTGGTCTGAGCTTTTGCATGAAACTTTTTCACTGGTCTTGGAGTGGTATTGAGTTGCTGAGTTAGTGATGGAGGGTGATCCTGAGGAAAATGGCTTATTTCTAGGAGGCCATCGTACGGAGGTAAATTGTTCCGGTGTCGGCTCACTGGTCATGCAGAGCAGCCAGGGTACTTCTTGAGCTGAGAGTGATGGCAAGTAGAGAGGGTGGTGGGAATGACGAGTGTACCATGGTCCAAACCGACCAGGGGGTCGGGGGAACTGGCCAGGGCTTGTAGTGATCGACGATCGCCTGTCCTCGGGTAGATCTCATTGGACTCTAGAGGATGTCTGATTTTGATGTCATCGAATGCGTCCGGTTGGAGATGGCACGGTTAGAGGACGATCCCGCAATGATAGGTATTACACTGGGCTACTGTATCGGTTAGGGTCAGCAGCAGCTGTCGCCGATCTCAGAATCCCTGCTGGAGGGCATACTCACTCTGCCGGCCACCCTCATGGCGCCCCGATCTCCTATACGATAAGAGAGTAATACTGGAGAGGAACCGGGTGGGTTACTGCTGTGGGGGATCTCCCTCACCCTGTCCACGCTACCACGGGAATGGTTCTTGCCATTGGTTCATCGTAGAGCGTTGGCTCCCCTCGATGAGTAGGTATTGCCGCAGCACTATAAGTGGTTATGAGAGCAACTCCTTGGGCTGTCTCAAGTTGGTGAAGGCCCTTTATGAGCATCCACAAGCTGCTGTGGGAGATGTGGTTCAACCCAAAGGTAATATGGACTCACCGACTGAAAGCATGGATTGTGTATGACGCAATTCGCAATCGTACGCGGAATTTCGGAGGTTGCTGCCCATCGCCGCCAGTAGCGATACCCCCCACAAGGCCCAACAGGTGGCCATATGTGCCTCTCTAGCGATTCTGCAGTCTGAGGTTCTGTGGATGCGTCGTCTCTGAGATAGTCGTGAGATGGACGTGATGAAGGCACTTTCCCATCTCAGGTGCTTCGGGCGCTACTCTGCTGCTGCCGCAGAACAAAGTCCCTTCACTAAGGGAGTGCCTGATAGACATCCTAGAGGACTGCATAGTAGGGGTGTATCATAATGCTAGGGTAAAATATCCCTCGCGGGTATCGAACTCGGGACCTATGCTCCCTCAGACTCCCCGATATCGCGCAGAATATCTACCTTCTGATATGCTGGTGGAGGGACTCTCAAGCGTTCGGGGACGAGACACCTCTCATCGAGGGGGCCATCCGTAACCTTCCCACCCTCTGCATCCCCGTTCACTGCAGCATCACAGATACGATGAGCGCACTGCGAAGATGCGCCCCATCTGCAGCGCTGGTCTCGGAGTCTTGCGCCCTCGAGTCCGCCCTAGGCTATGTTCTCTCAGTAGTACTCTCCAGCTGTCGGCTCTCCTCCATCACCTTGCTCAGGACGAGGCATCAGCAGCAGTGGCGCCTGTCGCGGAGCTGCGCAAGGCGGACGGTGATATGGACGCTCTTATGGTGGCCTTGGAGACCTTCGTCAGGAATGGTAAGCCTTAGTGGGTGCTGGCTCGTGTTCGTGATCATTGCTGTGTAACGCTCAGGGTCCACACCGGACCAGATCGCAGAAGGCATAACAGCTGACCAGCTTGAGAAGCTCTGCAGAGCTCATGTGAGTTCAGAGCTGGGACGCGGATCCAACGCGGAGTTCCTCTTCAAAATTACCGGATACTCTCTGCTCATCTCCTGCTACAGTTCTGCTCCTCCTTCCCTCGTCTCTGAGGGCCCATTCGGCGCTGGCACGGGTCTGGGTGCGGACTTATCCGTAACGTCAGCGGGCGTTTAGGACTCTCAGACTCAGACAGAGATTATTAGAATTTGCCTCGGAAAAATTCACGCTGCTTTCGAGTGCGTCTCAAAGCCTGTGTATAAGCAGATTTTGGACTGCGATTTCGGCTATGGGCTGGGCTATCCAGTGAGATACAACTACAGGCTATCGCTGTGGAGGGCACTGTCGTGGGACCGTCCACCCAGCGCCATGTGTGCTCGGGTGAAGCGATGCCTCCTAGGGTGGTGAATTATACTATCATCATGATAGTCAGTCAGTTGCGCGGAAATTGAAAACTGCTAGGTGTCCATTAGGCGTTGCTCCCATCTCGATTCCGCGGATGGTGTGGTGTTGATACCACATTCGAGCCTGCCCCGGGCACGCTTAGTGGGGGTGCAACCAACCATAACGATGCCTTCAGCCTTCAGACGGAGGAGGCGGACTTCATATGAGGCAGCGGAAAAAACCGCTACTGTGAAACTTAGTGTGCCGCGGGAAGCGTCCTCGAGTAGATCTGTGGCAACTCACAGGGTCACGAGCTGCTCTCTGGGGCCGAGTTGCCCACATTCAGTGGTCGGTGCCCAGACTCCAGCACCTTTCCGCTTCAGATGAGCATTACTGAACTACTCGCAGCTCTCGACGCCCGCCACAAGGCTTTGACGGAGAAGTGTCAGGCACTGAAGCTGCAAGTAATGACGCTGCCGTTGGCGCTCTGTCTAGGGGGCCTCTGGTAGGTAAACTTCGTCGATGATTTCTTGCGAATGAAGATGGACGACTTAGCATCTCCAACGGCTTCAGAAGAGACGACTGTGGATAGTTGACACGATTTTTCTGCCACCGCTGCTGTGTTGAATTAATGACGGGCTCTTTATAATCGTTACACTGCTGTACAGTAGCAGGCACCTGAATACCGGAAACGGTCGTGCAGTAATAACCCAACTTACAGTAGGGTAAGTACATAGGTTGGCAGGTTGATGGGCCCGTTGCCCTCGAGAACGGCGGCTAAATTGTCGAAAAGTACCCCCGTAGAAGCTACTCAAGACTGGTGAGCGATGCCGAATGCCGCCTTTAGAGAGCCGGTCCTCTACCCTAAATAGCCTTGGGTTTGATCGTAGAAGCCGAACCATCATTGCTGCCATAAGGGCATTTCGAGCCGTCTGCCCCGTGTAAACCCCACTGAAGTGCCAGAGTCACGGGTCAAACTTTCGACAGATAGTATGAGCCACAGTATGCGAATATGGCCGCATGAAAATTTGTGTACGAGCCCTACATTAGGTATCTATAATCGATGTTTTTCTTGGGGCATTTTTAAATCTTGGCGGCGCCACCACGCTAGATTTCCTGTGCATTTTCTGATGACGGACTCTCCTCGTCGCATCATCGACAAGGTAACCGTTGCTCCCTTCTACGCTGGGGCCCTGTCCACCTGTTTAAGCGATGGCAGTTCGCCATGCAGTGTTGCGTTATGAGTGTCAAATTGTAGGAGGAAGTGGCTAGGAGCTTCGGGCTCTGGGGGCTCGGTATCCCCTCCCGTACCACTTGGTTGATGAATACAAATCGGTGTCAGCGTGCGGGAACTCGATAGCTTTTCCCATGACGCTTCGCGGGGGTGTGTCCACGTGGTGTGGGTCGCTTACCGTCGCAGAGCCGTGGTTTCGTTCGCAGCAGAAGGTCTCCTCCTGCCTCCCAGTCAACGAAGTAATTCTGAGGCTGAGAATCGATTCTGGATGTGATTGTTACCCGTTGGTTTCGGGTTCACCATCGACTGAGCTTCAGAATTGATTTATTTAACCTCCCCTGAGAACGGAGAAATAAAATTCGGTTAGTTATTGACTACGCTCGCCCTTCGGTAGCAATGGACGTGAGTACTGCTGCCGATACTGCTGACTTAGCCTTCAATGCCGAGACTGCGCTCAAGGGGGACACTTTCGGTAAGGAGGGAGGGAGAGATGCCACCGACAGCGCAGTGATGACCCTTGAGTGTTGAATATTTTCACCGAGCATGCTGGTATGGGGTTATGGCCTTTGACGCTTCTCAGACCACTTCGACGAGGCGGAAGATGAAGTTGAGAAGAAGTCCCGGGACGCGGTAATGCTCGATCGCACAAGGCGAATCTTCTCCATGCGCCGCACACTTCTTCGTGAAAGAACGAGGGGAGTCGCTAGAGGCCATGTATCTGCTGTTTGTGGACTAGGAGCATCCGCCTCGGCTAGACCGGGGCCACGCCCGTCCCTTTTGCTCATCTTCCCTCTGTCGCCGTAGGTCATCTTCCTCCTGGACGTTTCCAATGTTGATGCGCTGTTCACTCCTGAGACGCCCCCGGCAGGGACAGACGGACACCAGGGCCTAGATGGTGGGGGAGGAGAGGGCAGCGGCAGGGCGACGAGACGGCCGTGCATTAACAACATTCTGAATACAGTGGCGAACCTCATGAGGTCCAAGATCATCGGGAGACCGGAGGATATGACCGGTCTGGTGAGGCTTTCAGTCTCCTCTCCAGTGATAGCGGTGCTCCTGTAGATACTCTACAACACCACAGGAGCTGACTTCAACCCGATGGAGCTGGCAGGGGTCACTGTAGGCCAGAGTCTCACCCCCTTCCCTCTAGAATTTGCTGTGCTAGGTCGTTCAAGATCTGCAACAGCCGACCGCTTCGAGGATCCGAGACATCCTAGATATGTCCTCGACTCTGGACAGAGCAGTAAGGTCTTAGTGCCTCATCATTCTTGGGATGCCATCTCCCTAGGAGTTCGACCGGAGGTGGAGGAAGGGCCCTCCGACTATATCATGCGCGTTCGCCCTCCACAACGCTTTGTGGGTGGCCAGTAAGCTCGTGGGGTCTGCAATCTTTCGGGAAGGGAAGCTCTTGTAGGTAATATTTTCCAAAGCAACGCAGCTAAGAAAAATATAGGCCGCCGAGTATACATCATCACCAATGATGACAATCCCACCGGCAGTTCGCAGGAGAGGAAAGCTGCAGAAATGAAGGCCCTCGACGTTGGGGAGAACGGTAGGGGAGTGGGGCGGGAGGGAGGCTGCTCCTCGGCCACGATGGTAGCAGATACCGATATTGACCTTGCAGTGCTCGGCATCAGCTGCTCTGAGGAGGCCCAGCAGTTCGACGTCATGAAGGTAGTGCTTTCCTGTGGATAATGCGAGTAGGGGGAGGAGCGGTAGGCGACGTTAAATACTAGAAGCAAGATGGTTCTCAAATGGCTGCTCATGCTAGCGTATATTCTTACCATCACCACCCTTCAGCGCGCAACTAATTCTTCGAGAATCGGTTTCTCTGAGAGTTTCTTGCACGATAGTTGTGGGCTAAAATTTTGGTCAGTTCTGGGCCAACGTTATACCCCTTGCCGAGGAGATCGAGGCGTCTCATGATCCGAAGAAGTGAGTCCCTCATGACGATGGTGGTGGTGATTTCTGACCGGCTATTGCCGGCTGGTCAGGTTCCTGGAGAACACTCGAGGCATCATGGAGGACTTGGCTACTGTGATACGACGGAAGGAGTAAGATCCCAGGGAGTAGGGCGAAGTCACTGAACTGCTGTCAGGTATAAGGTTCGGTCCCTTAATCGATGCAATCTCACCTTCGCCGGTGCCCCCGACTATGTCGCTGCGGTACAAGTGTATTGCCACGTCAAGGAGGCTATCAAACCACATCCGGTGAGTCCATCGCTCCGCCTGTTGCTGCTGCTGCAGCGGTGGCGGCGGTTGTCCTGGATTACATTCAGGATGGGCTACTGCTGCTGTCTTGGAGGCGGAAAGTTGGTGAAAATACGGTAGAGTAGAGCTTCTCAGGTGTACCTCCACCCGGACAACCAGAAGCTTCTGAGGAGTGAGACTCGATACATCAACATGGACACTGGGGCGATACTGGATAGGGACACAGAGGTGACTCCCGACAGCCACACGGCGACTGCGACTACCTGAGCGAGGACTGCTGCTGCTGCTTGGCTAGGTTCGTTCGTATGTGGATTTTGGTGGAGAGCACGTACCGATCACTTATGGAGACATCGCTAAGATGAAGACGTGAGCTCCCCGATGCTGGCGGCTCCGCGACTATCCTCTTTCAGGTTCGACGCCGACGAGAACGACCGGGGCAGAGAGAATACTCAAGTACCCGCAGCTGGCAACGGGGAGGCCGATGGTGAGGGTGAGGAAGCAGAAGTCGAGGAGGCCATCAGCGGGTCTCTGGAGATAATAGGCTTCAAGAATCGGAGGAAGGTGCCTTACCTCTCTGCGTTCCGATCGTCACCAGTGCATTCTCTTCTCAGTTGAAGTTCCAGCACCGTATCGGGCATGGGTACTTCATATACCCTCATGAAGGAAGGATTACGGGTTCCAAAAGATTGGTAAGCGCATCGGCGTTGCTGATGCAGTGACCCCGTCTCAGGTGGAGGCGCTTTGTTGCCGTATGGCCAAGCTTGGTAAGATCGCTCTGGTGAGGTAAGGCCTAGTGGGCTTCAGCAGTCTGTGAAGCCTTCGCCTGCGTCAGGTTCGTCGCACGGGCCAACGCTCAGCCGATCTTCGCCGCTCTTTCTCCGCAAATGCCCGATGAAGCGTCTCAAACGTCCGGGGGGCTGGTGAGTCGCCCTTCCGCAGCAGACAGGCGGCCGACGATCCTCTTCTTTTCCTGCAGGTGCTCATCCCTCTGCCCTTCGCTGATGATATCAGGTCTCTTGATTTACCGGGTGAGGTGACCATCGTTACTGATTCCGAAACATCGCTGTCATCCCTCAGGAACGTGCGTGGACGAAGTGATATCGCAAGAGGAACAGAGACCGCAGGTAGGCTGCTGCCTCGCTCATGGTTGTCCGAGTTGTTGCTCTCAAGGTCGAAGCAGCAAAGTCGATAATCAGAGGCTTTAGAATCAGCCATTGGTCGCCCTACTCAATCGACAATCCCACCCTCAAGCTGTTCTATGCCGGGGTAGGCCGCAAGTAGGGAGATGTGCACTATTCTACTCAACAACTAGAGTAGAGTGGGTTGGATAGGAGATATATGATAAGCAGGAAGAGCGTAGGGAATACAATAGCTAAGGGACAGCAGCTTTATAGCTACTCTTAGGAATTGTGTGATGGGACAGTGCAGTCCTCTACCACGAATACGGCATACAATGCTAATAGGAACTGAATGAACCATAAGTTGAATACTTCACAGGGCGTCTGGTTCTTCGACCCGATCTTGTAGTTGATGTGGTTTCATTGATCTCATCAACCGCATCTCCAGTCATAGTGGGCGTCAAATTGGGGCTCGTAACCGACGAAGGTGATGGCGATACAGGTGGCATACTTGCAGTGGCGGTCGATGATCCAGAATGAGACGCAGTTCCTTGAAGTTGAGCTTTACGCTGCATACGGATTCCAAAAACGAAGAGGACCACTCTGAACCATTTGTATCCTTGAATCCTTCGAGGAGGTAGGAGTGATCGTACTCGACTTGGCTGCCACCTGTAGTCTTGGAGGAACTGGAAGGCACTCACGGATATGGCGTTCTATGATTCTAGGGTGACCTCCGATGTTGCTTCCACTCATAGATAGGTAGACTTTATTGCCGTCTTGTCGCAGAACAGTCATAGTCGTCCACTTCTTACCAACCTTGAACCGACGATCCGGGTCATGTAACCGAACATATACCAGGGACCCTGATGGTAGGCATTCTTGAACTGGTTTACGATTAACGGCTAATGCTCGTTGTTCACTGAGTACATCTTCCACCTTCTCGAGTTTCTGCAAATATGCAGAAGTCTTCAACCTCTCTCGGGTTCGAGGAAGACGTCCGAACATAAGTAGAAAGGGTTCCGTATGATGAACAGTACTTGGTGTGGATCTCAATGACCAGAGAATCTCGTCAATAATTGCTTCGAGTGACAGTCGAGACCATGCAGGCGTATAGAACACTGCTTGCAGTTTCTGCAATAAGGTTCGATTAAATTGTTCTATTGCAGCAACTGGTGTGAATGATAAGGTCGTCGAATGCTTAGCTCCAATAGAGTCCAGATACTGTTGCACCGAACCTTTAAACTCAGATCCTTGATCTGTAGTTAGAGCACTGAAGTCACCATATCTAGCATTCATGTTACGAAAAACAGTTGGCGATCTCCATGGAACTTTTTAGTTCGTAACACATATACCTCGGGCCAATGACTGAACTGGCATAATACCGTTAGGAGTAGCAAACGACCTCGTGGGGTTGATACCGATACTGTATCTGCGGCAACTGTGTGCCACGGTCCAGGTGGTGCTACTCGTTGTACTCCTTCTTGCTTCCAGATCTGGCGTAGTTGCTGTTGATTGCAGGCCTTGCAGTTAGCTACATGATCGCAGACGGCACGAGATAACCCCGGAAACCAATAGTTCCGTTTCACGGCTTCAATGACTCGGTGTATCCCTATATGGGAGCAGCCGTCCGGGTCATGATAATGTAAGAGAACTCGATTTATCAACGATGAAGGCACTACCGGAACCACGATGACGTCGTTAGGGTGAACACCGGATACTGCCGAGATATGGCGCATAAGTAGACCTTCTCGTACCAGTAGAGTGTGCCATACCAGAATGTAAGACCGATGAACTTGCGGACATGGTGGTGTGTGATCGGAGAGACAGGTCTTCACGACTTGTATTTGTGGGTCTGAACGCTGTTCATTCGCTATATCTGATAAAGACGGAAGAGCGGCGGATCTGACATTGGACACAGCAGCACACACTTCTGGTTCTACGCCATAAGGTCCAATATAACCGGTGGGTTCACTACTCACGGCACAAACTTCCACTGTTGCTGACTTGGCAAATGCCAAGAACTTATTCAACAATGGATGCCTAGTGAGGGCATCGGCAGGGATTTTTGTGCCGTATCAACTCTCTCAATGAAAAATTCTGCGACCAAACTCTAATGGCTCAAACAGCACATTTGCCATTGCCATATACTTCGCAAGGATGGGTTTTGCATCCTTGCTACTTGACGATGATGGCCTACCAGCTCTAAAAGTCATCTCTACCGCTACATTATCAACATGAAAGTACAATCGTGGAAACCAACGACGCCCAACGAGTTCTACCCTATGAACTGCTGCGAAGGCTCTATAGAGTATATGAGCCTCTAAGCAGACTATAGGCAAATTAGACTCGGAGCTCGAAAAGACAAAAACCCGTTTTAGTAGGTCTTGGCCTGATTGTCGTAGGAGAAAGCCACCAGCATACTTGGCGGCGTCTGTGTAGACATGAAGAGGCTGTTGAAAATCATAACGTCTTGGCAAGGCATAGGAGTTGTTAGGGTCCAGGGCAAGATTGTGCCAGTCTATAACCAATGCTCTCAACCCTTGCGAACATGTAGTAGACCACCTGCTATGGGTTGCATGTCGTTCACGTGCCACCAAACTTTGTGCTACATGTCTCAATGCATTCACCCAAGGTGGTGTCGTCGGTAGCTCCTCCAGTACACCAAGGGTGCTCAGTAGATCAGAATATGAGCAACTGTCACATGGTACCTTTTGCTTCAACTTGTCCAGCTTTCCTTGAGGTGTGGCTATCATCTCGCCGTGGTTGACGAAGTCGAGGCCGAGAACTCGAGCATCCCCTTCGGTGATATCCTGGCGCTTAGCTGGTTTCAGAGACAAGTCATAGTCTGCGCAGAGCTCTCGGAGATCTTGTTCAACTCGTGGTCGTGGAAGATCAGAATATAGCAGCAAATCGTCCATAAACGAGTTGAGCTGGAATTCGCCATTCGCATCTACATGCCTCTGTAACAACCATTGTAGCACACACTCCAAACACCGCGGACAGTGGGAAGGTCCATAAGGTAGGCACCAGAACTCATAAGGATTGGGAGTATCGTTGAAGGGGTGATATTGACCGTATAGAGAGACCGATTACTGGGCAGTACCCATAGATGCATATATGCATCTCGGACGTCATTCACCACCAAACGCCTGAAGCACCTTGCCTTCTCGATGAGAACTGCTATCAGACTCTGAGCAAACGGTGATTTACGACCAAAGGCTTTCCGGAGGTGCCGATTCAAGTGGATGAAGGTGAACACGGGTCTATAACGCCTCGAGTCTCCACCGACGATATACCAGTTTGTGGTTGAAGATGATGGTCTTAACTCAGCTGGTCGTAGTCGGCCTTCCTCTATCCACTGTTTAAAACATTTATCAGCAGCCTCACGAGCTTTTTAAGTCGGCCTTCTTGAGCGCTGGATGTGGCTTCAACCCTCCTAGCTGCTCGGCTCGACTTGGCCACTTCACCAATGAAGGGTTGATCCCGACATAAAACCTGTGCTTGGACTCATCAGCAGTCTCATTCTCCGGTCTTGCAGCTACTATATAGATATCATTATTATCCAATACAACCTCATCTAGTAGCCAGCCTTTGGGTAGAAGCTTCCAAGCATCTCGCTCTGCTCCTCGAGCACTAGCTGTGGCCACTATAGGATACGCCGTAGAGAGCTTCGGTTTTTGGCGTTGAAACTGATGGTGAGCTTACATGCCGTTAGTATATCCCGACCGAGGATAACAGGATAGATCAGACTTGCTGAAGCAACATAGAACTTATGCTGGACTAGTTGTATCACCAATATGAACCGATAGTGCAACTGAACCAATAGTTGAGAGAGACCCTTTCGTTGCCGTTGTGCATCTCGGCGAATCTGACCTGTCAACCTCTATGCTCACGGGTAAACTATCAGCACAGTGTAGGTACATCAATAAGAGAAATACTTGCAGGCCACTGTCGATA
>JABANP010000151.1:0-105617 GCA_013115135.1 Perkinsus olseni | reverse complement strand
TACGACATTACTCGTGGCTCACTGCCATGGCTCATAATTGAAAGTGTTGGGACCGTGCAGTATCGTCGTACTTTCACTACTTGAAGTATAGCGGCTTGAGTTCGAGTCTGAGCGTGGGCGGAGTTGGATTTGCTGAATGTGCTTCGCGTACTTTCGAGTCGATTCAGACTTGGCAATCGGGCGTAACACAAAAAGGGACAGGTCGACTGTTTTGATGTATACATCGGTGACTCGTAGTCCATCTCATAGCCCTGAAGCGTGAGCGCAAACAACTAGAAATCAAGGCCTTCCGTTTTTGCTTTCCTCGTGTTCATAAGCTGTGCTCCTGAGTGGAGTTGGCATTCCTCTTCAAGTAGTTCCGTCTTGTCCTTTTCCACTGCTCCGTTCCACCGGCTGCTGTGAGATGGAAGGGAACTTCCTTACGTCACTTCATGGACGATTGTCGTCCATTGGAGCCTCCTCGTCAATCACGAACGAAATCGTCGAATTTGCCGTGAGAGGTTTCACACGTCTTTCTTTCGAGTCAAGACGAAGGTTGTTCGAGAGCCCCTCTGGTGCTTCGGGCGAGAATCGCCTAACGTATATCTGGTTGCTGAGTGTATTATTGGGATTGCCTTTCGCCAGAAGGCGGGCCATGTGGGCACTGAACGAGATGGAAGAGTCACCATGGGAGGGGTTGATGTTGAAGACGGCACTGCGAGAGTTGTTCTCTGCGAAACGCTTTGGAGACTGGTTCACTCTCCAGCTTATGGGGAGCTGGCCGGTCGTTGGGACTGGCAAGGTACACTCCAAAACCTGGCTGAGAGTAGCATCGTCGCGGAGCAAGCCTTGGAGACCGTTAGAGGTATTATGAGGGGCGGGAAAACTGAATGGGGAAAGAGATTCAGTCATGTGCTAGAAACTTGTTGTTACCGCATCACTGGTAGAGTAGCCACCCTCTCGATCGCGGCGGGTATGTCGGGTCGGGGAACTACTGTTAGAGCGTGGACTGCTGAGGACTGGTGTCTGGCAGCGCCCGCCAGTAGCGATACTCTTCTAGGTACCGCCGGCCTCGGCCGTAAGCCACTAGTCCGAGCGCTCGATGAGTGTCCTATGGGCGGCATGGACAGTGAATGTGACGAACAGCAAGTGGAAGCCGCTGACTTGACCAAAGGGCAGCGCAAAGCCGTGAACGATCTGTAACGATTCTGCAATCGCTATCTAGCCTGTACCGCTGCGTGGCAGGTATACATGGGTGAACGTTCTTCCCACGATGTCTTGCCTCTGCTTGCACGGTCCTTCGGGCTGTGGTAAAACGA
This sequence comes from Perkinsus olseni, assembly GCA_013115135.1. NCBI lineage: Eukaryota > Perkinsozoa > Perkinsida > Perkinsidae > Perkinsus > Perkinsus olseni. The sequence goes on along the minus strand of JABANP010000151.1, from coordinate 104,319 downwards.
CCGTCATTCACCGAGCTCACGAGGTGGCAGCGGCAGGGAAAGACATTGTGGTAGTGAGGGATAACCCGTACTAGGCTGATGTATTTTCTGAGCGGAGGAGAGCTCGGAATGTGCTTAACTGAGAGGTTCGAGCGGAATGTGGCGTTTAGACACTTCACATCGATGATTCTACCGATCCCAAGTCCCTTATTGGGGGCTTTCAACAAGTCCCTAACAAACCTGGGAGGTTCGAGTGGCAGATGGGAGTGCTGGCTAAGGCTATGGTAGTATTGGGGAACGGAAGGGAATGGGTCACCATATGTGTGGTCAGGTTGAAGGGTCATGGGTGGTGATAGAAGATATCGATAAAGTGTCAAGTGATGTTCTCGCGATCTTACCGAGCCCCAGTGATGATGACACCGGCTATCTTGTGCTCGAGCAGAATCGGACTCTGAGGATCCACCCGGACTTTGTCCTTATTGGTAGTAGCGAGTAAGGATTCCTCATAAACCATGATGAGGAAGTGCTGTGCGTTATCATAGGATTAGTTATAATTTTCTCCCGTTGGATCGGAGATTCATTCCTGACTGTTCGCACATCACAACCGACTCCGGGTCATCAAATACGCTCATGAACGCCTCTTGTTCTTCGTCGTTAAGTCGAACTCACTCCTCTGTCTTAGAGTGGTTCCAGTGTAACGAGTTTACTGGTGTTCTGATCTAGTGGTACAAGCCACTGTCCTTGTGTAGGAACTGTATCATCGGTGGCTTCCAGCCAGACGGGTATTGGCTCGTCTCTTGACTTGTTACTGGCTTCTGCGACTTCGCTGCAAGCATGGACTCATGTGATGATGCCGCCGATGACTGGAGAAGAGATGGAGACGTATATTGCCGCTAAGTAGTACTGGTGATGGTCCTCGTGGGTAGCCCATCGATTGGATATTAGAACGCTGGTCTTTCCGGCCTGGGGCGAGGCGATAGCTGAGGCATATCGAAGAGTTAATGCAGCTATGGAAGAACAAGGCGTGACGAGGAGGCTGACGCCGAAAGATTTCAGTCGAGCTATAGAACGCCTGGGGCCGCTGTCGAAAAAGTGGCCTCATCGTTGGCCGTTGGCAGAGAATACGAGGTTGCGTATAGCCAGAGAGCTCTATGCTGTATGGGTAGCACACGTGTTCGACCAGGAGGCTCGAGAAGAAGTGTATAATGCTCTGAGGGAGGTAATAGGCGTGGATCGGCATTCCTTTGTCTGGCTAGCGTGATATACTTGTGAAGTACTGTGATATGCAGCGGTATCGATGTTAAATACTGTTCATGCCGATATCACTCACCGTGTCTTCGTCGTCGTGATGACGTTTTCGATCCTGTTCAACCAAGCTCTCTGTGTGAGTGGTTACGCTCCTCAGTCTCTCTCGCTTCCCTCCGGCTCCGCTGCATCGGATAGCGCCCCTGAGGTGTCTTTGGATCGCTCGAATGTGTCCATCGGCACTGACGTAGAGCCGTTGGTAAGGAAGGTGTCAGAGAACGAGGACAGAGGGAGCTCAGTTTTGGAAGAATACTCCCTCACGAGCGTAAGCGGTCAGCGAGCTTATCGGAATTTAGAGGAACTCGTTGTAACAGGTTCATAGGAGGTTGCTAGAGTTCCTGGCCAAGTGCGTCGTGTATAATGAGCCAGCGTTGTTGGTTGGTGAAACTGGGTGTGGTAAAACTACTACGGTCCAGTGTCTTGCACGCATGCTCAATCGAGAGCTGATGGTGTACAACTTTTCCGACCAGAGTGAGGCACAAGAGCTTATCGGAGGCCTCAAGCCCTTGCCGATCGACGCGGGCGACTTGATCAAGCGTTGGCACATTCTCATGGACAAGACATTTTCGAAGAAGTCGAATGCGGCATTGGCGGCGCATGTTGACAAGGTAGCACAGAAAAAAGGCGGAGCGAAGGCACTCGCGATTGTAACGGAGACGTGCAAGAAGGCGCTGGCAGCTGGTAGAGAGGAGGAGGAATGGAAGAAGCTCGCACAGGAGTGTAAGGCGGCGACGGAGACTAAGGTAATGTGGGGTAATGTTGGAATACTTGATCGTAGTTCCGGATAGCAGGACTGCTTGTCTCAGGTATCCTTGAGGTTCGAGTTCGTCGAGGGGCAGCTACTCACGGCTTTGCGAACTGGGGCCTGGCTGGTCCTAGATGAAATCAACTTGGCGCCGGGAGATGTCCTCCAGCGTATAGCGGGCCTCTTGGAGCAGGGCGCGAGCACGGAGGAGAGCCCCAAGTACTTTGAAGTGCATGAGGCCGGCGGAGCCGGCGTGAAGATTCCCATTCATCCGGACTTCCGCCTATTCGCCTGCATGAACCCGAGCCACCTTGGGCCCGCTAAGAAACCGCTCCCGGCGGGCATTCGTGCACGGTTCTGCGAGTACTACGTTGATGAAGTAGTGGAAGACGCCGATCTCATCCAGCTGGTCACAGATGGTCTCTCGAAGCACCTGCCCAACCCTCCAAGTGAGGCGGTGGTTAACGTCTATAAGAAGGTTCGAGAGATGGCTCGTGATGGCCAGCTGAGTGACGGCCAAGGCGGCAAGCCAGTATTCTCATTGAGATCATTGTCAAGAGCGCTAAGATTTGCCAGAACCTTCGTAAAAAGCCCCCGGTATCGCCACCACGATGGAGGGTTGGAAGCGGTAGTAGCGGGGAGGACACGGCGGGTCGAGTCGATATAATTTCATACGTGTTGTTTGGGCTATAATAGAGCTTTGGCGAGTGGCACCGTAATAAAATTGAAATGGAGCTTCGGCGAGTGGCACAGCTGTATAGTCCTTTCATACTGTGATTCGCTTGGAATCATTGTCTGATGCTCCCGAATCGGCTTCCTGGCTCTGGCGACCGTAGAAGGATGGTTATTGCAGGTTCGGGAAGGTCTAGCGGTTACGTTCGCGGGAGTGCTGTCTGAGTCCTCTGAGGCAAAAGTCATGGAGGAGATCCGGCGATTCCTGCCGGGATCTTCTAAGGCTCCGCGCAGGATCGGCCAGGCTGCCGGGACACTGGATGTGGTCGTCGAGAAGGAGGCTGTGTGTATCGAGGGTTACTGGATCGCGAGAGGTCCTAAGGATATCGACGTCCAGCGTCTCCTGGGGGACTTCTGTGTGACCGAGTCGGCACGCCGCAATTTGAGCAAGATACTGCGGTGCGTCTCTGGAGGTGGGTTACAATGCCGGGGTGGGACTTGAACTAGGGTTGCGATTTGCTCAGGCAAAGTTGTCCGACCGCCCATCTTGCTAGAGGGTCCTACCGGCGCGGGCAAGACGTCTCTGGTGAAATTCGTTGCCGCCATGACCGGTCACGACTGCGTGAGGATAAACAATCACGAACACACTGATCTACAGGAATACATCGGCCAGCACGTTTACGACCACGGGGTGCTGAAATTTGAGGAGGGGCCCCTCGTGAAGGCTTGCCGTAAGTCCAGCCGTCCCTTTCAGAATTTGTCTCAGTGTGATGCCTCAGGTGCGGGAGCGTGGGTCGTTCTGGACGAGCTCAATCTTGCTCCTAGTGAAGTGCTGGAGGGGATCAATAGGCTGCTCGATGATAATCGCGAGATTCACATTGCCGAGACCAATACGACTGTTGTCCCCGATGCCGACTTCGTCGTATTTGCGACGCAGAATCCCGCCGGAGGGGACTACGGTGGGCGAAAGCAGCTATCGAGAGCCCTCAGGAATCGTTTCACGACTATGTGGATAGACTCTTTGTCTTCTGAAGAGCTCCGAGCGATACTGCAGCACAAGTGCCAGCTGGCGCCTTCGATCGCAGCAGCGATGGTGAAGGTTTATGAAGACCTTAGGGCCCATCGAAACGTTGATGCCCTTCTTGCTGGCGGCGGCTCAGATTTGATCACGATCAGAGACATACTGCGCTGGGCACACAGGAGGCCTGGGACGATGGTAGAGTGCGGCCTGGAAGGCTGGTGTCTGTTGGGTGAGAGATTGCGTCATGAAGATCAGCGCGCTGAGGTGGCCAAAGCTATCGCGAAGCACTGTAAGAGTTATGGTGTTACGGCTGAGTCCTATCTGAAGATGAACTATAGGGAGGACCCGTACGTGCTGGAGATCCAAGAGACTGACGCTGGTTCGGGCTTGGTGTGGACAGAGACGATGTGCCGAATGGTTGCTCTGGTCAGTCGCTGTGCTAAAAACGGCGAGTCGGCGCTTTTGGTTGGCGAGACTGGTACGGGGAAGACAACGGTTGTGCAGACGGTTGCGGACTTCCGGCAAATCAAGTTGGAGATCGTGAACTGTCATCAGCACACGGAGCCCGCGGACTTCCTCGGTGCGATGAGGCCGACGGCCGGCAAGAAGGATGTCAGAGGGCTCATCAAGGCCAAGGCCAAGCGTATGTGTGAGCTGGTCGGCAGAGACGTCGATGCGGAGCAGTCGGTTGTTGTAGTGCGGGAAATAGTGAGGGAATACGAGCTCGAGAATGAGGAAGTCAGCGAGGATCCGCCCAGTCCGAAGAGAGCTCGGGTGAGGTCTGAGCTGAGAGCCCTTTGGAGGGAAATAGCAGACCTACGCGCTGATGCCAATCACGATCAGAGTATGGACCACGACCTCTTCGCCTGGCAAGACGGCCCTGTCACCAGGGCTATGCGACGCGAGGGTCATTGGGTACTGCTCGATGAAGCTTCTTTAGCCACCGATGCTGTATTGGAAAGACTCAACTCTGTACTGGAGGCGGGTGAGAGAAGCGTTATGCTCGCCGAGAAGCCCGGGGGAGAGGTGGTCATCGGTGGGGATAAGTTCAGCCTGATGATGACTATGAACCCTGGTGGCGACTTTGGCAAGAGAGAACTCAGCCCGGCTCTGCGATCGCGTATGACTGAGATTTGGGTCAAGGCGCTCGACTATGCTGACGAGGATGAGGACTCCGAGGCCAGCAGGCTCATACGGAAACTCCTCAGTGACGAGGCGAAGACGTTAATGCCGTCCATTCGCCGAGCTGTGGCCTGGGTGGTCGAGAACATACCTGCGCAAGTGCTGCCAATGTCTATTCGTAATGTGGGCCTGTGGGTGAGTGCCTGTAACGAGCTGACTGATATGAGCCTGGGCGAGCGTTACCTGCACGGGGGCACTATGACTGTTGTTGATGCCTTGGTGGACGCTCCTGAGCTGCAGATGGAGGCAATGAAGATGCTCGAGACTCAAGCTCCAGAAGGCACCGATTTGGTGAAGTTCGGTCCGGACGGGTACCAGTGGGTCAGAGACGCCGTGCAACGTGGCGATGCCGGTAAGCTTCCCCTGGCTTTTGTTCTCAGTATTGTCTTGTGATCAGACGGCCTTGGTCCTTTCTCTGTACCGACACCCGCAGCAGGCGTCAGTATAGCGCCGATTCCCTTTGACTTCGCCGCCCCGACAACCGCCCTCAATTTGGGCCGTATTCTACGAGGCTTGACGGTTGGCAAGGGGATGGCGGTGCTGCTTGAGGGACCTCCGGGCACCGGAAAGTCCTCGATTATCGCCGCACTAGCGGCCCGTTGCGGTCGAGAGCTCGTCAGAATCAATATCTCTGAGCAGACTGAGATTGCTGATCTAGTTGGGCAGTTCCTCCCCGCAGCCGGCCAAGGGAGCCATGAGGTGGGCATCGACTTCCGTCCATTCATCTGGAATGTTTGCTCTCAGGTGTCGTTCACGTGGTCCGATGGCGTACTGCTGTCGGCACTGAGGAGAGACAATTGCTGGGTCCTGCTGGACGAGCTTAACTTGGCTCCCCAGCCTGTATTGGAGGGCCTCAACTCCCTGTTGGACCATCGTCGAGAGCTCGTTGTCCCTGAGACTGGCGAGAGGGTGCGAGCTAAGGCTGGCAGCTTCCAACTCTTCGCCACACAGAACCGCATGGTCGACGGCGGCGGACGCAAAGGTCTGCCGAAGTCCTTCCTGAACCGCTTCGTGAAAATCGCGGTGTCCGAGCTATCGTCGAAGGATTCGGAGTCGATCTGCAAGAGGCTCTTCGGCGAGGACATGTGGAACTCCGTTTGCGGAGGAGTGGTAGAGTCTGTCCGGGTCGCCGGCGATATGCGCTTCAGAGGCGGAAGTGGGTGGGAGTGGAATCTCAGAGATGTGAGCCGCAAGTCTGTCCTCACCTGCGATGGCATGCCCCTCGGTTAGGTCCTTCGAGTATCGTCCTCAGTACAACGACGAGCAATCGACCATCTCTCTCCAGCATCGCAGTGCTACCTTCTACTAGCATCAAGGCTGCAAATCCCCAGAAGACCGTGAGGCTTTGCGTCCCGTCGTCTGGGAGGCCTCGTCAACCCAACAGTGGGCCAGGGATTGCGACGTTGAAGATATCGATGTGGGTCTGATGCTCATGAGGAGTGGCTGAGGCTTTTGCTAACTCTAAGGGAGCTAATTTCCGGTCGGGCGATGCTGATATTCTACAGAATCAGTCGTTTGGACTGAGTGCTGGCTGTGCTGCTGTTCTAAACGGTTGGCCTTCTCTTCTGATCGGTGATGGCGGCACCGGAAGAAGACGGATGGTCGAGATCCTCGCCGCCGTGGCTGGGGTAAAGCTCGTGAGTATCCGTATGCACGCGCAGATGGACGCGAACGATCTCGTCGGGCAGTTCGTACAGAAGCCCGGTGGAGGGTTCCAGTGGGTAGATTCGCCTCTGGTATGCGCACTGAAGTCGGGCGACTGGGTTCTGTTCAACTCTGTGGAGCAGTGCCCTTCCGCAGTTGTCGATCGTCTCAACGCCCTGCTGGAGGTCGGCGGTAAGCTGCAAGTACCCGAGCGAGGCCGGGCGAATCCTGAGGATTTGACGGTCACTCCCAATCCTGCCTGTCGCCTTTTCTTCACGGCTGACGCTCGCCACGTTCACATGGTATCAAACCCATTGCGAAACAGATGCGTGGAAATCTTCGTCGACAGCACTGCCCAGGGCGGCGACTTGGAGAAGATCTGTATGGCTGCATCTGGAGGCCTGGTCGAGCGAGTCAATGTTGAGGAAACGCAAGATAGCAAGTTTCAAGGGGTTGCTCGTGAAGCAAGCAGGGCTGCTGCCGTTGGGAAGCACCTGCGGGAAAGGGGATCTGATCTGCGTTCACTACAGCCATTGTTTTGCTGTGACTCTGTTGTGACCAAAACTGTCAACGCTGCTGGCGTGGTGGCAGGAAGAATTCCGGACGACGCGGTTGGTCAGTCCTACGCGTATCAATGGATGCTCGAGGGGACGGTCGGCACGCCTTGGGACGTGGAGGCGAGGGTGAGGAGCTTGCCTCCGAGTCTGAATGTGGTCCCCGAGATTGTCAGAGACATGTCCAAGCTGTCGGCTACTGATAGGCGATGGGTAGCCAAGACTTATTTGCGTTTGCCTCCTAAGGAGGGCACACTGCTCTATCAACTCGGTCATCCTGAAGAAGCCGATGGGCTGGCACTGCTGAGCGGAAGGCGGTTGGAGTTGATCAAGGCTGTGCGAGAACGCATCGGAGAGCTCCCGAGAGACCCGCGAGTTATGCCGTACTTCTGTCGACTATTGGTGGTGTTGGGCTCCTATGACCAGCTGAGCGCCCAGGCGGAGACCAGCATTCTCATATTCCTGCGGGAGTTCATGGAGGCCAAGAAGATCCAGTCACCGCGAACCACTCGGCCGCCTGCTGCCGCTGTCGCCTGTCCGGCTCACTTGCCCATGTACGCAAGCGCTAGCGAATCTGAGCTCGAGCTTATCCTGGAAGCCGCTATCAGAAACATCAGCAGCCTGTGTCAATCGTTCTGGCGCGATCAGCATCCTCAGACTCTTGGAGACCTTCTGGCGCAGATACGGAGCCTGGGAGTCCTGGCTAGACGAGCGAGAGCCGGTGACGAGGACGCTAAGGAGAAGTTGATTAAGTTGGAGACCGCCTTGACAGAAACTGTAACTAGAATTATCACCACAACCCGTGAGCAGCATGAGAAGACCGCCACTGACGATTCCGATTCGACGCCGAAGTGGCCTGCTGAGCTTCTGAAATGCTCTGGTGAACTCAGCGCTCAGCGTTACGACCACTTGGCTTTGGCCTGCCCTTGGCCGGTGATCGACAGTCTGGCCTTGCGGACCGAAGCGGCTTGGAGCACCGGATCGATATCCTCGGACCTAGCGTCTGTGGAGAGCCTTTACTCTAAGCTCACCAGGAGAGGTCCTGAGGCCCTCCTCCGGGCACATGGTGGTTGGGCTACGGTCCTTGGAGCTTCCGTCGCCGAGGCGGTTCTGCGGTGGCCGATAAGTGAGGTACCGGAAGCGGCGAAGCTGGCTTCGTACATGAGAGAAGTGACGCCTTCCGCGGCGAAGGCGGAGGAAGCTGCTAGTCTCAGCTGCGCCAACGTGATTGAGAAATGCTGTCGAGGAGCCGTGGGCCTACCGACCTTCATAGACGCTTCGGAGCCGATCGCAGAAGTGTGTAGCCGAGCTTTGGATGAGGAGGCTGATCCCTATGCAAGATTAGCGCTGGCCGCGTCGTGGCACCTCATTCTGGGAGCAGGAGTAAGCCGACCTTCGTGAGAGTATGTATTTAACGCTTTCCTCGTCAGATTCTTCACCTGGAGACGGACCCTACCGAGTCTCGCTCGGCCTGGTGCATCCACGCTCATCGATTCACCACAGATCTCGAGAGTGAGCTCGACATAAGGCAACGTTGCCTTGATCTGGCTGCTGTGGGAGCTGGTGGTAAGTTACGTATCTGTCAAAATTTTGGCAGTTGCAATAACGAGTCGCTTTTGGTGGCGTCGTTGGCCCGAAATTTAGGCGTCGCACTTCTCGAAAACGGTCTCCTATTCTCCCAGGCATCGCTTCGCTACGCCGCGCACTTGAGAGCTTGACCAGAAGCGTATCGGAGGTGGAGAACACTCTGTGCGTGCGGGAGATCCCGGCCGGTCGCCCTGAGGCTGTGGATGAGGCTGTCTGGGAAAGCAGCGGGCTTGCTGATGTTAATAGAGAGGAAGCCAACTACAGAGTGAGCGGAGAACTCAGGTGGTATGTTGCACTTACCTGATTGGCTGTCAGGAGTTGCGGACCATCGTTCACGGGTTCGTCCAGTCAGTGGTGGTGCCATTGATGTCTGACGGCAGCGGTCGGTGGCGAAAAGAGGGATTGCAACTTGACGAGGCTATGGTTTTAACACAGAGCGCTGCTAGTGTTGCTGAGACATTGACGTGAGGATGCAACGGCTTCGACGGCACACTGTGACCATGGGACCTCCATTCATCTCACAGGACCTCCTTCCCGGCGCACGCCGACATCACCCGACCCTTAGCACTAGACTGCCTCGCAGTGGCGTCAGGAGTCGCTGCTATCGCCATCAAGCAGGAAAAGGGCAAGAGGGCTCCACACGTCAAAGACACACTTAGAAGGTGAGTCCGTCTATCTTCATAATACCTGTTCCTGTGAGCTCCGTTTATAACATATCCACTCGAAATTGTCGCTACCAGAAGCCCACCTGAGGAGGGTCAGCTCTCCCGAAGGGAGTCTCCCCTATTTAAGGCTGGGACTGGGAGTCTTGTTCAAGCACGAAGTTATTTTCTGTGTCTCTCCTGATGGACGTGCTTTTCAGGGTCCATCTCCCCCTGCGAACAAGTTCCCTTACCGCGCAAGGCTCGGATGAGGCCACCTACGATCCCACTGTTGCTTCGCTCGCCCTGCGCTCGTTCGGCGTTGCCCGCGCTCAAGCGGACCGAGTTGACGATGGCCGGGATGCCGCCTTGGAGCATGTGGATGCCCTGGTATCGGAGTTCGAGCGGCTGGAGGAAGAAGAAGCGAGCGCTAAGAACGAGGGTATGATCAGACAGAACGAGGTGACCTTCATCGAGCGGATGAGGGAGCTCACGAACGAGGATGATAATGACCTCGAGAAGCTGCAGCAGGAGTACAACGTGAAGCTGTTCGAGGATGCATCTCATAGCAGAGTCATACGCCAGCTGGAGAGTGATGATGTCATTGCTGATATTGGCGGGGCAGATGAGGACTCGAGCGAGGTGCTCGACGACGATGATGAGATGGGGCTCTCCCGGGCTAAGCTGGGCTCTAGTGCGGAGGCGCTCCGTACGCTTGACAACCTATCTGGTCTGTTGGTTCATGCTGTGACGGATGAGGATGATGCGGCTGATGGGCAGGGCCTCATGGACGAGCTTCTTGGCGAGGCCTGGGGAGATCTGCTCAAGAGCATTAAGGATGATGAGCTGGTGACGGGCAGGGACTCTGCCCCGGCGGATGCCATCATTGGACCATGGATCAATGGAGATGGCTTACCGTTGGTTTTGGGCAGGCTGAGGCGTCTCACCAGAGATCTCGATAGAAAGATCCTGGGTGAGGAGTTGATGCCGTCTGTCGAGAAAGAAGAGAAGGAAGTGGAAGAGGCTGATGAAGGCATAGAAAAGGATGAAAGTGAGATGACCATTGATGAGCTAGAGCAGCTGGAGAGAAGACGGCTGAAGAGGGAGAGTGAACTCAAGGTGAGGCTATACTTGCCATCACGGCTCGCACTGTCGTTTGTCTGCATTGGTTCAGAGTTGAACTCCACCCTCGTTAAGTCTGGTTTGCGAAATCACCGCCGTCGCCTCCTCCCCGTTCACTGTAGTTCTCTTCAGGTCCGCCTGCGGGACGTTATTAACCGCAAAGGTGCCCGAGCGACTGAGAAGTTGTCTTTCTATTTGGAGTCCGCTGACGGTAGAGCTCTCGATCTCCTCAACTGCCACTTCGTCCACCCACTCACCCTGCTCCTCAACCACCTCGGAGGCGATCAACCGGGCTATTCCGGAAGGTCATCCCGCCGTGGATGCCTGTCTGCGGGCAGTGAAGAAGTTCTTGGAGTCTTGCACCCTTGGCTCAACCAGTCCCATGTCCGCCCTGCTGATGCTCGAAGAGTGTTTGGATCGCTATGACGCCCTGGTTCGGGCTGTTCCGTCGCACTTGCTCAAGGCTGGTGCTGGCGCTGTGACCAGTGTCAGGCGTTCGGTGGCAACCTTCAGAGCTATGCAGGTATGCTCGGGCGTGACTGAAACGACTTTCGGGCTCGGAGGTCACATGGCCTCCGTAGCATGGCAACATGCTTATCGGAGATCCTCATTCCGCGCGGTGCTGGTTTCTCCGGAAATTGCGTCAGTTTTCTTCTTCATCGCTGATGGCGTTCCTCTGGGAGGAATTTCTATTTGCTTTATGTGTCTTCCTTATTATCGTAGATTGCTTCCTGGCGGGACCTTCGAGCCTCTCGAGAGGCCTACTGGCGCTCCAAGGCTCGCGGCCGCTGGTTTGCCCGTCTCTGGTCGGCGGCGAAGAGCACCAAAATTGAAGGCTCTGACGATAAGCTGAAGGCCGAGCTCTTCGACACCGGCATGAGGTGATTTGTCGTATTTCGACGCCTGAAGTAACGGTAGTGTCCGCCCAGGTTCCTTCGCACCTCCCCGTTGGTGCAGTTCTCCGAACGTGTTGCAATTATCAAGACTGTCGGCGATATGCTGCATGTACCTGTTCTTCAACACCTGCACGGCATGGCTATGGTGTGGCTGCCGTACGTAGACAAGCAGATGGAGATACACAGAAAGGTGAGGGATGGGCAGAAGCTGCATACTCCAGCGACAGTAGAGCTATCGTTATTCTACGTGTTCATAGTGTGATCGTGAGGGCTGTCATGAAGTAACTTTATTTTGTCTTGTTCTCGATTTCTAGTCGCCTTACCGTATTCCTGCTTCCCTGTGTATGGAGATGTCTCAATGCGTTTCTCATTGCAGGCATTGGAGAAGGAAGTGCGAGAGCTCATCCAGTGCGCGCGCTGGGACCTCGGACCATCTGCCAATCACGCAGCCTTCCGTGATATGACGAAACGTTCCCATAAGCAGCTAGCGAAGGCAGCCAGAGTGTAAGCCACCGGCCAGCCAGGGCGAAGGAAGTTGATGCCTGTCGTCAGGTTTGACTCAGCGGTATTAGCGCCTACTGATCCTGTGCTGGCCACGATCACACTGACACCGCCCTTGAAGCTGGGCTCCGAGATGGAATGCGCGGAATTGTGCGAGGCGCTGGCGGACACTAAGGCCTTCTTGACGGCTCAACCGCCCAATCCGGTGCAGGCTAAGAAGAGGCAGATGATGCAACTCAAGGACTTCATAGACGAGGAGGTATCGCTCAACCGCCCGGGGCTGTCTATAGCGACCAGCTGCAGTCGGAGATGTCGTGATGTATCAGATGCCACTCGCGCCGGGCAGCCCGGCCAACATCGATCTCTCCAGAGAAGTGATGGCAATGAAGCCTCTGATGAGCGAAGGGGGAGATGACTCTAAACGAAGCCGAACCTTCAATGTACGACTCAACGTGTATCCATTTTCGAATGATTGGATCGGAAGCCTTCTCCGAATTGTTAGATATGCCTTCACGAATGGTTGAAGTTATCGTCGCTCCACAAGACTCCGCCGAATCTGGATCTCACCATGGACCAGTTGAAGTGGTGGATGCAACGTAAGTGGACAATTGTGTGTGGACAGGGCGAATGCTGCACGCTCACTTCGGTATCCCTAGCACCTACTGAGAATGGTATACTGATCTGTTCAGACGTCGTTCAAGCGTTCCATCGCCTGCTCGATGCAGTGGCTCGTCGCCATTATCTTCAACGTATGGAGGAGGCGAGCGTCGTACTCTCGAAGGTGGACTCTATTGTGACTAACGGCCAGGAGGGCATTGTATCATTGGTGCAGCTTTTGGACTCAGCCGTTCACGAATCAGCGGTGAGACCCTCACCTCGGTTCCTCAGTTGGTGGTGATATGTTCATTCTCCGTGGTCTCAGGCACAGGCGTCCGCGATAGCCTCAGACACCCTTCCGCCGATTCCCGCTGTTGTGAGAGCCTGTCTCGACGCTCACGCGCCGGAGGTCGGTGAGATTGAGTCACTTCTGCACAGACCTTCCGAAGAGGACCAGCAGCCCTTGCTGGTCAGGAAGGAGTGGATAGGGACGCTGAAGGAAGCTGCGGGGTAAGCTCCTGCTAGGGATTCTTATCACAATTCCCTTTGATGGACTCGGCAGAGCTTCACGGAGTCGTGTCTCTCGATCCAACAGTTTGCATGTTCGGCTGTGTTCAGAGCGATGGCAGAGTACCTCAACTCATCGTCATGCCTGTCTCTGGTGCCGAGACTTGAAGAAGTGGCATCTGAGCTCTCCTCGGCGGCTGCTGGCCTCTCCGTTGAGCTCGCGCCGGTTGAGGCCGCCCCTGGAGCGGTAGACTTGGCTGAGTGTCTGGCCAAGATCGTCAGTGGGGAGTTGCCATGTGATGGTGATGATGCTGCTGAAGCGTTGAGGAATCTCAAGGGGGGCAAGATGTAGAAGTTTTTAACAAAGGCCATCCGTGCTAAGTATTCTTTCTCCTCAGCCCGGCGAGTGCCCCGACCAGTCTCCTTGCCACTTCCGTGACTTCTGTCGAGGAAAAAGTTGGATGCCTCGTTGATGGCGCTGCACTCCATGCTCAAATTCGTCACCCATCTGCATCAGGAAGGTCTCAGCTTAGCTGAAGGAGAAGATGCCGAGGGAGGAGAGGGACGAGAAGGTAGTGCTTCAGGCGATTTGGCGTACCACTCGTCCTGATAATTTCCAGCTAGCGTGCTAGGATCTTCTGTAAGACCCGAGGTCGTCCGTGAATTTCCGACTCATTTTGCGGTACTTCTTGCCCCTTCGCCCAGTGATACTATGAGAGCAACTAGAGCCGTCTATCGTCTCGGACTCATCACGTGATTGGTTTCTCATCAGGCACGACCGACTGGCAACAGGGCACGGGTTTGGGAGAAGGCTCTGGGGCTAGGGATGTCAGTGATGAGATTGAGGATAAGAATATGTTCGACACGGTACAGGAAGAGAAGAAGGAAGAGCAGTCACAGCAGGAGCCGCAGGTAGGCCGGGTGGTCGGCCGGTGATTGATGTGAATATTGCAGGATACGGAGCAGGATAAGAACGAGGGAGTTGAGGTCGGAGATATCATGGATGTTGAAGGGCCCGAGGAGAACGTTCAAAGTAGTATTCCGGGTGGGTTGCCCCTACGAGCGTGTTTACATCGATTACGGTCCGAATGAATTCGATGACGGGTGCCCAAAATACTAGGGTGTCGACTGAAGCAGGGAAGAGTGTGTTTCCCGGACTGCTGAGGGGGTTTCAGAATATACCGATGATCGGCATAGACCGGGCTGGTTTGATGATGTGAGTGTCAGGAGAACCCAACGAGGAGGATGAGAATGAAGACAAAGAAGATAACATGGATAGAGAGATGGGGGATGTCGACCTGAAGGAGGGGGCGAGATAGAGGAGAAGCTGAAGGGTCCGGAGGAGCAGGAAAAGGACGAGGAGGTAATACTGCTGGACTAGCGCGATGTCGTTCGAATATCGCTCGGTCGAGTGCTTCATGCATTCCATCCCTGCTATGACTTGCGTGACGACCTGTCTTCTGCGTAGGGCTCTGACTCAGAGAACGAGGATGGTGGTGAAAATAAACAGGACGAGAATATAGAAACGAAAGGAGGAGAGAAGCAGTCTGAAACCGATGTTGTTGCTGCTGAAGATCAAGAGGGAGAGGCCGATGAGAAAAATGGTAAGAAGATCGTTTCGCTCCGCTGGGGGGGGGGGGGGCTGAGGTGGTATGGTCTACTCAGACGGTGAGAATGAGAAGGAGTCTGAAGAAGGCGAGGACAATGAAAAACAAAGCGAAGAGAACGGAAAGGAAGATGAAGGCGAAGGTAATACCGTTTTGTTCTCCGAGGGAAATTTGTCTTCGTTTGATGTGTCATCCGTGGACGACAGTCTCTAAGACTGCAACAAGCTAGCTTAAGTCGCTAGCCTCGAATAAGCGTGTTCGATTTTTAGGCAGTATCAACGAGGAAAGCGGCGATGAGGACGATGAAGCCTTCGAAGCGTCGTTAGCCAAGGCTAAGGAAGATCAAGGTAAATATATGATCGACTCAACGCGTGAGACTCCGTGAGCCTCCAGATTCCGGCGAGGAGGGTGATGAGAATGGAGAGAACGCTCGACAGGATGGTGAGGCAGATGAGGACGATATGGACCTTGATGATGATATGGTAGGGGGCGGAGCGAAGCTGCTGGTCGGGGATTGTTTCACTTGCAGGCTCTCGATGGCGATGTTGGGGGCGACTCCGACGATGCTGTTACTGATGATGAGGAGGATGCTGACTTGGACGACGAGGACGCCAAGTCAGTGCATGACGAGGATAAGGAGAAGGAAGGAGAGGAGGAGGTAGTAGGGAGAACGCCCCCGGTACTGTCACACCGCATTCTTCGTAGGCTGAGACGGCTCCAGAAGATGAGACCGACAAATTAAACTCGGCAGAAGCTGCTGAGGATCAGGACACTCTCATGGAGAATGCCGCGGAGGCCGCGCCCCAACCACAGAAGAACGCGGCAAATCCTGAAGACGACGAAGGTAGTTACCATGAGACAGTCGTAGTGAGCGAGCTCGGGGATGTAGGTACCCAGGGCGAGGAGCTCACGGGAGGTAGAGATAATGATGCTCATAATGAGGAAGAATCTACGAGAGACCAACCCCAGGGTGCTGAGGTGAGAGAATTGATCGTTATGAGTACAGGGCCTATTGCTTGATTTGTTAGGATGCCGGCAGAGATCAGGAAGGTGCGGCGATCCGGGAGAGTGGGCCTCAGGGGCAGTCCAGCAAGCAAGAGAAGAGCAAGGTGATACCGAGGTTGCTATTCTCACTGTTATGCCCGCCAAATTGTTATGGGCATGCCACTTGATGTTGCTAGTACTATGGTCGTTGGTGCAGTGAGACTGTTACAGTGTTCTGGACGATGCGACATCGAGAAGGTGGATAGCCGGGCCTGGCTTATGTCTCGCTGCTTGACCAGGCACCACCAGCGCCGCCCAACCCTCTTAAGGATTCCGTCGAAGAGGTGGAGAAGTGGCTCAAGCGCATTCAATTGATGGACGAGGATGAGTCTGCCGAGGATAGTGAGGAGCAGGCTGGAGGAGAAAATGATGAGAACCAGGATGAACAGGGCCTGAATAGAGATGCCGTAGGGAACCTAAAAGATCTTCAGTGTGGAGGCAGGCGTTCAATTCAGGCCCAGGACGAATCTTCAAAGTTGGAAGGGGTAGCGCAGGCCACAGGCGAGAGCGCTGAGCATGCTGGAGAGCTAGAGCAAGAGGAAGACGAGGAGGCAACTTCTGAAGCTGATGAAATGGATGTTGATGAAGAAGATAAAATGGAGGAAGAAAAGGAGGGACTCGGTAGGCGCCGACGCTCATGTGAGAAAAGCTTCAACCCCACCGCTGTAGGTCCCGCTCCGCCCAAGTCGGCCGAGGACAAGACCTTCAAGGATAAGCAGAAGGCTGACGAGAAGAAGGACGATAAGGAAGAAGCCGAGGCCTCGAGCGAAGAGCAGGGTGCGGCTGAGAAGAAATCCAAGGCCCCCTTGCGTTCCGAAGTCTCCCGGAACCCGCAGGCTCTATCGGCATCCGTTGATGAAGACGGCGATGTCAAAATGGATGGTGAGGGCGAGGATACCATCTACAACGCTGGTGGAGAGGGCGATGTTAGCAACGACCGACTGCAGCATATCGACCGTTTATCCTCGAGCGTGTGCAGTGAGCTCACAGAACGGTTGCGTATGGTCCTCGAGCCCACCAAAGCGTGGTGGTATGCAAGGCGACTATAAGACGGGCAAAAGACTCAACATGCGTAAAGTTCTCGCATGGGTGGCCAGTGACTACAGGAAAGACAGAATATGGCTTCGAAGGAACAAGCCAAGCAAGAGAGAGCATAACGTCATTGTTTGCTTGGATAATACGAAGTCAATGCGGTCTAACCAGTCTGGCGAGCTATCCTTGTGTGCTGTTCATGCCATCACTCAAGCTATGTCCCGTCTCGAGATCGGTACGGTTGGAGTCAGCTCGTTCGGCAGCTCAGTCCGGCCGTTGAGGACACTGGCTTCACCGGCTCCGCTGAACCTGCCCGAGCTGTTGCAACATTTCAACTTTGACGAGGAGAGTGCTGGTTCGATGTCTCGTTCTTTACCCGCCGTTCTGGACGACTGTGATGAGCAGTTCAGTCACGTCGCGGGTGGTGACTTTAAACAAGCCTGTCTAGCTGTTATCGTGACAGATGGCCGCTTCAACAAGGAGGCTGTACGACAGTCGGTGCAGAACATGCTCAGCAAGAACCGTTTACCGGTTCTCATCATAGTCGATGAAGCAGCGGAGTCTGGCCGATCTATCTACAATTTGAAGGAAGTTGTTCGAGATCCTACCGGCCGCAGTAGAATGGCTCCTTTCCTATCCAACAAGGATTTCCCATTCCCCTTCTATGCTGTTATACAAGACGTCTCGCAGCTGCCTAATGTCCTTAGTGATGTTATCAAGCAATGGATCGAAGCCACTGCTACGAGGTAGTATTGGCCTCATAGTAGCCGCCGAGGCCCTTACCAACGTACGTTACTAGTGTTACTCTTTACTATTGTTTCATTGATTGCTGGGTTGTGCTGCGTAGTAGTTGATGGTGCGGGTGGGTGATGTGCTTCTAAAATGGAGTCCGAGCAACCTCGGAAAAAACCAGATGCCTGTGACGAGACATCACGCAGTATTCTCACTCGTCAAAGCGGAGCAACACCCGGAACTCGATGATCAAGCTTCTCTCAGCAAGGGGTTTGTCAGGAATACCAATTGAGAAAGATGTCGTAGATCGATACGTGTCCTTTGTGATTGAGACACGAGACGGGAGTACGCAGGAAATCTTCTGCCACGATTCGTGGCCCACGAAGGCTCACTACGGACGGAACACAACCGCATACTGATTACTCAGGATCGACCATAATTCGTTTGTCGCTGTCCCATGCACGCCTTTTGAAGACCATAACACCCGAACGGGGATCAGTGAAGTGCAGCATCAGGGCGGATGCTCGGAGTCGGTCCTCGAGGGCCGTGTCTCGCACGAAGTTGAACGCTCTCGTCAGCAGGTGTTCGATGTGCGACTGTGGTCTCTCGTTGAAATGTCCTACTCCTCCCTGACCTGGCCGTGCCCAACTCAGAAACAACACCCTTGCCGTTGCGCGAACCTGATTCGAGTGCACCGCAACCGAAAAGGGGCTTCCATACCATATTCCTTATGTATCGCCGTTCTAAGGGGCGTTTGATATGCTCGGCCACCTCCAGAGAAATTGCGCAGTCAAAACGACCAAGTTTCCTGAGGCGTCGCGAGAACTGAGTGGAGCGAATTCGTAACGCAATGTTACATCATCTCAGCGTCATCTGTGAGGTCGACACTGTCGCAGCGCCCACCCGAGAGAGTCTTCGTGTGAGGATTGCCATCGACGCAAACGAGCCGCGGATTCTTCTCGAAGACCGCAGCCACTGCCTGAGAGCTTGACTCACCAAGACTCGTGTCGGATACAGCACGGTTATCCTGAAGCCGCTGGACGAGGGCGGACCTCGACGGACGTATGACAAGTTCATAATCGCGTTGTTAGTCGATATGAAGCCCAGTTAGAGTTGGCTGCTCTCGTCAAATAGTCGAACCTCGTCACCTCGAAGTCCCTCGCGTAGAGGCCCAATCCGCAGCCCAAGTCGATAACTGACTCGCATGCAACATATGCAGGGTCTGTCTCGTTGAACATCACAGACGCGAGCGTTGCTGCGAGGCTGTTGTCATGAACGTGGAAGTCCGCGGCGTCCTTGCCAGTCCATGCCCCTGAGTAACCACTATCGAGCTTTCCCAGTGGATCCACAGCACCTGTCTCGAGTATCGGTATCTCCTCCGGTGGTCCTTGCAAAAGCTCCAACAGCAACTCATCCGCTTCTTGCATATGAGCTACAGTGTTCCCACGGAAGTGCCTGTACGACTGTGAAAAGCTCATTCGATGCACGACGCTACAATAAGGCCGCCAGAAAAGTCTTCGCTTGCGGAACAGTATAAACCCGTCGTTCAGGCGACTCTATGTTCTTCCTCAAGTATTCTTCGACAGTCGTGAAGTTCGAGCTTCCTGAGACGTCGCGTTGCCTACAGGCACTGCACTGGTTGGAGTACCGAGTTGCTCGTCCAAAACCGGCAGAAGCATTGCCGGAATATTATTCCAGTGCGCATCCAACTCGAAAGCCCCGACCGGATAGATGCACGCGCCTAGGATGAGCAACCCCCATCTCATTATCATAACTGCAACGGTGATGAAAGTGTCCTAGCCTAGGACTCCTAGGGTTGTCCCACTCTCATGTCTGAGCGCTACATTTCTGGCTCGAAAAGCTAGCCCCAACTACTCGAAAACCGTGGAGGAGAATCTGAGCGCCGGCCTTTACCGAAGACCTCGCTGCGAGCGAGTCGCCCAGTTTCTTGAAAGCTGGCTAGAATTGCTTTCACTAGCAATTTGACTAGAAGGGAGCTTTCTCGAGACGACAAAAGGTCAGCTGAGGGCCTCATCACGAGGCAGGTAAGGACCATCGTATTGCTACACCAAAGATGTGCAAACTGACTAACACAACGCTCAAAGACTCAACAGAAATGACATAGGTGATTACTACCGTAATAATACCTATTCTACTACTGATAGGCATTTGCCCCCGATAACGATAATGTTGACGACGCTGACTAAGCTTGTACATGACTTACTAATTACTCCCTCATGATAACACCAACGTGCAGTGACTGATAATCAAATCAAACATCGTAGTTTTAATTTCTGGCTGTTCAAAATCCGCTTCGCTCCGCCCACTGTCTCAGTCGGGCGTCCCCTTCGGAGCCCCTAATAAGTTCTTGACAACGAGCTTTGCTCGGAGGCGGCTGCGCTGATGCCTCCCCGTCCACAGTAGGACCGTTCTCTTCGTCAACTATAGCCATCATGCGCTTGTGAGAGGCTTGAAGTGCCGCGCGAAGATCTTCAAGCGACATCTGCCCGAAAGGTTTCGATCATCGATTAAAAGCGATTCTCACCGAAGTAGCGCTGGCCCTGGTGGCTTCCGCGAACTCAGCTGTTTGTGGGGTCGCACTCGCGCCGACCGCATCGGAAGTCCTCGAGGAAGCAGCCACTCCTGTGAGGAATAGCGTCCTCGCATCTTACTCCGGATACACCGTACCGTAGACCGTGTCGAGTCTATCGCATTGCAGCTGATCGAAGCTCGAGCGAGGCGGGAGTCCGAAGCCCTCGATGTGCCCGGGCCAAGATCCGGCGCTTGTAGTGGTACCTGCGCGCTTCATAGCTCACATGCAACCTACAGACTGCAAGCACAGACCTCAACGCGAAGGACAAGAGTACCATGCATCAGCCGACAGTTGAGTCCAACCAGGAACTTCGCCCAGTTCCAGCAAATCAACATCAAAGAAGCGTTGCATCATGTCAACCTCAGGGCGTACGCCAATGAAGCTACGAAGCGAGGCCCTCCTACTTCCCTCACTATCCTCTCGAACGGTGGAGTCGGTCCTAAAATGGAGCTTCTCGGCCCTCGGATTCGCATCAAGGAGCACGTGGGGCTGGGTCTGCCTGTGGGTGACGAGCATGCTGATCGACTTCAGGAAAAGGCCAGCAGAAGTAACAATACCCTGACAGACGCCAATTTACCTATCGGCAAGACACTGGGGAGGATACCCCTCGTAGAGACAACCAACAAAACGCCCGAAATGAATTTCGCAACTCAGACTGGCTTCAGTGGTGATAGAGACTTTCCCACAAGCATTCATCCAGCATGTCTCACGGAGATTCACTAAAGGAGGGGAGATCCTCGGTAATACTCCTGCTAGACTTTAGACTATCACGCTGCTGCTTGAACTCCTCGAACATTTCCTGAAGAACGTAATGATCGTCAGCGGAGCGAAGCACCTCGGAAATGACAGATTGCCTCGTAGTCCTCAGCTTATGCACGTCGCCCGCGTACAACCGGCTTGCTCCAAGCGCTCTAAGCGACTAGTGTATTCATTTCCACGTGATTGAGACGCAGCATCTCGAACACTTCCAGACATATGACCCGCAGCTTAGCCTTGTCGGCTTCCGCCAGATTCGTCTCTGAGCCTCGGCGCCCAATGCGCCGGCCGGCCTCCTCAGGGGCTGCCAAACGAGATCATTAAGGTTTTGCAATATACTTCTGTGTTGCAGTAACCTTCGCAAGGGAGGACGTCTAACATCTCCTGATCTTCCTGGATTTTTTGGTCGGTGGGCCTCCAGGGCAATTTCTTCGACCTGATACAACCGTAGCAAAACTAATACGCATAGTTCCTTCCATAATAATTCCGGGTGCCGGAAATCAACTGCTGCATTCTCGGCACCCGAATGAGTTCCCCGTTGACCGAGTGCTTCTAGGAACCACAACCACATCGTATGCTTGAATAAGAACAAGTGCTCAGCGTGAACCGAACCACCAGTCAGTACTATTGAAAAGCTATCGAACTAGGGTAATACCATTGACTGTAGTGATACATAGCTCCCTTAGCACTAGTTAATAGAGAGAGCCCAGCCCTGCCCCTTACCGCCATGCCCAGCTAGGTGCCGTCATGAGCTTGTTGTCTCGGCGTACGAACTGAGACCAACAACCACCACGAGTTCAGTTTCCGAGACGGCTACCTCCGGCCTGCTGGTAACTTCTTGCATTGCGGCTGTATCTACTCGCTGACCTTCGCATAAACCCTGCACAAAAGCTCACTCTGTCCCGTTCGGACGTTAACCGCGCATACCGGCAAGCAAGTTTAGATCATTACAGTAGCGCTAGCATGGACTTGGATTCGCTGTGATCTATCTGCTCACTTTCTTATAAGCCTCATCCATCATTCTCAGGAAAGAATTGCGTCTCTCTTCGACAACTGGCGAGACCTTCATGCGTGATGCAGTCACACGCCGGTGGGCTGATCTGTGAGCGACCGCGAATCACAGTCAACTTCTTTCAGAAATTCACTTCGACAGAGATTGGACAACTCTGGTCATGAAACTCTGGCACGATGCCAAGAGATGCAAAATGCCGATAGAGCTTCGCTCCGCTGGAGCACCCCCTTGCCTAAGGATCTCGACTGGAACAGTCACCGATTGGTGACCGGCCTCAGTGTGTTCAGCCAACCAAGGGTGTCTCAGCGCTTCCTGAAATATCCTAGCTCTTCATCTCGACTCCAAACGAGCTGCTACTTGCGACGTGAGTCTGTCACTCTCCCTCCGGCAAAGTAAACCCTTGAGGAATCGGAGACACTCGGAGGAGAGTTTGTACTGAAAGTGAGATAGATGAAGCGTCCCAAGGGACTCGGGCCTCGTCAATTCGCTTAGTCGTGACGAATTACAAATCGTCGAAGCAACCCTACTTGTACCACATCGAGGGACATACTTCACCTCAGCGGAACAGCACACGAAGGATCAGTGTGCTCGTAGAAGAGCAGATTTCGGCGGCTGCATAAAAGACAACAAGTGCCAACATATCACTTTCTCTTTCTGATGAGTCCATCGAATGCGATTCCTCAGGATACTCGTCATTATTTCGCTTGGTGACGTCCCGCCGTAAGGATAATAACCATACCTGGGAACGGGTATCAGGTCGTTTACGCGCGAGTGTACAATCTCCCAGCGACAATGGATCGATTCAGTAACGACGAGCCAGAACATCCTACGCAAATGAATTTACCGTATATGGATTGCACATGTTCGTACTCGAGCGTGAAACCATTCAGTCAACCTTCGCGGCTTCAGTCGGGAGAGCTTGGAAACAGTACAGCAAAAGATACATGAGGACTCCCAGACTCCACAGATCGACGGGGAAGCTGTAGTTCTGCCCGAGCAGCTCCGGGGCAAGGTAGTGCGGCGAACCGCAAAGTTCTTCGAGGCGGCCAGCTGAGATGAATGGAAATGGAGCTACAACGCGGCTACTGTACAATGAACTCCAACACGCGCAGCACAACATACAGCCCCACGGGAGACTTCCGGGAGCAACCCCGCACCGCTGCAAGCGCGGCGATCGACCCGACAGATCGACGAAGGATAGTTCAGGCGAATTCACTGAGGAGTGCCTCTGAGAGACAGCTCGTCATACTTATTGACGTTGAAATTTTCTCTTCGCGAATGAGTCGAATCTTAGGATATCGCTTGGTGGCTATGCAAGGCCTTGGTGTGAATAACAAGCTTACGGCAGGAAACGTCGGTGGCGAGACCGAAGTCTATCATCTTCACTCTACACGTCTTCACATCCCCCTCGCCGTCCAGTAGAAGATTTTCGGCTTTGATGTCTCGGTGGCAAATACCAGCCGAATGTATTGAATCAATTGCAGAAACAACCTGGCTACGAGGACCACAGCGTAGAGGTACACCCGATCCCTGCAAGTGGCAAACTACCGGCACACACGGGCTGCGTCCTCTTCGCAGAAGCGTCTCATTTCAATAACTTTTTGAAGGAGTTCGCCTCCCGTGCATAGCTCCATAACTATATACCTGCACGTATGCGCGACGTGATGGCAGCTGATACAACATTGAGGATCACAGGAAGTGGCGGTCTTTGAAATAGTCGTGGCAGCGGATAATGTGTTCGCTACGAACTCGCATGAGGAGAGTGACTTCCCGATCGAACCTGAGCGCCTGTCCAGATAATGAGCTGAACTGCAATTGCGGTGCTCCCAGATCACATTGTCACACTTCCATCACAGCTTTGTTCAAGGAGCTTCACAGCCCTTCGTTCGCCATTCTCTCGAAGGGTACATGTCCGCACTTGTCCGAAACTGCCAGAGCCTAGTACCTTCCAGAGAGAAAATCGAGCGACCAGATTTCGCACGTATAATGGAAAGGCGTACGGATAGCTAAAGCGGGTCTTACTCGCCACCAAGCCATACCATATCGTGCCTTAGGGTTCGAAAATGACGTGAATTGAATGTCTCGCGGAATGATTTCACGAAAATCTGGGAAAGCTAACCCTCCCCTATGTGAACCCGAGTCGCGGTTCCGAGGTGGATCGTCATTGGAAATATGTGACTGGGCACTCAGCCCTGTCCCACATGGCCGATATCGTAGCGTGCACGTATGTTCTCATACAGCTTCGCCCCGTGAGGGCTGGTGAACTCCGCAAACGAAGAATCTACCTGAAACACAGCGACCTCGCGCGACAGGCAAGTCGCTACTTTTGAGAGGCGCCCTCTGAGATGAGCAATCATAACGATCATCTTACCGGCTGTGAATTCAGACAGCCCATGGACGTGCCAACTCAACTGCGTTGGAGAACGAGCACGCGTGCAAACGCGTTGTTGACAGCGGAGCGAAGCAATTTATGTTGTCAGCTTTTCAACCAACGCATTTTCTTATCTTTCGCCGCCATGTCAGATGGGAATCGGTGGTAGTAATGGGGGGGATGCCTTCTTGCTCTAAAATATCATTCGTGTAATCGTTGAAATACTAGATTGACCGTCGTTCTCGGCAGGCTTCGTTTTGCGATCGCTCTCGAGAGCTCTGAAGTGTGTGGGAAATTCTGCAACTTCATTTTAATAGAAACCCCTCTCGCAAGCTGTATTCGTGCGACCAAAGGGTAGACCTAGGCGTCCACGAGGCGCATGATGCCTAGCCCTGGATGTCTCATTAGGAAAGGCCCTCGGGTTCGATGTTATTTTCGGGTTCTCAGGGTTCGGTTCTCTCGGTTGCCATCGAGCTTCGATAGCTCGGGGCATTCCCCGAAGACGTCACCCAAAGCAGTGAGGAAGAGGTCGGAAAGTTTTCATATGGAGCACGATGAGGAGAGCGGAGATAAGAGCCCTAAGAAAATCGCAACGGAAAGACAACGCTCCCTGGTAGTATGACGGTGCAGAATTTTCATGACTTCGTGTGAGCGTGAGAAACTCCGCTTGTTGGATCTACGCGAACGGACTCCGTGCCGAGTGGGTAGGCCGCTTAGAGTTCCCGGAAACTGACTTGTCCGTGGGGTCCTTTTGGTAGAGAACGTATTGGGTCAGTTTCGACCGTCGATGAGCGCAAGACTTGAACTGAGCATGATTTTGCTAGTTCTGAGTTGCATTCTCGAATGAATATAATAAAGTGGTCTCCCTCTATGCTTCAGCATGTAGCGAAGAGTACTCTTTCGCCTTGTAAAGTAGGGCGTAGATTCCGTGGTTTACCAGATACTTGATAAGTTTTCAATGGACAAGATAGCGCACGAGGAGGAGGGTTGGGCAGTGGCGGGGTCTGAAGGCAAGCGGAAAAATCGTGGGAAGAGGAAGCAAAAGAAGAACGAACGACGTGACTTAGAGTAAACAATGTGCTCGGGACTGCCATACCACTCCTTCGTCAAATTATCTATGTCATCCTCACTGTTTTCTATTTTAGGTCCGTTGAGTCCGTGGTGAGTTCAACACCCGAAGAGTCCTCGGGGTCTGTGAAGTCCTCCGGCACGAGTAAGAAAGCGGAGCCCACATCGATGTCGCAAAATCTCGCTTATCCGCAGGCTCGTCGAACAACGCGAGTATGGAGTCCGCTGCTCCGTCTGTTGAGTTCAACATGACCAGCAGCGACGGTATTCAGAACTCTCTATTCAAGCCCACTAAAGAGCTTTTTGCCCCCGACGAGACATCCCTACCCAACTTCGCTCCCCGAAGAGTAAGGCTGCTTTCTGTGCTCTGGGAAGATACTGGGCCACATGAATGTCCCTGATGAATTCGAACTTTGAGAGATTCTCCTGTTCCGATGAATCGACCGTCGATTTAATGCCCAGCGTGACCCGAACTCTGTGCCGAACGATTCGCCTACAGCCATTCTGATGACCAAGGGTTTTGCACACTAGTTTCCTGCAGGTACATTGATGGTGCGTATTACATGCGGAAAGGAGGGCGACATGCCCACACTAAGGACCAGAAGCAGGAATGGAGTGCTAGGAAACAGCGAGAGCAACAGTAGGGGATGCCCTCACTGTGGTCGATTGATGCACTGGTGAATCAGATTCCGTGTTGAAAAACGAAACAATCAAAGAGAAGCTCAGCGGTCGGCGCAGGCTCACCAGAAGCTATTGAGATCCGAAGCAAGAGAGGCTGCTGAGGAGAAGTAGGGGATTGCGGGAGGAACGCAGAGTCGACATGAGTTTGGTTCAGAGAGAAGAAGGTCGGAGAACGGTCTCGTCTTGGACGGCGGAGCGAAGCATGAGCTGGTTTGACACATCCTCATCACAGGGCCCTACTATTTCCTACCATCTTCCTCTTGTATAATGAATAGGTTTTTCATATCACCTTCAGTGTCAGAGTAAACTCGTAGTGAGGAGTTCTGCCGCACTTCTTCTTTCCCGTGATTTGTCGTCTGTTCTGTTCTGCGTCTATGTCGGGTTGCAGTAACCATATGTGGCTATAAGTAATACTATTTTTACTCGAGTCCTATCTTGAGTTGTCAAGGGTCGAGGGCCTGGTTATATGCGGGACAAGAAGCTGTTGATCCTCGTCAGCCCGGGCATGTCAACATCAGGCACGCTTCAAGTACAGTTCCTTGAATAGAGGGAAGATACTTGGCTGACCCAGAAGTGACTTGGGAAGTTCGTGGAAAGGGGCAGTCACTGAATCGACTGTGATGTTGCCCGAAGGCAAACATCAGCTACCCGTCAGCCTCGGTCTGAAGTGCCACTCAAATGCTTCAGGGATCAAATTTGTCAAGCATGGCAGGGTTACTTGACCGAACCCAAGGGGACCCTCCCGAGGGCGCTGCATCTGACCGAGTCCGGTCAAGAGTACTCCCCCCACCGGAGCTGTTTGAAATTCAGCGGACTTCAAGGGGGTCCCTTCTTGGGCGCAACCGGCCTTTTCAGGGCTTGTATCATGTCAGCATTCCCATGACCCATCCCGATTGCAAGGCGATCACCCTGAACGTCGGAACGCCTACCTCTCCCAACCCTGTTCATGGTAGTTGGTCGTCATTAACTTCGAACCCACGAATGCAGCTAGGTGGAGCTTTGGAGGGCGCCAAGTCGCATAGTAGTGCCTTTCCAACACGGTCAGTACGGCAAAGGAGCTACAATGGTGCGGCCCGCCCGATGCCAAACGCCATGGTATAGCGAACCCTGTCAGCGAGGCCGATGTCTGCGATCCCTCGATCACGGTGCGCCTCACAGCGTCGACCAACACTGATGGCCAACGTGAGAAACTTCGAGCGCCGAGCTGTCACTGGAAGGATCGAGGCCCGAGTGGGAAGATGGGGTTGGAAGTGGAATAGCTCAGAACGAAGACATCGCTCTGCGGGCTGTTGCGTCCGGAAATTTAGCGCAAAACTTTACATTGTTTGATGAAGGTATAGCCTGGAGAAAGAAGACGCTCGCCTCATCGGTGATTAATCTGTGTTTTTCGCCGGGAAATTGCATCGCTGGGAGTATAGGTCAGTTAGTCAGTCCATGAAGAACCGAACTTCGTTCTTAGCCTGCCGAGGCAGCACTCGGCCCACCCACATTTCGATGTCGCGTGCAACGGAATGCCCCCGAAGGAGAGGGGCTGGCCTTGACTGGCAGCCCAATGAAGCTCTACAATAATGAAGAACCGAGACCAAGTTCGACAGGTGAATATCACACGTCGAGGGGTTTGAAGTCTCCCGCGTGCTGAGCGACTCCTTGACGCCTTCAAAATTTGAAGTAATCCGCTTTGATGCGAGTTACGTTGTCACTATCGTCTGATCTTGTCGGGTGGGGCTCGCTGGGCGGATTGCTTAATCGCCCTCTTTCGGCTCGTTGGGAGGCGGTACTCAGCCGGAGCAACGTTTCCCAGACGTCAGGAATATCTGTACGGATATTCTGTGATCTCTGTTCAGGGCAAAGACGGCCAATCCGTCGACGCTTGATCAATGTGCCATCCGTCCCGGCCCCACTGGTTGAATACGACCGCGAAAGTTCTCCCGACGGCGCTGGTAATGAGCTCCGTATAATAGGGATCTGCCTCCCCGAATCGAGATGGTCGAGATTCGTCAAATCTGCGAGGCCTCCGCGAGTGCCTTCCGGTGAAGCATAGATCGAAGGTGGTGGAGCGCAGATCGGTGTTCACAGCCATGATCGACATCAGGACCGCCTCGCTGAGGAGCCATTGCCGGTGTCTAACGTTCCTCGACCCAGAACCGCTCACTTTCCTACCGGTACGTCAGTCTCGACGGCAAGTCCAGCGACTCGCGGAGCCCGCTATGCGTTCTTCTGGAGGCTGCAGAGTCTCGGTTGCTCCAGCTTCTGGTTTTTCAGGTGACATGCTTGAAGAACTGCGAGAGGAACAAGCGAGCTACCCTCTCATCATAACAAGCCTGTCCTTGAAGGGCCTAGCAGGTGTGTCGGGCACTGTGTCCTACCAAGAGTCCTCCCCACAAATATATTCGCGTCGCTTAGCATAGTACTCACTCTCAACGCCGTCGGGGGCTCCGGGGGAGAGGTGGCGCGGCCACTCGTTTTCCGCCGCGTCTCATCGGCGATACAACGATCTGAATAGTATTCAGGGAATACTCATCGTGTGGCAGATTGCGGATCTCTCTCCCGGCCACGAAGTGCCATCTCGAGTCGCGCTCGCCCTCGCAGCGGTGGTTATATTTCACAGTTTGCCGCCAGAAGGCCTAACCCGCGCCAGACCGCTCCCAAACGTACTAGAAGGCTCCATTCTGAGCCCTAGCTGATACTTGGGTTGTGCGGCAGACAGTACCAATGACGGGAGGACCGGTGAGGGCTCGGCATTTCGAAGGCTTCGACCACCCACTGCGAATAGTGTGCGACCAAAAACAACTGGTACGTCTGCCGCTCTAGGTCCATGAATATTGATGGGGGTCCCTCAGTGGTGGAACTTGCCTACTCGTCAGCGTCTCCCATCTCTTCTGGCAGGTCATACCGATAGGATACAATCTCGATCAGTTGGCAGGCTGGAACGTTGGGAGGCCATAATAGCGAGAATCAAGGCACCTCCCAAGGCAGCTCAATGCGCCCCCCTTCCGGAGGAAGCGAACCTATCTTGCCGTTGGGTCATTGGGGGCGATAGTGTCGCGAGCGCGGTCGCCGAGGACATGGACCTCACCGAGCTAGACCGGCACTTCGGTAATCCTCTGCTGTGCCGGGGCGTTCCTGCCTGAAACGCATGTGAAGATTCTCGAAACTTTCAGGGATCATAGCGGATGATGATGGAGAAGAGCTGCATGCGCCTGATTGATCTTCCCATGCACAGTTTTCAGAAATAGTCGTTTTCTCTGACTCGCGAACGTGTTCTGGTTGTCACACCGGGACGAGAGTTGCCTCTGTCACCTGTGTCTAGCTAGAGACAGCAGCGCTGGGCGAGACGGTATCGTTGGAAGACGGTCTTTTTTTCTTTCCTGTGTGACCTTCCGTTGTCTGCGGGCTCCTCAACTTTCCCTCGCCTCCTACGAAACGGCCGTACGATGAAGTCATTCGACATGTACCGGAAACTCCCGCGAGGTGAGATCATATCGCTTCTCCCGCGTTGGACCACGTCCGCCATCAGATCTTACTGAGGGGACCACTACAGGAGCCACAATCAGCGTCATCACCCTGGTTGTTGCAATGTGAGCACTATCGAAACTCTGCGACTGAGCTTCATCTTTCGGAGAGGGCGGCTCGAGTATATCGGACTCCGCAGATATCTATTCATCAGCGAGCTGATAGACTACCTCACGCCCCAACGGACCTCCAGAATGCTCATAGAACACAATAAGGAAGATTATGACTCCCAATTGCAGGTAGAGTGTCCCTTCACCCCACCGGATCGTTCGGTACTTTGCATTGCTCAGATTAACCTCGACATTTCCTTCCCTCGATTGCCGTGTGACTTGCTCTCTTTCGATGCCCAGGATGTGATGGGCAGCCATTCAGTTGAAGTCAGCGGGCACTTCTTCGCCGAAAGGTGAGGCGGCTGGAGATGGGAGGACCGTATGGATAAAGCATGTAGACTAACGGAGTCGGGCGAAGTGATCGCGAAAGACGAAGTGAAGGCAAGTCGAACCAGTGGTATGCTCGGCCAAGGCCTGTGGAGCCAGGGGCTGGTGAGGCTCTCGTATCAAACTTGGTGCCGTCGGAATCGCATCCGTTAGTTTGGTGGGAGCGGTGTCGCAGGCGAGAGCGCTCAGCGAGTTCGGAAGATGCTGGATGACAGGGAAGGATGCCGCCTTGTCGGTTTCGTCAAAGTCAATCGAGTGAGCGTTATCCGTGAGACACCGGCCTCTGATTGAGGCTGGTGCCTGGCAGGTCCCTGGGCATATCCACCTGTCGTCTCATTCTGTCTCCTTCCTGCTTGGTGGGTTATGGCAGCTACTTGGGGGGATCTGGGTTGTATCATCCGAGAGCAAACAGTGATGATGACAAGAAGCGCTATGAAATTGATATGTCTCACAGAGTTAATCACTTGTCATTTGGCGACGAAGATGAGATACGGTGAGACGAGCCTTCGAGCTGTTGTCGCGGTCAACTTTCTGACCAGGTCAGCTCTCGTCGCCTGGCCGCACGCTGACATCCTCGCTCCCCTGGACGGCCTGGCGAAGGATGTCAAGCGGAATCAACTAGGAAAACTTGAGCCTGTTGTTTTCGAATACTATACCAAAGTCGTGCCGACCACTTTTATATCGGCCTCTGGAGTCCAGAGAGTGAATCAATTCACGGCTAACAGCAACGTCGTGCCTAATCCTTTGCTACCGTCACTCTACCTCCGGTACGATCTTTCCACCATCAGTGTCGAATTTGTTGAAACGCGCAAGTCGTTTGCGCATTTTTTGGTCCAAGTCTGTGCTATCGTTGGCGGTGTTTTCACCGTCGCTGGCTTAGTCGATGCTCTTGTTGATCGCTCAATCGCTCACATGATGAGGAAGGCGACCCTCGGCAAGCTCGGCTGAGTACAAAGCATGCTAGATAGGAAAGAAACTGGTTTCATTCGGGTCAATCTCTCCTTGTGTACGGGGTAGGCGATACGGGCGGTGAGTATTGGCATCTTACACGAAGGTTGAGACGCAGCCGGCTACTAATGAAGGGCAAGAAGAAGATCGGCAAAGGCAAGGGGAAGAAGAAAAAGGGTGCTCCGCAAGCCCTCCTCATGAAAGAGGAGGTGCTTTGCAGCCTCTTTTGGGCGACATTCTGGTACGCCGTCGAGGGTACAATGACGAAGGCGGTGGAACTACTCATATCGGTCGAGCGTGTGTGTGTGAGTGTGACAACTTAATGTGATAGGTTGCGTAACAATTCCCCGAAGAGATCGAAGGCCTTGCTGGAGAACATCTCGGGTCAGATCGATGCGGCTGGCGAAGAACGCAGCATCTTCTCTAGTTTGGAGAAAAAGGTGGAGAAGGCACTGCAAAAGGTAAAAGGAGCCTCTTCTCACGAGCGACACCTGCGGCCTCATCGACTGGTTTCACCAACGAACTTTCTTTTCTCCTGCCATTGAGCGGGGTTCAACCTTCTCAGGCCGCACCAAAGGCGAAAGTTGAAGAGGACGAGAACGACAGCGCTTGGTTCCCAGTGCAGTGGCCTTACCATGGCGATTCGAGCTGGCCTCGGGACTACTTGCGAGAGTTATCCTGATGCACACTGTTGGGTTATCAGTCACATGGCTTCGTCATCTAGCGTACTTCGAGCGTGAACGGTAGAACAAGGACGTTATCGCTCTGCAGGCAGCTTCGAGCGATAACGGAAATAGCGAGGGACCAGACAGCAACGTTGCAGGAAAAGAGCCCAGCCACAGAAGCACGTGTGCTTGGAGGGTACAGTTCGAGCCGGAGTCATTACCTCACGTTGCTCGTCCCCTAAATTGTGTTTGGCACACAACTCTGTCAGACTCAGCACGCTGCAAGGGTCAGCCCCTTGCAGGACCCCAAACAAGTGCACAGGTCCCCGGAAGCAAGCCAAGAGTCGCGACGAATGTTATATAGGGAGCGAGCTCAAGTCGTTCAAATAACCCCCAGTGTAGTAGTTGTAGACCGTTGAGGGAACTGTGTACTCAAGCTATCCAACTACATAGAAACGGGGAAGCGCAGCAATTAATACACTTATTCATCCTTCTTTGCCTTCTTCGATTTCTCCTCTTGCGCATTAGCGGCCTTGGTGGCGTTCCAGTAATACAATATCTGGGCCACTATTGTGCCGTTGCAGATGGCAGCGCAGCCATGAGAAGCCCTGAAGAAGAGGGGATTCCTATGATGAGCCCTCGGGGCAGAA
The DNA here is from genome assembly GCA_013115135.1 of Perkinsus olseni. Lineage (NCBI taxonomy): Eukaryota > Perkinsozoa > Perkinsida > Perkinsidae > Perkinsus > Perkinsus olseni. The sequence continues at coordinate 72,257 of JABANP010000151.1, read as the reverse complement.
GCAGGCGCTTACAGAGTGACAGGATCACTGAGTTGTTTCAAAGTTGTGAAGATCCTGGCGAGATTTCCCATGAAGGAGAGGAAGAATGTGAGGAAGGCCAGGTGTCCTGCGATGGAACGCATCACAACGCGGAGACAATTCCGATATATGGGTGAACCAGCGAGCCAGTTGAACTCGCAAGTTTTACCGGTGCTTCCTTGCTTGAAGTTGAGGACGATCTGGGGGAGCCTTGCTGCGATTCCGAGAATCGCTGGTGCCATACCCAAGAAGGGCAGAAGCTGGAGAAGGAAGGATTTGGGTCAATCAGAGAGAACAGCGACACTGACCTGCTGAGGCATCTGTCCACTCATCGCCCACATGAAACCGAAAGAGCCAAGATTCATCAGTAGCACTCTCGGTAAGATGTCTATCTGAGGCGCATACCACCTAAGAAGGGAACTCTGCCTGATGTGTCTTGTATAGGTGATGTTGGCTCACCAAAAGAGAATCAGTTGGATCATGCACTGCACGGAGATGAAAAACATCTCACCCCAGGCGGCAAAGGGATGTCGCATCAGCATGTTATAGATACAGAAGAGAGAGCTGGCGATGAACTCGAGAGCGAAAGAAGCTTCCGAGATGCCTGAGCAAGGATACGATCGAGTCACGCGATACAGCGTAATCCTTTGATTGAAGTCATTCAATCAAACCCCAATGTCGTCGCGGCTATAGTCACCAACCACACGTAAAACCTATTATCCGTGTCGCTAAATCCATTATCATCAGATTGCATGTCGAACACTCTCTGGGCGCAAGCGAGTCGGCCACGCGCGCGAAAATGGGACCCGCGGAAGGGTGGCTCTCGGAGCCGTATGAAAGCTCCGCCGAGGGACGGCCAATCAGATCTCACGATATTGGCGCTGGGAGATACCCTATATTACGCTACCGAGTTAGTCCTCGCAGAAAGTACGGAAGCGATACTGAGAAGTAGGCTCACCCTTAACAGATTTATTGGCAAGGATCTTGATGATTTGCGGTAGCTTGACAGCGAGAGCCCCGGCCATGACGCCCTGAGAATATCGATACGGTTATAGCTGCAAAGCGACGAGTACCATGTTGAGGCCGTTGACCATGAACTCAGTCACGCACGACTTCTCAAGGTCGAAGGCCATGAACTTGTCGAGGCATTCCTGTGAAACCAGTCCGAGAACTTTGCTAGACATTGTTGATGCGGTAGTAAAACCTGCCACGAAAAAGTCCAACTGCGATCAACACAAACCGCCTAGAAACAGAAACACGTTTCATGAGGCGGGTGGAGCGACGCGGTCAACTGGGCGCCATGCCGCCTCCCCGGGCTGCCACGGATTCCGTAGGGCTAAACTCAGTGTCGTCGACCACCAGCTTATACCTGCATGACCAAGCGGCAAATCAAACCGTAGAGGTATAAACAAGCCACCCCGCGTGTTCTTGAGTGGGAAAAACATGACGACCAACGGTCGTGAAAAGGCACTCGACATCCGTCGATCTACAGTCTCCATTGCCCCGCACTCACATTATAGGCCGGTACTTGTCGCATGGTAGCTCATGGACGAGCTCCTTGTGTCTGAGACGACGGAGAAGCTACAACTCACTGGGTCGAGCCCAAGCCCGCTAGCCGAGCAAAGAGCGCCAACTCCGAAGGGTCATCGCTATTACCATCATCGAGCCTACAGTATCGTTGAGCAGCTATTATTACATTGCCTTCATGGTTGCCCGCCGATAAGCCTCACCAGTCGACCATTGCATAACATCATAGTATTGATATGTGGCATCAACATGCATATTCTGAAGCTTCTCTAACTTGTTGAACAAGTAACCTGTGACAGTCGAAGATGTACCGTAGAATTCAGTTCCTCCCGTACCGGGTTGCATTTGGTAGAAGCGAGCTAAGTCCTTCCATCGACACTCGAAAGTGTATTGATCCTCAGGCTTCACTTCATAGGCGTTTATGAACGCATATCGCGAACGCCGCAGAGGGAAGACGTCGTACCTGCGGGATAGAGTAAGGCAGCGTGCCGATAAAACTACTCTTACACATTATCAACGTCCGGGTTGCAGAATGCGTAGGCAAGGAAGTATCCAGAAGTGAAGCAGACTCCTCTATTAAGGAACCTGTAGCCCCAAGCGACATGAGTTTGGTCACCCGGCATGGGGTAGGAGATACTTGAGATTCCGAGAAAAGTTGGTATGGAGCCGCACACAGACGCAACAAGTACGGAGTGTGAAAAATGATAGCGAAATGCAGTATACTACGAGTATCAGTCAGTCTTCTGCCGCTTTTGTACCCGATCAAGAGCCTCTGCCAGTCGTTTGACCGTGGGCGATTCATCAGCCGCCAATTTTCGCTCAGCCAACGACGGGCCGACGGCCAGACCACCGGACTTCCGGGCATACTCGCGAATATCCCAGCATATCCGCCGTACGGCCATGGCCAGCTTCCTCGAGCTCATGTCGACGCCTTCTATATGCCGCTCTCGATGTGACGGAGACTCGCAGCCGAATTCACGCGCCACAAAACTGCATATACCGTGTATGCTAATTTTTATATTCGGGGGATTCCCGAAGTAATACCTGTGACCCCTCTCGCTATAAGAGTATCTTTTATCGCCGAAGAACTTCGCAACGTCCAGAAGTCTCTGCCATTGCTCACCCATTTCAACATCAATACCGTGTTCCGTTGCAGCCTGCTGCAGATCTCGCTCGTATCTCTCAATAAAAGCCTCACCGGGCCCTTGCGGCGCAGTTCCGAGCGTCTCGCACGGCGCGAAAGTGGTTGTCAAACCTCGGACGACCTTCGAGCCGCGTAAAGGCTCGTTCCCGGAAGGACTGGGCGAGAGGTTGATGAAGTCGGTGCCCTCTTTTCTGGAACTCATCGTCGCCATTGTCTCGGCCGGCGACAAAACCCTCGCAAGCCGAGATGTCCGATATGACTTCGCCGCACGCGGTGCAGACGTGGCAGGCAGTATTGTGCTCAAACTCAACAGAGTCGATGGGATGCTTACAGCGCATGGTCGATGCAGAATACTCGGAATTCCACTCAGAAGCTCCTCGTCTCGATGTAATGATGCTTGTGGGAAAGGTAACAGGCATGGGCTTCAGCTCGGCCGAAAGCTTTCGCGCGCCCAAAAATTACAGTCTTCTTCCTTCCTGTCTCCAGTAACACCCTGCGTCTCACTCATCTCAGAAGGACGTCTGCGTCGTAATTAGGCATTCGAACCCGTCAAAACTAAGCGGCCTGGAACAACGCATCCACCGGAGGAATTCCAACGCTTTTTCATCGCATTGCGCTGAACGACAGCGGCTGTAGTGAGAATATCTTGTGGAAGTCCATGCACGTGTTGCATTTCCTCCTCTCGCCCTAACGTCTCCTTGTCCATTGGGTTCGAGCTGTCCTCTCGAACAGATAATCATGGGTTTTATGAATGTGGATATGCCTTTGATGCATTCTCCATCAAATTCGGAACCCGCATACGGTGCTTCATGATACCATCGCCCTCCTAGCCCTTGCCTGCGCTGTTGTTTGCTGCCACACAGGGATGCTCGGCGCATATCTCTTTACTCAGTTCTGTAGTGAAATATGTTTTTGTTCCACCTTCTTTTTGCGGTGGGGATGCTACCCTGTGTTCATTCTCCTGGAGTGAGCGAGATGATAAAAAGGCGATGGGGCAGAGAGCTTAAAGGAGCCAAAAAAGAGAGAACACAAATTGGCCCTCCTAAGCTCGAGGTGCGTATATTCAGCATTCTCTTGTGAGCACTGTCTTTTCAGGGGTATTCCGTCGAGGCGATCTCGTCGCCCCAGCTAGAGGGCACTCTCCAATGTGTGTTCAAGGCAGACAAATCGGCAGACTCTTTCCAGTTTTCTAAATCCCCGACGAAATTCGCTTTGGATCGTGTAGAAGTTGCCGGTCGTTCGACCTTATTGATGTACGTCGCTCGGGCGAGATCACCCACCTTTTCTCGGTTCTTGACGGGTTACCTGATCTTCCAGCTCTCTTAGGTGCGCGCGCGACACGACCCTTCGATTCAGAGTCAGCCAATCGGCGAACCACGCTCCCGTCCAGAGCTGTGAAGAAGCCGTCACCCTTCTGTACGATGCCCTTTTGGCGAACCCAGTCAACAGAGAAGCCTGGAGTAGCGTGAAGAGAACAGGGCTGTCGACGGGCGAGTGGTTTGTGCGGGTCATGATGGAGTTTGGTCTTTACGGCGAGCCTGAGCCCTGTGCATACAATTTGCAAGTGAGCGCCTGCACGGCGCGCACTGGTCCGCATCACAATTTCACTCTTAGGGTTACTCGATCGTGAGCTCAGCTATGGAGCTTGGCATAAAGGCGGAGACGACAGATTGTGTGCTTTCCCTTGCCGCCGATCCAACGAAAGTTTTCCTCGTCGAGGCGTCCCCAGGAGGGTATGACATTGGTTTCGGGCCTTGCGGGAATGAGGGATGGATGTTGTAAGTCTGGGATTGAGACGCTCCACTCGGCCGTAGAGGCATCGAATGCCATTACGAATGGCAAGGGAACCGTGAGATCATGAAACGTGAAAACGCTCATGGATTTCATTAGTTATTGTGATGAGTGATTTGTCGCCTTTCGCAGTTGGTGGCACGTGGACTTGAAGATGCTTTCAAGGGAGCTCTGCGGCCCGTTAACCCAACGAATATTCCGCGATCTCTACGACCGAAACGTGTACGGGTATGCGAACTTCCTCAAACCCGAGCTCCTGGCTGCGAACCCCATCACTGATACAGCACGTATCAGTCATGCTTACTTCTGCAAGACGGCAAGAGTCTTAATGAAGCAGCCGCGAAGTGGCAGGCGAGGTCTTGCCAGTCGCCCGATGCTGACAGTAAGTCGTGGCTTTCTAACTTACTACAGGTCAAGAACTAGCTCTCGTAATTTCCAGAAATCCGTGGTTTTGGGGGAGCACAGTAAGACCGACGTTCGAGATGGCCTGCCTTCTCTGACCTGCATTGTGGAGGTTGAGGATCAGCCCGGGAAAGCCTTCGCGTTCCAAAAGACCCCCACTCACTATGAGTGGGACAGGGTTGAATGCAACGGTGAAGCTCGCGCATTGTAAGTGACGCCGTCGAATCTCTGGCAACCTCTTTGTTATCTCTCGTGGTCGCGGTCGTCCCTCAAACTCGTTTGCTATCGTTGCGTGTCGTCGCATTTGATGCCGTTGGCTGCCTCGCTGGGTCGTCTACTCTAAAGGCCGGTCATCATTTCAGCACAAACATCCAGCTCGCGACGCTTCTGCCTGACGAGGTCAATGCACGCGAAGTGAGGAACTGTGGAGAAGCTGCTGATCGATTGTTTGGCGGCCTGTACTCTGCCGACGTGAGAGGATTCAGAGAATTCGTGAGCGCACACTCGTCAGCAAGGGGTACTTTCGAGCTGATGCACGAGTTCTTGTGCAAGAAACTCAAAGTCTGGCATGAACTTACGATTGGTGTATGAAATGGTGTACAAGTGTAGTGCAGTTGTCTGTTGCTAGTCGAACCGTTGAGTTAGTAAGGAGTGGATAAGATCCCGCAACTGGGTATGTTGGGTATTGAACAGGGACAGGGGCGGAACCTCGCAACGGGAAGATTGCGGACCCGCTGGAAAGCGTCATCGCTTCGTCTGCTATGAAGGCGAGGAAAGCTTTCGTGGCGCCGCCCGCCATCTAGGGATTACGAATGCAAGGCCCCGACGGAAATCTTGCAATCTTGAACTTCCTCAATATCGGCGCATTTCTCAATCTCGCTCGCCCTTAAACACGCAGCGATCGCCTCCTGCTGCGTTCTCTCTGTTACTTGACGTATCATGCATGGGGGCTAGAACATAGGTCGGCAGTGCTAGCTGCTAAGCGTTTACGGAGTCGAAGTTGCACCGCTGAACATTTCCGGGGCATCCGTATTCTGCGGTAACTAGATTACCGTTCCTCATGCAAAGCAAAAGTTGCACCAGAATAGAGAGTAGGAGTGGCATGGCACTGAGGGGCTGCTAGTCTGTCGGTTGGAGTTTGCGCTCTCAGAGTTACTTGGCCGTCTTCGTTCGGTCGAAAGTACTGCACGGCACGGCCCTGTACTCCTGTGGTTAAAAAGTGTCTCAGATTTTCTATCATAGAGTATGTCGGACGACTTGATAATCGTCCACGACACAGAGTGCCTGGAGGCAGCTCATAATGTGAAAACCATTTACAGGAGCATGCTCACCATACTGGGATTCACAGTAACGAAGGCCTCCCCTTCACAGATAGAAGTGGGGCTGATCGCAGGTCCAGGAGCCGAAGTCGGATAACAACAGCTACGCAATCAAAGCGCAGAATGTCGCCTTCCTGATATGTGGGTTACTCTGGTCGTGCAGCTGGTGAAAGATGCGTTTAGGTGGTCCCGAGACTTTCAAGAACAAGCTCGTGTGCGATGCACTAGAGCAGGCTATTACGGGGAAGAAGAACATAGTAAAGATGATATTCCCTCGCTGTTGGTACTCCTTCACGGGCAGGTACTACTGCAGTGGATCGCCACGTGCCCCACGCTCACCGAGGTTTTCGACGGTGCCCCTGAGGCTCATAGGGAAACTCTGACGGGGAAGAAGAACGTTGTATATGTAGGACCGAACACTGTCTTTCGTTCGCGCAGTTCACGAGTCCGGCTGGGGATTCGCTCGTCAGTTCACGCCCGTGGTTTCCATCCTGGCGCCACTGTAGCCTCCGTGAGGCTGCCTCACCCGCGATGCATTTTTCGCTGGCAGGTGCCTGATCTGCTCGACCAATGCAATGACCTCTTACTGACTTGCCTCAAATTGAGCGACCAAGAAAAGGTAGATCAGATACGCGAGGCCAAGTCTCGACAAGTCATGGACGATATCCTCCGCTTTGGCGCCAAGGTAATGCTACATCCACTGCTGGACGTATAGGCTTGGGGGGGGCCGTCCGTTTGCTCTCTCTTGATCGACCAACCACCGGCATCTTGCTTGGAGGCTTCCCATAAGGGGCCGTTGCTCCGAGGAATCTTCAGCCCTCGATATTCGACTATCCCTGTCTGCTCCGAGAAAGCTTTCAAGTGATAGCTGTCACCATGCGAACGCCTCTTTTGAGCAGGTGTCGAAGGCGAGGATGCGCTCCTCAGTGCGGAAGCGTTATGATTTTTGTATAACTTGTGCTAAGCATATCGTGTCTGAGAAGGCCCCATCCACCGCGGAGTACTTGCATAAGTAAGCGGGCAATCCTGATGAGCTCTGAAAAATGTCATTCCCGTGTAATGAGTTGGAAGTTCGGGTTCGGGTTCATCTAATAAAAGAACTTCACTAATAAAAGCCAGAAGATTTCGTGAGTTTTAACGGTGAGATGAAACAGAGCCAGGCATGTGAATTAGAACACAGGAAAAAGGCCGATGAAAGGGGGGCAGAACCCTCACGCCAGCCTTCGATTGCTTTCTCGATCTCAAGTGATCAGTTATGTTAGACTACAAATCTGTGATTTCTTATCATATTTGTTCAGCAGGAGAGTCGAATGCGAAGGAATCTTTAATTTTTCAGGCAACTTAAAATACTGGCACCGGCACTATCTGTGGCACTCAACAATGGCGTCTCTTCAGGATACAATAGCATGTCAGAGAACGCTAAGGTAGTGGCGAACTTTACTTCATGACGAGATAGTAGGACGTTGTAGCAGGTATCTAACGTGAGAGAATCTTTCAATCTGGTCATACTGGTAACGTCCAACTGCTTCACTGATGAGCAGCTCTGCGAAGAGGTTAGAGTTGCACTGGAGCAAGAGGTAATTTCGTGGCGCGCGACTTTGCCAGTCGCATTTATGATCTTATCGCGTATGATATTCCGCGTCCGACCGCACATCAGGTTCATATCACTCTACTACATGTCGTAACGGACGCTATAGAAGGGGTTGAGGCTGAGCTCTTGCGATATGAAGATCTTGTCCACAGGGACTGCCTTCAAAGGTGGGCACAAGGCGCACTCAACCCGCTTCTCACCATTTTATTGTCAGAGTCCCGACGTACTCGTATATGCAGGAGCACTCAGCAGCGGCCGTGAGGAAGCTGTTGCTACCAGGAGTCGTGAAGATGGATGATAATAAGTCACCAAGGTAGGTCAGGGCTACCTTGAGGTGGACCGGGCCATGGTGGTGGTTGGAGTGGATTTTGAGAGCATTAGTTCTATCGGTTTGATCGCTTCCCGGTTCAGGTCTCGCGCGGCTGGAGTACCGTCCTTCCGCTTGCAGTATAAAAATAGTAAAGCAATGGATCTGCCGATCGATGGCCGCATGGAGATGTAGGGTGCCGGGAGCGAACTTGGGTGGCTCGATTACTCTCTTGGCTGTCGCAGTTACAAGGTGGCCAAAGCAGATTCTAAGCGGAACGTGAGGGTGCCCTCTGATATCGACACTAACATCAAAAGCTTATTCGAACTCTACGACACCGAGAGCAAGGGCGTCGTCGATTGGAACCAGTTCGTCAAAGTTGATAGAGTGAGCGCCTCGTACTACCCCGCCGCGCATGAGATGTCACCGTAGGTCATCACTGAAACGCTCGGAGGTCAGTACAGTGAGATGATCAGCAGAAGGATATTCTCGCTCATGCTGTAAGGGCCGACTGACGTCGCACGAGGCAGGTGTGGTGCTCAGATATCCTGGCATGTCGCTTGACAGCGAGATATCATTCACGACCTTCCACAATTACCATGCCTATGTGTCCAAGAAAATGGGTAGATCGGGCTACGGCTGATTTTCACTCTGTCGCCATTTTCACCTGCTTTTAAAAACAGGTATACTTGAAGGCGACAGAGATGTGGGAATCCATTATAAGTACTTAGTGGATAAGGCCAAGCACATGATGAAGGGAAAGAGGTTCCAGAAAGCGTGAGGCTGGGCCGTGACGGATGATGATGCGGTGACAGGATCTTACTGTGTGTCGAGAAGGCATCGTAACCTCAAGTTTGTGGAATTTTACGACGATAGTGAGCGCATTTGCATTCTCGTGAATCATTCAGATGATTGAACTTGTCCAGTAGTCCGTCGCTGTAGCTGAGAATAGCTATTCTATGAGGCTTCACTGAGCCGTAGATCTGGCCGGACCTTGGAACTCGGAGCTCGTGGTCCGCACCAGCTCAGCTGAACTCGATGAGCTCCCTTCCTGCCACTTTGGGAGGCTCCAGTGTTCCCCTCAACTAGAACGGTTCTGAAGTTTTTATGTGGAATCAGGTATGACCTGTTCATTTGCCACGATCGATCTAAGGAGGGCACATCTATGGCTCTGGATTTGCTCAAAAGCATCAGAGATCACACTCCTAATGTGAGCGGGAAGAGTGGGTCAAGAGAAACATCATTCGGCTCTTGCGGTGCGGCTCGGCGAAGTTGCAGGTGAAACCGCTTACTCTGCATTCTGCGGGTTTGGGATTCTTTTTCCTAAAAAGGAATAGAAAGAACCTGGGTTTTCATAAATAATTTTCATAAAGTTTTCGCTTTCATATTTTTTTGTTAGTTCGGGTTTCGATAGATGAGAACCTTAGGTCCGAACGATGCTGTGTCGCAATGCCTTGGCTGAGAAAGAGAAGGATACTAAAAAGGAGGATAGCAAAAAAGAAGCAGCACCACAAGAGGACCCCATGACAGGTTGGAAGCGTTTTTCTTTTCGAGTGTTGTGGTTCGGGCTGGCGGAGGTCCGCGGTCGCTAGGGCAGTAGTTTATTCGCGGTGAATGGGACTGTCGGGCAGGCCCTGCCTCGTCGAGTTCCCGCTCATGCATGTTTTCTCCCCTCAGTGCCTAGCAAGAGCGCGGAAAGCCTGAATGTTGTTGTCATCCTGCGGCCGGGCGTTTTCGAGAATCCCCAAGTCCAGAAGGATCTGAAGGAGGCCAGTGAAGCCGGCAGCAATGTGGTCATTCTGAGTGACGTCACGAGTACTGCAGATATGTTAGCGGAGATTATGAAAGCACCGGAGAGCATTCGACCGGCACTATCGAGGTAGATGGCTGTTCGGGTGGTACTGTGCAACTAGAGATGGGCGAAGTCGTTTCATCTACTGGTAACTTTCTCGTACGCTGAGTTGACTCTCGACTCCGGGCGTAAGCAGAACTCAAAGGTTGCGTGAGATTGCCGCTCCAGACAGGGATGATTCTAATCTCTGTGCGAGGGAAGTAGGTTTCTCATCCGCCTTGGCCGTTGAAGCCATCAATAGTTGGGTTTTTGGAACACAGCCGTGTCCAGTTGCATGTTCTTTTGTCAGGCCTAACTGTGCGGGTTACTGGAAGCATTGCGATGCCGCCTGCTCTGTGGACTTGCTGGGCCTCCTGAGCTTCCCAGACTGGCGACCACAGGCGGCTCGTTCTACCATTATGGCGGTGCAAAGTGTCGACCCCTTAGTGAGGTATCTTTTCCACCACTGCGACGAGGACGAAGAGGTGCGTATCTCAGGATTGGTTGCCAGGACGCTTGATGCTCTTCTGTTCAGGCCGCAACAGCCTTCCAGTGTCTCGCCAACTGCACCAGCCCGTCAACGCTGAATGGCGGCCGCGCTCGTTCTGCCTTCGCTCGGGAGGGGGGCATCGAAATCTTGGCGGAACGGCTGCAGCAATTCATGAGCGTCCCAACGGTCGCAGAAAACGCCTGCCGAGCAGTGGCCAATCTGGCCCAGGACGTGGATCTGTGCCGGAAGCTTGCAGAGGCGGGGGTGGTTAAGATGGTCGTCGAGGCTATGAACAACCACACAGATTCAGCGCTCCTGCAGGTAGCTGGGAGCCGAGGTTCCGTTTCTTTCGACGCTTCCATGATGTCGAAGGGATTCTCCTCATTCCCCGCACGTAAAATGTGGGTTCCTCCTCGATATTCGGGTGTTCGATACGCCGCTTCCTATCAAGGGTTGGGGTGCAGTTCGTGCCTCTCTGACGACTGCTGAGGCGTTTTGACTCAGGGAGAGGCGTCTCGGGCTGTGAGTAATCTCGCACAAGATGACTTGGCCAAGCAGCGGATCAACGAGATGTCGGGCTTTCAAGTGGTGCTCCAAAGCCGGAAGAAATTTGAATACGACCAGGCCTTCTGGAATGGCAGGTGAGGGCCTTACCGTGAGGCAGCCAACGGTGGTGTCAGAATGGGTGATTCTTACTACAGGAGCTTCGCTCCGCTTATTCAGATTCGCGATGAAACGACTGGGGGCTGAGGACGTTGTTATGGTCAATTACCAGGGGAAAGGCCGATGGTGCAGCGGGAAGGTGGAGGAGAGTTACGCCAATGGGACGTATGATATCGTGTACTCCCACGGTGGGATGGACAAGAAGGTTCCCGCTCATTGGGTTCGTCCGAAGGATGAAAATGATGCTGTGATGGAGTTTTGTGGCGTGTGGGAATGGAAACCGACTGGGAAGGTGACTGAGGATGAGCTCGTGTTGAAAGCGGACCAGATGTGCAGTCTCCGCTCGGGTGCTGTTGGGATGTGGAACATAGCGCAGCCGAAAGAAGGGCGCACGAGGACGGCAATCAAACTAAATCTCGGCAAGAATATGATAGACATGGAGAGGATATCTTTGACGACTCTCGCTAGTACGGCTACGGGCGAACGAGCTCTGCTGAAGAAAGATTTCCCTGAATGTGTTTTCACCGAGTACTTTGGTTTTGGCGAGATGACTGCTGGCGATCGAGTGCCGAGTCTGATGGGATTGCGGCCGGACCATGTTTGCGTTGAACAGGAGATCTGCAAGGGCCCTGACAGCTGGGGGCATTTGCCCGAAAAACTGCGCCAAAACGTGGCAGTCAGATGGTCGGCATTTTTGGTCATTGCTAAGATGGGAGAGTATACGTTTACCCTCGACAGCGGCGGACCATCTCTTATGCATGTGAACGATAAACTAGTGGTCGATAATAAGGGTGAGAGTCCGAGCGGAGCGACGCAGCTGATGCCTGGGAATCACAGAGTTACTGTTCAGTAGGCAGGGGCTGGGCGGGATTAGGCGTTAGAATTGGCAAGTACTTCAACCGCGAGGGCACGGTGCTCTAGTGTGCTCGCCTCGAGGCTCGAACTCGCTTTCCCGCGCTGCGCTCCTCGATCGGAGTGGAATCTCCTCTCGGAATGGCTATACGGCTCTCGACTGCTGCCTGCTGTAGCAGTCTTCTCACGCCTTAGCTAGCGTTGAAGTAAGTGTGGCAGTTAAATGTAGACGTGAGTGACGTGAGGGGTCATTGGCTGGCTAACGAGCCGCGGTCTGATTGTCGAATGCGCAAGTCGCTTCGGGAGTGGGGCGAGTTGCCGAATGGAGGCCGTCCACTCTGCTCAACTATGCAGATTCTTTTCGGCGTCGGAGGGCTCACAGGGCTACCTAAATCTCCTTTACTCTGGCCCGGATACAGGGGATGAGCAAATGAAGGTTCCGGCAGCAGTTCTCCAGCACTCAGTTGGAGCAATCGGAGGTGAGCGTCGAGTTCTTGATTTCCTAACAATGCTCTTATGAGGGCTCATGTTCTTTGCTACTCTCGATGTCTGTCGTATAGCGAGGATACGACGTCAGTCGGATACGTACCTCACTGCCCGTCATGGAATTGCTCGGCTAACCTCATTTGTCGAGCCGCCGCTACGGGCAAACCTCATCACGACTATAGCCGGTCGGCTACGGCTTCGGGACGACGGTGCGCGGCACTTTGTGCCAGCAGGAGCTAGCGTCTGTCTGAGATTTAGTCATCTCTGGGAGGGTGTATTATGGGATTGTGCTCTTCTGTGGTCGTATTTATGTAGCAAGAACCCTTGTGAACCACTACCCCTACGTCCCCACCTCCGCATCCGCCCAGCGTGAAAGTAGCTGTCTTGGGTGTCGATCTCACTGGTCTGTTCAGGTGGTCCGCAAACCAGGGCTTCTGGGAGAATATTTTTCGGAAGATCTCGGAGGGAGAATTCCAGAAGCCAAGTCCCCTGATGTTGTCCGCGTTGAGAAACAACTGGATTTCGAGCCGACAACGGGCGTCGCTTGGGAGAATCTTCCGGAGAGATTCAGCAAGCCCTTCGCGGCGAGGTTCACGACTTACCTCAATCTCAAGTGCGGTGGGAAGAAGAGAGCAAAGTAAGATGACTTGCACATGTGCGGGCGCGTCTTTGGCGGAGAAGAATCGTTAACTCATCATATGAGAAAATGTTTTCAACTCTTGCCGATGGATGCGGTGTACGTGCTGCTCCTGCTTGTCGCGGGCATCAGCGCAAATGCTGAATAGCTTCTTGTTGAAACGTTCCGTGCAGGATCCGTGGTCAGATATCGTCAATTGATCGCTGATTCTCGGAGCTAGTTTGCAAAAATTCCATTTTTTACTTGACGGCTTGCTCGCTCACGGTAACGCTTGATGCCATCAGGTACGCCCTCAGTGTTGAATCAAACAAATGTGCGAAGGTCTATCTGGACGGTAAACTCGCGATCGAGGAGGATGCACTGTACGAGAGTGAGCTCACGGCTGGCTACCATAAACTACAAGTAGAGTACTTCTGTGGCGCCACGGACGCCCCTCGTTCCCTTGTCCTCAATTTTGCTGGACCGGAGACGATCCCGGCGGGCTCAGATGAGGATTCCGAGGTCGCAAAGAACCCACCTATGGTCCGTCTGCCAGCCGAAGTCTGTTCATATTATCTCCGGCCAACCGTCGCTCTTCCACGAGGAGACCCCTTGCACGGGCACAGCAAGTCCGTGCCGTTTGTCGGGTGTAGCGACGAGGTCACGATGATTTCAGCTGGAACTGATGGGAACATATGCATCTGGGATCTTCCGACTTCGACCCTGCGCTCGACCATCAGTACTGGCCAGCCAATTGGCTGCGCTCGGCTCAGCGCGTCTGGGAAGATCCTCGCGGTCTCGTTGGAAGACGGCAGCATCGCTCAGTGGGACGTGGTATCCGGCGCGAGCTATGGAGAGCCGATGCACGGCCACACGGGCGAGGTGAACTCACTCACATACTGCGGCGGGGACAAGAAGATACTTTCTGTTGGTACTGACCTATCGCTGAGGATTTGGGACGCCGAGTCCGGTGAGGAGCTTGCCATGTTGGCCGCCAACCCGTACGGTCGTCTGGACGATCCAATCGAGCAACTTTGGGTCGACTGCTCGGCTGCATATGATGACAATATCGTCGTCAGCGGTGGAAAGGACGGCTTCATTCGTTTTTGGGACATAGTGAAATTGGACGCTGTGAGGGGACCAGAGAAAGTGTTGCCAATACCGGAAGAGCCGGAAGACGGTTGGGGAGAGGAGGGACCTCCGGAGCCAGAAAGGCTCCCCGGCGATCCTATGCTCTTCGAAGGTAGGGAAGTGAGGGCTCGTGAGTTAGAGTAGCACTGAACGTCGCGTCAGCCGAAACTTGTTGATGTGTTTTGAGCTATAACTTTTTCTGAGGATGGCTTTCGGCCGGCTCGCCCTGAGCAAATTGAGAGTGTCCTCAGGTCATCCCAATAAGAGCATCACGTGCATTGCCTTATGTCCTGTCGAAGGCAGCAAGCTGTTGGCGACGGCGAGCACGGATGCTACCATTAAGATCTGGACTTTGGTGGATAACTCTCTTCACATTGAGCCCATACAGTGCCTCAGCAGTTTTGTGGTAAGGCCTCGTGGGGTCGCCAAATGATGCCATCATGATGATTTTTCGGTAACCCGCATTGAGGCTAAGCCATTTCATTCTGATCGTCGCGGCACTGGCTGCAGCAATACTTTCAGTAGAACGGCTCATAGTGCCTTCTCTGAATATGACCCGTAGGCCAGGCTCTCTATCAGGCGTTTGATTGCCGCATTTTCAGTCCTGGTCTCCCAACGGTGCAACTATAGTATCAGCAAATGAGGACGTCCTTGTGCAGCTCTTCAGTGCTGTCTCCGGCAAGCCGAGATCCGAGCCAATGCCTGGGTGAGAACCCGCGAAATTGCTATTGTCGAACATCTACTAGTGTGTGTGCTTCATTTCCTGTGGAAATCGTGGTTGCTTCTCTCAGTCACATAGCGTCTACGAGGTTCGCTGCGTGGGCCCCGCAGGGCCAGTGTCTGGCGACATGCAGCGATGATAGCACGATAAGGTTGTGGCACTTTACAGTGAACAGGAATATTGCAGAGATCGCTCTGCTGGAAGGGGAGGAAGGAGCTTTCCAGGACGACATGAAAAAGTGGCAGAAGGTCGTACGGGGCCGGCCAGAGGGAGGCGTTCCCGGCATAATTCGCAGTTCTCACTAGTCCGGTTGATAGTACTGGTTGGTATAATCGTGCGCGATTTGTTCCCAGCGCCTCGGACGATGTATTCGAGTCCGCTATTGTGAGAAATTGCAGCAGTAACTCGTCGTTCTTCAGATTCTTGATCACATTCGCCACGAATGCCACGACTACACCAAGGGAGCCTCAGAGTACGAAGTCAATGTTGAATATCTTCGGAGCGCTCTCGACCAAGGGGTGGACCAAGTGAAGTCCTTTCGTACGAGAGCTTCTCTCCTGGGGCTCACTCCCACGGACTACTGGGACCTAGATGGCATGATTGACGACTATGCTAGCTATTACAAGTGAGAGGAGGGTGCGGGGTCTCCTGCTGCTTCCGTGGCGCTCTTCGACTGTTGCCCAGCTGCACTGAATGCTACACAATGCAGTTTAATACACTGTAGTGCAGCCGTTGCATTGTCGGGTAGTGTACACTACCATTGCTAGGCCGTGAGTGAACGGTTGGCACTCTGGGCGGGCCGATTCAGTTCGATTTTCGGAAGCGGAGCGAAGCAGCCGTTAGATGTTCCCGTCTGTTAGGTTATGGAACACAGTGATAAGTTTCCAAAAGAGCCAAATCCAATGGCAGCAGGACCCAATGAAATCCATCAACGCCGAGGAGGTTGAGCAATTGCTCGACTCTTGGTTCAAGGAGTGCTATAAGATGATCAAGGGCTTCGACAGTGACAACACCAGGATGGTGAGGAACTTCTGCTTCATTCAAACCACCAGTGGAACATCGGTCCGTAGCCTTTGATGCTCTTCCGTCTCTTGCGTGATGGGCTGACGAGAGCATGGGTTGCGAAGTTGCTTCTCTTCAGGCTCAGAAAGTCGCTAAAGATCTGAAGTCCGGAATAGACGACTTCCGAGTGAAGTTCCCCTTCCTGAGGGCCTTCTGCGTTGAGGCTATCCTCCCGAGACACTGGGACGAGCTCTTCGAGAAGATGAGCATCGAGCCGTTCGCGGACTACGATGACATCCGCATGCACCAGATGCTCGAGAAAGGGAGTCCTCGATTTTGCGGAGAATTTCGAGGAGATCTCTGCGGCTGCTCAGAAGGAACACTCGTTGAAGAAGGCGATGGCGGCCATGAAGAAGGACTGGGGGCCGCTGGAGTTCATGACAACTCTCTACAAGGAAACCGGATGTCCGATATTGAAGGGGATTGATGAGATACAAGCAGTCCTTGACGACCATATCGTCAAGACACAGGCGATCAGATCCTCGCCGTTCTGCAGGCCTTTCGAGCAGGAGGTGCTTCCAGTGGGAGGTGACTTTACTGTACCTGCAGGACTTCGTCGATGAGTGTCTAGCCGTGCAGCGAACGTGGATGCAGTTGGAGCCGATCTTCCTGTCGGATGACATCAAGCGACAATTGCCGGAAGAAAGCAGCGGCTTTGCCACTATTGATGTGACGTTCCGGGAGAGGATGAAACAAGTAGAGGGGAGTCCTGGATGCCTGGGGGTGGCGGCTGCGGGCGGCATTGTGGAAGATTTTAAAGATGCCAATGAGAAGCTCGAGAAGATCCAGAAGGGCCTGAAGGACTATCTCGAGACCAAGCGGCTTTACTTCCCCAGGTGAGTTCTGCGCTAGGCCCGTGACGAGTGGACGACCCTCTCGTGGGTTGATGCCCTTTCCTTCGGCTCGAAGTTTCTCACCTGCTAGTGAGCACCTCCCAGAAGGAGCGTGGTAACCTTTTTCAGATTCTTCTTCCTGAACGATGCCGATCTGTTGTCGATTCTCGCTGAGACGAAGGACCCTACGCTGGTGCAGCCCCACATGGCAAAGGCGTTCGAAGGCATAGCTTCCGTACGGTTCAACGAGACGGCCACCATCATCAACGCTATGATCAGCGCCGAGGGTGAGGTTGTTGACTTCACCAACATTGTGGATGTGGATTCTCCTGAGAATCGCGGGAATGTCGAAAAGTGGCTCGTCGAGGTTGAGAAGACTATGATCGATTCTCTCACGGATGTGGTGTCGCGCAGCAACAAGGACTATGCTTGCAAACCTCGGACGTCGTGGTGCATCGACTACCCCGGCCAGGTGGTGTTGGCGACAGACTGCATCTACTGGACCAAGGAAGTAACGGAGGCGTTGAATGCTAAGCGAGTGGCCGACTACGAGAAGAAGCTCAATCAGCAGTTGCTTGACATTGTACAGTTAGTCAGAGGGGATCTGTCGAAGCTTGCCAGAGTTACGCTGGGAGCGATGGTCACGATTGACGTCCATGCCAGAGACGTCGTTAGCGACCTCGTGAAGAACAACGTGGAGTCTGCGGATGAGTTTGACTGGCTGAGTCAGCTTCGCTACTACTGGAAGGAACCTAATAGCTTCCGCCGGGTTGACACCGGGGAGATGAATGCAAAGGAGGAATGCCAAGTCTCCATTGTCAATTCCACTTTGCTCTACGGTTTTGAGTACCTCGGCAACACTCCGAGGCTGGTCATCACACCGCTGACCGATCGATGCTATAGGACGTTGATGGGAGCGTTTGCTCTGTACTATGGTGGGGCGCCAGAGGGCCCTGCCGGCACTGGCAAGACCGAGTCTACCAAGGATCTTGCCAAGGCGCTGGCGATCCAGTGTGTTGTCTTCAATTGTTCTGATGGAATGGACTACATGCAGATGGCCAAGTTCTTCAAAGGTGAGCTCGGATGGCCGCAGTGCTCAGGGGTCCGTTCTGGGGGGTCGGCCTCTCGTAACGGTCCTCGTGAATTTTGAGAATTGTCTTTACGTGTACAATACGGTTTGGGTCCACAAGGGAATATCGGTGACATGAAAGTGAGTTTTGTTGTTTAGGTCTGGCGAGCTCCGGTGCATGGTGCTGCTTCGATGAGTTCAACCGTATCAACTTGGAAGTGCTGTCCGTCATTGCCCAGCAGATCCAGTGTATATCATTGGCGATCAAACAGAAAGCCAAGACTTTCATTTTCGAAGGCACCGAGATCAGGTGCCTGCCAACGGCTAATGACCGCTGCGCCACGAAATTCGTTCAGGCTCATCCCTTCATGCGCTGTGAACATTACCATGAATCCTGGCTACGCTGGACGTTCCGAGCTGCCAGACAACCTGAAGGCCCTCTTCCGCCCCTGCGCTATGATGGTCCCGAACTACGCACTTATTGCGGAGATCACCCTTTACTCGTTCGGGTAGGTCAACCGGGGCTGGTGAAGAACGTCAAAAATCGTTCTTGCGATTGTGGATGCTCCGGCCTCTGTGCGGTTCAATGAGATCTATGAGGTGGTTCCGTATGGTTCAAAGCTCGGATAGTTTAGTGTAGCCCCTCGCACTCCAACTCTGTGGCATCTACAAATCGCCTTGGCAACCAGCCAGAATGCACTGTGATTCTCCATTTGTCCCGCTTAGAGATGGTGATTTTGGTTCATGTGTTCTCTGTGTAGTTACGAGGACGCCAGACGCATCGGAGTGAAAGCCACCCAGGCCTTGAAGCTTTCCTCGGAGCAGCTGTCCGCCCAGGATCACTACGATTTTGGCATGCGAGGTTTGAAGTCCCTTCTGGTGGCCGCTGGTGCGCTGAAGATGAAGTACGGCGACCAGTACCCTGAAGATGTCATCTCCTTGCGAGCGTTCACGGACGTGAACTTGCCCAAGTTCACCAGTGCGGACATCCCTCTCTTCAAGGGTATCATCGGCGACTTGTTCCCCGGAGTGCACCTTCCACCGAGCGATTACGGCCCGCTCATCGCGCAGGTTAGGATGGGAAAGAATGGACGGTGCTAGTGGTCGCTTCTCTCTCTTCTGACTCGTCCCACTCCAACTCTTGGAGAGGAGAAAATCTCGGGTCACCGATGCGTGATATTTAGCCTGATTATCCGTGAGTTATCCGGTTTATGACAAGCCCTGCATGTGGCAACAGAGGAGACCGATAAGATTGGACAGACTCGTTTGTATGACTGACACTTGTCGCTCAGCTGGATCGAAATCTCTGTGGTTCGCACTGGGTAGAAGAGAAGTAGTGAATAACCGCTTCGGGAAAATGTGGCCTCCATTCTGTGGAAATTTCGAGTAGACGACGCTACAGGATATCATTCTCCTGCTGCGTCAGGTAGAAGCCTGCGCTGTTGCCAAGAAGCTCCAGCCTACTGGCGAGTTCACAAACAAAGTCATACAGTTGTGGGAGACGGTGATGGTCCGACACGGGCTCATGACAGTTGGTCTTCCTCCTTGCGGTGAGTGCTGGAGAAAGGAATGTCGCGTGTTTCTAATCTGAGATTCGGCTGTGTATTTTTGTATTTTCCGTTCTTCAATGGCGTTTTCGTTTGTCTCAGGAAAGACCATGGTGAAGGACGTCTTGGCGGACACCCTCGCCGCTGTCGCTGACGGTGGTGACATGTTCATGCCGGTCACTCAGCACATCATGAACCCGAAATCAATCACGCAGGGTCAGCTGTACGGTGAAGCTGATCTCAACACGCAAGAGTGGACAGATGGCGTACTCGCCATCGCGGTCAGAGCGGCGAGCAAAGGACCGCCGGATATGCGCCAGTGGGTCGTCCTGGACGGTCCTGTGGATGCCATTTGGATCGAGAATATGAACACTGTCCTTGACGACAACAAGAAGTTATGTCTTAACTCGGGCGAAATCATCAAGCTGTCTCCGACGACAACAATGATCTTCGAAGTGCGTGATTTGGCCGTGGCCTCGCCCGCCACGGTGTCTCGATGCGGTATGGTTTTCATGGAGCCTGACTCGGATTTGGGATGGAAACCAATTGTGCATTCCTGGTTGGACTATCAGATTCCTGACTACATCCGCAAGGACCATCGGGATTTCATTTGGAATCTTTTTGAGAACAACTTCGAAGTTTGCCTCGAGTGCACTCATCGGTGCGTACGCCTGTTGCCGTGATCGACAACTGGCTGGCGGACAGTGCGTGTCGGCTGATGGAATGCCTCTTCGAAGATTCCGAGGAGAAATACTGTCGCCCCACTACTGATGACGACGATGAGAACTCGCAGACGTTCGCCGACCGAGAGCAGCTCATCTATGCGCTTTTCTACTTCTCGATGCTCTGGACTTGCGGGGCCTGTACCGACCAGGACGGCAGAGTCTTTGTGGAGTCCGTCATTCGGGCTATGTTCGAGAATAAGAAGGACTTCATCAAGAAAGCAAGAGTTCGTGGCAGAATGGGCGCCGACGGAACTCGCAAGCGGGCAGCCTCCGACGCAGCTGCCTAGCAAGGGTCTCTTGCACGACTACTTCATAGATTCGGCCGATAATGGGAGGTGGAAGCCATGGACAGAGAAAATTGCCAATTTCGATATACCGAAAGACGCACAATTCCACTCCATTATCGTACCGACCAGCGACACGGTGCGGAATCAGTTCCTGATTAGGACGCTGATAGAGAAGGGCAAACACGTGCTGATGTCCGGCGTGACGGGAACTGGGAAGACCGTGTCCATCGCGGGGATGCTTCTGAACGGATTCGACAAAGAGAAATATGCAACCATCTCGTTCGCGTTCTCTGCCCAGACGACCGCCAATCAAACACAGGATATTATCGATGGTAAATTAGATAAGCGCCGTAAGGGCGTGTTCGGTCCCCCCATCAACAAAAGAAGATGCTTGTCTTCGTCGACGATGTAAACATGCCGGCGAAGGAGACTTACGGAGCTCAACCGCCGATAGAGATTCTCAGACAGGGTCTAACGATGAGCGGCTGGTACGATCGGAAAAACCTGGGAGTTCCGCCAGTTCGTCGATATGCAGTACCTGGCGGCCATGGGACCGCCCGGCGGAGGGAAGAACGATATTACCGACCGATACTCGAGGCAGTTCAACTTGATATTTGTTACGCCGTTCGACGACGAATCGCTTGCAAGAATCTTCACAACGATGGTTCAGAAGTTCCTCGGCCGTAATGCCGCGAGAAGTGGCTGGAAATGCGGGCTACCGTGGTGGCTGCGACTATCGAGGTGTATAACACTATGTCTGCGGAAATGCTGCCAACTCCGGCGAAGTCTCATTATACTTTCAATCTGAGAGATCTCAGCAAAGTTTTCCAGGGGATATGCCAATGCACAAGGGAAAGTCTTCCTAAGGTAGTGGCGATGTCGTTGGGTGGTTATGAAGATTGTCTTTTCAGGTCGACGATTTGGCTAAGTGCTGGATGCATGAGTGCCAGAGAGTCTTCGAGGACCGTCTGGTGAACAAACCCGATCGCAACTGGTTCTTCTTCCTGATCAAGAGGCTGCTCGATCGGCACTTCAAGAAGCAATACGACCAAGTCGTGAAGCAGGAGCCCATCGTGTTTGCAAGCTTCGTCGATCCGAAGTCGACCAGCTACATGGAAGTCCAAGACCATCAGAAATTGCAGGAGAAAATGGACACTTGTTTGGAAGACTTCAACGCCGTGTCGAAGATTCGAATGGACTTGGTCCTCTTCACCGCTTTCATACAACACATCTGCCGTGTCGTGCGGGTGAGAAAGAGCGTCGCGCGCCACGAAATTCTCTCGTTCATCGCTGTATCTCGGCCGCTGCTCCTCTCTCGCAACTCTGAAAAGAACGCATATATTTTTCTCAGGTCCTCAAGTTGCCGCTCGGGAACGCTCTGTGTGTCGGGGTAGGTGGAAGTGGCCGGAAAGAGCACAGCAACATTGGCGGCGTTCGTTGCGGACTTCACGCTGTTCCAAGTGCAAATATCGAAGTCCTACGGCATGACGGAATGGCGAGATGATATGAGAAAGCTACTGATGTCCGCGGGGTGCGACGACAAGAATATGGTGTTTTCCTATTCCCCGGACACCCAAATCGCCAACGAGAACTTCCTGGAGGACGTCAGCAGCATGCTTAACACTGGCGAAGTACCGAACTTGTACGCCAATGAGGATCGTATGGACATTCTCGAGAAGTGCAGTAAAATGGCGAGTGCGGATGGCAAAACTGGGCCGAACGAGGTTTTCGCCTGGTAAGGGTATGTCGTCCGTGACAGTCGCTGTTTTTCCATCGGCCGACACAAAAAGCGTTAGCGAGGTGTGCCTTCTAGATGATAAATAGTCATTCGTGACACATGTGAACCAGGAGCAACGCCAGTCGGATTCTCGGCATTTCTCGTCCACTACCCTGGCATTTGTCTCAACACGGCTGGTCTCAGGTACGTCGAGAACTGCCGTAAGAATTTGCACATCGTCCTGGCTATGAGTCCGATCGGTGACAAGTTCCGCAAACGCTTACGGATGTTCCCCAGCCTTGTCAACTGCTGTACAATCGACTGGTAAGTATTTGGCGCTGTGCTGTCCCATGCCAACTCCGCTGGCCCCTCTTGTCGAGCTCTGTGAGTTCGCAGTGTTCCCGTCTTGAGGACGTCCGTCCAGGTTCATGGAGTGGCCACCGGATGCTCTCACAGCTGTGGCGATGCAGTTTTTGAAGACGCAAGAAATGCCCGAGAACGTGCTCAATGGCGTGGTTAAGATCATGGTTGACATGCAGACGTCCGTCTCGACGCTTACAGAACGCTTCCTGTCGGAGCTCAGGAGGTAAGCTGCTATGGGTGGGTTATTGACTTCCGGTGATGCCGCTCACTCGTACTGCTCCCGTCATAGAGGCATCGAAATTCGAGAAAAGGGCCTAATCTCCGCGCAGACTTCGAACACCGACGATATCATGTCGCTCTGCCGTTGAGTCCATTGGCGAAGCTCACTCGATGTATCATCCCCCATCGAATTCGTCAATGGTCACAATGGTGAAGAGAACGAGACCGGTCGGACCTGTAAAGGCTTGACCCATCCATTTTCAACGACACGTGCTGACCGCCTACTGATAGTCGTGCATACCTCGTGATATGGGATAAGACTCGCTAGAGCTCTCCTCCGTTGCTCAGGCACTACTACGTAACGCCAACCTCCTATCTGGAGCTTATCAACTCCTTCATACAAATGCTCAAGCAGCAGCGGCATGTGGTCTCTCAAGCGAAATGGCGATACGACGTTGGTCTAGAAAAACTAGCGGACACTGCCAGCCAGGTCGCGACGATGCAGAAGGAGCTGGAAGACCTACAGCCCAACCTTGAGAAGGCAGCCAAGGAGACCAGTGAGATGATGATACTGGTGGAGAAACAGCAGGGCGAGGCGGCAGAGAAACAGAAACTTGTCGATGCTGAGGCGGCTGCGGCTAACGAACAGGCGAGTGCCGCTGAGGAAATCGCAGCCGACTGCCAGAAGGACCTGGCCGCGGCGATGCCAGCGTTGGACGCGGCGGTGGATGCTCTTAGCAAGCTCAGTAAAGGAGATATTACTGAAGTGAAGGCGATGAAGACTCCGCCAGGTGAGTCTCGTCCCCGTTTCAAGCGACTTATTCGGACTGAGGGGGGATCAGATTTTCGCCGAATCTATTGGGCGGGGTGTCTGAACTCGAGTGCCGAGTTTCAGCTCTTAATCGTCTCACTGCTCGCTTTCCCTTCAGGCGGAGTTGTATTGGTGGCCCAAGCCTTGTGCTACTTCTTTGGCGTGAAACCCAACAAAGTGCCAGCACCCGACGGTAAAGGGAAGGTAGATGACTTCTGGGAACCGGCCAAGAAGGAGTTGCTCGGCGACCCAAGGCTACTCGATAGGCTCATCAACTTTGATAAAGATAATATTTCTGAAGATGCCATGAAAAAGGTGAGCGACTCCCTCGTTCTTCGCCCATGCCTCGGTTGTGCGTGAACGTGGTAGGTGAGGGTGAACCGGTCGTTCAGGTCAAACCGCTTTATGACGATCCTAACTTCGAGCCTGAGGTGATCAAGAAAGCCTCCATCGCAGCGATGGGTATCTGCAAATGGGCTCGAGCGATGGTCGTGTATGATAAAGTCGCCAAGGAAGTGGGGCCTAAGAGGGCAGCATTGGCCGAGGCGGAAGGAAAGGCAGCAGCGGCCAAGGCGAAGTTGGCCGAGAAAGAAGCGGAGCTTGCCGAAGTTATCGCATTGGTTGACAAGTTGGTGTCGGACTTGAATAATGCGAAAGAGTACATGGAGGAGCTGCAGAAGCAGAGGGACGACTGCGCTGCGAAACTTATCAGGTAACGGGTTCTGTTCGTTATGTCCGCCGGCGATGAAAAAGGTGGCTTGGAATTGGCTGACAGATCGTTCGCTCTTGTTCGCGTTGCCCTGAACGATGTCCGATACGGTCGACGGTCTGTCTCACCTATCCATCGCTCGAGTCGTTACCCGAGTCTCTGTGATGTCCATCCAAATCCGTCCGCAGAGCCGAGAAACTGATCACTGGTCTTGGCGGAGAGAAGTCCAGATGGACGGCCGCCTCCAACAGACTCGGAACTGACTACAACAACTTGTCCGGAGACATCCTAATTGCGAGCGGTATCATCGCCTACCTTGGTAAGCCAACCGATGCTCGGATATCCTCCTTCAAGAGTACCCGCTCAGGCGTGTTCACGGCTTCCTATCGGTCGGATGTGATGGACAAATGGTTGGGGAAATTGCAAGAGCTCAAGATTCCCGCAAGTGCTCAATTCAATCTGCAGACCTGCATCGGAGATGCGGTTAAGATCCGGCAATGGTGGGTCGACAGAGTTCACAATTGTTAAGGCGCTACTAGAGCTCCGAAGCGGTTGTGTGGGCGACTAGCGTGTGTTGCACATTGCCCATTTCTCAGGGTCATTGATAAGCTCCCGAATGATGCTCTCTCGATTGATAACGCCATCATCATGAGCAACTCACGCCGATGGCCGTTAATGATAGATCCTCAGCAACAAGCCAACAAATGGATCAAAAATATGGAGAAAAATTTGCAGGCGAGAGGTCGACAAATCAGTGGTTGTTTGAACGATTATTTCAGGTCTTACGGTTGTCGAAGAACTACGCCAGGGAGCTCGAGAATGCAATTCAATTCGGGAATCCGGTATTGATCGAGAACATCGCGGAGACTTTGGACCCTATGCTGGACCCCCTGCTGCAGAAAGCCACGTTCAAACAGGTTCGTTCCGATCATGTCACTGCGCCACGAAAACTTTCTTGGTCAGGGCAACCTCGAGATGATTCGCCTGGGTGACAGCACGATAGAGTGGTCAAAGGACTTCCGTCTGTACTTCACGACGAAGCTGCCAAATCCTCATTACGCGCCCGAAATCTGCGTCTCGGTCACGATCCTCAATTTCATGGCGACAGTGGACGGTTTACAGGACCAAATGCTCGGTGAGAGAGATTGGCGCGTTGGACGTTATGCCGCATACGCATAACTTATGCGTGCGTACTCGTCTACATCCACCCAGTTTCTCGCTGACAAGTTAGTTCATCAGTTTGCGCGATTGGGCTATTGGCGCTGCTCGGAGATTTTGGCTCTCTGAGATGTTCTCTAATTGCACACTATTTCATTGCCGTGCAAGGTATCGTGGTTGCCAAAGAGGAGCCGGACATTGAGGCGAAGCGTGTGAGTCTGGTCGTGGAGAGCGCTCAGTCGAAAGCACAACTTAAGGAGATAGAAGACCGCATTTTGGCGTTACTCTCTAGCGCTACTGGTAAGCTAAGTTGGGTGGAAGTTTATTATGCATCGCTCCGCCATAGGTAACATCTTGGATGATGAGGAGCTCATCGAGACACTCTCCAACTCGAAGATTGCCAGTCAGAAGATCGAGGAGCAAGTGCAACAGCAGGAGAGAACCGCGGCACAGATTCAGGAGACGAGGCAGTCGTATCGGCCCTTGGCGTTGAGGTGAGGTTCGCGGTTGTTGTCGGGTTTCGGGCTAGAATGAATCAGAATGTGAGATAGTGGTCGATTCCAACCGAGGCCCGCCTGGCCTGGATTCATCCTTCGGCCGTGGTTAAGGTTATTATCACTGATAGCTTGACAGAGTCGAAAAGTTTGAATTTATGTTCCCCAATTGCCATGCTTGTCACCGCTCTTGTGGTGCTGATCTCCAGTGTCTTCTCAGGTCTGCTTCGCTGTTCTTCGTCGTCTCTGACCTCTGTATCGTGGACCCTATGTATCAGTACTCGCTCGACTGGTTCATCATGATCTTCATAATGTCGATCGACCAGGCCGAGAAGGCCAATTCGCCTCTGAACGAATGGCAAATCTGGCGAGGTAAGACCGACCACCGGCACCACGATAAAAGCTAGCTGGCAGCTCTGCTGGCCGCAACCCGACAGTACATGCTAGCGCGCGAGCGATTTTGTCTCCGATTTGATCCTTCTCTTTTCAGCTCCACCATTCGGCTGCTGTACGTTATGGTGTGCCGGTCTCTGTTCGAAGCCCATCGGCTGCTGTACTCGATGCAACTCGCATTCAAGATGCAAGAAGTTGATAAGGAGCTCAACTTCAAGCAGATGCGCCTCTTCCTCACGGGTGGAGGAGGCGGCGGTGCTCCCTCCGAAGGGAAGCCTGCAGATACTGCTTGGCTGACCGGTACGGCAAAGCCCAGCTTGTGCGTGCTCCGCTGTGACACGCTTCCCAGATATTTCCTGGGGGAGAGTGCTGGAGTTGTCTAAGCTCGGAGAGACCTTCCAAGACTTCCACGAGGTCTTCAAGTCCCAGCTCGAGGGGTGGAAGGTGAGGGACGTTAGCTGTCCCCGATTGTGCAGTGCATTCGACGCTCAGGCGATATTCGATTCGGATAATCCTCGCGATATGGAATGGCCGAATAGTTTCGACAAGAAGTGTACCCCGTTGGAGAAGGCTTTGGTGCTGCTGGCGATTCGAGCGGACGCACTGGTGCCTGCGATACAGGAGATCGTGGAGAAGAAACTTGGTGAGGGCTCGTGACTGGCATTTGAGAGAATTCGGGAGACACCTGTTACCATGGCGGGGTGGTACTCGTGACGTCAACTGGTTATTTTTCGGCTCAGGCAATTTCTTCCTGGAACCTCCACCATTCGACCTTGAGGCCTGCTACAACGACTCCAAATCATCAATACCACTGGTGTTCGTCTTATCCAGTGGCAGTGACCCGATGGCCGACATCATCAAGTTGGCCGAGGGCAAGGATATGCTGGCAAACATCTCCGCGATCAGTTTGGGCCAAGGGCAGGGTAATTAACGGCAAGGTGGCTTGATGGCGTTCCGCTACTAGCCTGTGGTTAGCGTAGATCAGTCTATAGTTCACAATAATAATCTCCTCCGATCGATCCATGTTGGTTTGGTGTAGTAGAAGCTCCCTGCTAGGTCCCAAGGCGATGGCGGCTCTTGAAGAAGGAACGAAGCACGGCAAATGGGTGTTGCTGCAGAACTGCCATTTGGCTGTCAGCTGGATGCCTGTGTTGGAGAAGGCAAGGCGGTTAACTACAATCTTTGTCATTGTACTCCACGCGCTGGCTGATCTTATAGGTTGTTGAGGACTTCCGAGAAGATGAAATTAACCCGGAATTCCGTCTTTGGCTCACCGCTATGCCGAGTCCCGCCTTCCCGATTTCGGTCCTGCAGAACGGCATCAAGATGACGCTAGAACCGCCAAAGGGGTTGAAGAACAGTCTAGTGCGAGCTTACATGGGTAGGATCGTGACCGCTGTCCGACGATTTCAAAGTCGCTGGTTGTAGGTATGGAGGAAGAATGGTTCGAAAGTTGCAGCAAACCGCATGCCTTCAAGAAACTCCTTTTCGGTCTCTGCTTCTTCCACGCCGTCATTCTGGAGCGGAGGCAGTTCGGTCCGTTGGGATGGAACATTCCTTACCAATTTTCCGAGCCCGATCGCGACATCTCCCGTCAGCAGCTCAAAAATTTCTTGGATGAGTTTGAGGGTATCCCGTGGAAGGCTCTGAGTTACATGGTTGCCGAGGCAAACTACGGCGGCAGGGTCACGGACGCGCAGGACCGTCGCGCAATCGTTCACATTTTGACCGATTACTACACTGAAAGGATTCTGAAGGATGACTACAAGTTCAGCGTGAGCGGCATCTACTTCGCTCCTAAAGAGGGAACACTTTCCTCGTATATGGAATACATAAGAGGCCTTCCGATCAACCAGACGCCAGAAGTCTTCTGGTTGCACAACAACGCAAACCTCACTGCGGCTATCAATGAAGGGATGGAGATATTGAAAACAGCGGTGATGCTGATGCCCAAGACGGGTGGTGGGAGATGCTGAGGAGGGCGAGAAGGAACAAAGTCCTGAGGAAATTTACGGCGAGAAGGCCGCTGAGATTGTCGCAACGCTGCCTAAGAACTTCGACGTCGAGGCGGTTCAGAGGGCGTATCCGGTGCGCTACGACCAGTGCTTGAACACTGTTCTCGTGCAGGAGCTTCTGAAATGCAATAAACTCCTCACCCGACTAAGAGATACTTTGGTCAACTTACAGAAGGCAGTGAAGGGTCAGGTCGTCTTCAGCCCCGATCTCGAGGAGGTGGCCGAAGGTTTGCTCAGCAACAAAGTCCCATCGGTGTGGGCGAAGGTCTCCTATCCTAGCCTGAAGCCGCTAGGCAGTTACGTTGCCGACTTCCTACAGCGTCTGCAGTTCTTCGAGGATTGGATAAAGATGGACGCTCCTACGGTGTTCTGGTTTTCGGGCTTCTTCTTCCAGCAAGCATTCTTGACTGGAGTATTGCAGAATTTTGCGCGGAAGGATAAGATCGCTATCGACCGATGTATTTGGAATATGGAAGTTCTCAAAGCAGACATCACGGCGCCGGAGGAGCCCGAAAGAGGCTGCATCATCCGAGGGCTTTTCATGGATGGAGCAAGGTGAGTGGTCTCGATGGCACACTGAGTCAGCGCAGTGGCTCTTTCAGATGGGATGATGATACCATGGTGATCGCCGACTCGTTCCCTAAGGTGTTGTTCTCTGAAGTTCCATATATTTGGCTGAAGCCGGTCGAGATGGACAAGGACGAGACGAACTACGGGCGGATATACACCTGCCCGGTGTATAAGACGAGCGAGAGAAGAGGTGAGGGAAGCAGCGAGATGTCAATTGACGCTCAGATGGCTTCGCACCCTGCGGAAGCTCACTGAAATGCTCGGTTAGGTACGCTTTCGACCTCGGGTCACTCGACAAACCATGTGATGATGATCTTCCTCCCGATCGCGCCGGAACACGACGAGACTTTCTGGGTCAAGCGCGGTGTAGCCATGTTGACTCAAATTGATGATTAATGTGTTCATGAGGGAGTTGGAAGTGAAATGCGGTGTTGAACTATAACAAAAGACGTCGTGTTTCGAGTAGTTGATGTTATCTGCTGTTCATCTCGAATCGCGCGGCCGAAACGAGTTAGTTTGATCCCTTACGCCGTAAGACGCATGAATGCTGTACATGAGCGACGCAGCGCACGTTACGAGATGATTTGGTCGTGGTGAACTAGTATAAACGAGAATACGGAGGTTCAAGCAGACTGGCAATCGCCCTTTTTTCACGAGTAGGCAGAGTAGACACGACGCAATTCGAGTTGTCGAACCAATCAACTTGAAACCTCCGCTGCTGTGTACAGAGGCACTCGTAGTAATGTCGGCATGGCAAAGACTACAACTCAACACAGGATACCGCAAACGAGGATAATCCAGAATAATATATGATAATGTTACGTACGATTCACCGCTCCTCTAGCAACCCTGCTGACGCCAACTAAGCCGTTCATAAGCCACTGTAAGCGAGCATAAATGAATGATTGAAATTTCGGGTTCTCAATGCTGGATGGGGGCCAACGTAGCGAGTCCCCTGCCACGAGAGCGGAGCTCTCCACGAGCTCGCCCAAGCCGTTCTCCTCAAGCGAGCAGAGCAACTTCAAGTCGTCAGTTTCCGTCCAAGTCCACGTCGGATCCTCCTTCCAAATTGGCGGGGTACGACGGGTCTGCGCTGTTATCCTCTGGGACACGCTAGCCAGATACGTGGGGTCGCTCGTGCTAAGAACAGCAACAATGATCACACACACAACAGGCAGCCAGAGAGAACGGCACCTTAATCTCTCGATAGTGAGTCTGATCAGATAGAGTTGGCCATACCGCCGCATAAAATTCATGCCTTCCCCCATGAGGTAGTCGTCGATGGCGGTGCCATCAGGAAAGTGTGTGGGGAATCTCTCAAGGCCGCCCTCACTCTGAGCGATGTTGGTTTCGATGTCGTTAACAATCTGACGAAAAATTATTCCCCGTGCCGCACCGGGCTCTCCCGATGTCGATTGACCTACTTTAAGGTAACGGAAGAACATGACTACGTAGGCGTCAAAGACGTGATGAGGCAGCCCTCTGAACTCGGGTGGTGAGCGCGGCTGTGCTGCATGGGGCCGCTCTCTGGGGATGTAGAACCTCATTGCAAAGTTGAAGAATTTCCGTCGAGCCTCCAATGGGAAGAACTCCCACACAGCCCTGAATTACGGGGGTGAGCTCGGACGGTAAGCTCGAGCACTGCACTCACTTCCCATGCATCTCAATGAGCTCCTTAACGCTCAACGTCTCCCACAGCGGAGGCACTCTCGGGAGGGATCCAGAGCCACCGTTCGTATTGTAGCCATAGCCTGTCGACGGAGGGCAATTCGGAAGACTTCCCATCTGTAGGTTCAGGGGCATGGGATGAGTACTGTTCACCTGAAAGTAATGACCGATGGTAGCTGGCTTGCGACAAAGCCCATAAACCCAGCTCACCCCTCCTGTTGACGGATACGCTGCATGGCGGCCAGCATTCATTGCAGCCTGATTCCACGAGCTCGGGGTCGTGTTAGTGGGAAGCGATGTTTGTAGAGGCTTCTCCTGGAACAAGGCCACCGGGCGGAAGGTGCCTGGCGAAAGTTTCACCTTCCCGGAAAATGCCCGGTGTTGCCCGCTCAGGGACCATCGAGCCGAACCCTTGAGTTTGGACGGCCCATGGTTGGCGGGCCTCCTCCAAAAGTACAGCGAGCACTTCGTAGATCTTGTGGTTCTCCATGCCCCGGACCAACCGTGCACCGTCGCTCACTGCCAAGAACAGTGTAGGACGATCCGGTCCCCTCACAAACTGGCCAGGTCCCAGGTATACGTAGACATAGAAACCGGTAGATGAGAGCGTGACGCCGAGCAGGAGCTCGCCTTGCATTTGCTTCTGCTGACCCGGCTGTTGCATGGGTGGCCGCAGTGGATACTGTGGTGAGCGCGAAGAGGTGCTAGGGGGGACTTGAGGTCGAGCATAGGGGTGAGCAAATAATCCTCTCGTTAAATTAGGACCATGCGTTTCCGTTGCCTTGCCGGTAGGTAAGTCTCCAGCAAGCGGGTCGGAGCCTTGAGTAAGATTAGGGAATAAATTGAGAGCGTCCGCGTAGAACTGCAGGGCATCCACTCGCTTGTTGACAGCTCGCCCTTGTCGAGCTCGCTCAACAGCAACAAGTGCTGCGCTTGAGCCAAAGCGCATATTCTCCAGATAGCAAGAATGCAGGTGGGAATCTGAGAGGATGTCATAGGCATCTTTGATGGTTTTGAAGAATTCTTCGGCGGCTTGACGAGTATCATCGGACTCGGCGCCAATGGAGTTCGGGTGGAATCTCAGAGACAGATCGAGGTACGCTCTCCTGATACGCTGCTTGTTAGCTGATGGAGGGACGCCTAGAACTTCAAACAAAGTTGGTGGTTGAGACTTGGCATTCATATGGCCATGGAGAGGAGAAAGCTACGGGCAGAGGCGAACCATTGTAGAAGGTCTCCGCCCAACGCAAGTGGCCATGAGAAAACTCATCGAAATAGGTCTAAAGTGTCACGAAGTACAGGTGAAGACGAACGTCGTATACAACTTGAATACTTGATCCTCCTCGGGCGACAGAACCAAGTCCGAGTGATTCCATCGGAACTTTTTCACGACCTCACTCTTGGTCTCGTAGTGTTCGAGGAAGGCACCGAAGTTTGCGTGCAATACGCATTTGAGATTGGCGAGGCGCGCTACCGCGTCGAAGGCCTTGAAGGGAACTAAGTACTCAGCTTGATCGTCAATGCTCTGCATCAACCAGAACTGATAGACGACTCCCCATTCGGTTGAGCACTTCTTGTGGTCGATGGCCAGAGCACCCTGGTGACCGTCCCCAGAAGCTGGAGCCGGGTCGGATGGCGCGAGCTTGGACAGCTGGTCCTTCTCAAATGTCACACTATAGACTTCATTTCCGAACTTGGAGGAGCCATCGGGAGAGAGGTTGGCCCGCTTGAGCCTGCTCACGATGGTCTCACTGCACGGGATGGTGCCGATGAAATTTCCACCGGGCTTGATCACCGTTGCGACCCGTCCGAGGAATTGCTGGGCCGCCTCATCACTCTTCATCAGATAGTGCATGGCTAGCTGCATCGACACGGTGTCGAACACTCGGCGGTTTTCCCCTGAGCTAACGCCTTCTTGCTTGGCAATTTCTAGAATCTGAAACGACAAAGCACGAGGGAACTCACGTTACAGCTGGTGTCAGGAGACGGCGTCACACATGACGCTAAAGAGCGTGACGCGCGCGAACGGGCACTCGGCAGCACGTAAGCACAGTAGCACGAGCTCACCCTTTGGAACGTGGCCTCGTCCTCCAGATTGCCTTGCATGAAGACGGCACGATACTGGAGCTTTCGCTCGCTCTCAGCATATCGCCGTTTGGCTTCTTCGATGGCCTCCGCTGAGATGTCGACGCCAACGTATAGCCTGATGTAAGAGAAACATGCACAGCGAAATCGAGAATCCTGCATGGCTGCGCTGAAAGAGGACACGTTCAAGCTTACCGGGGCTTGCACGCGCTGTACTTCCAGAGATCCTGACCATGTCCACAGGCTAGGTCCAGCACAACTGGCCCGTGAGAAGGGACGAACTTATCGATGAGGACTCGCTTGACCAAGTTATTGTACTTCCGCAAGACGCCAACTTCAGATTCACCTTGTGAGATCTGATTTCTCGTTTTCCGATCGTAGTGGTCCTCGACGTTATAGCTCGCGGCTGCTCCTGTGGAGGTAAAGAGGTTCTCGTAGCACAGCGGGGGCGGAGGCATGGTGTCGGCCATGACCGCCAGGGACTCCGCGTTCTGAGGAGGTCTCGGACAGCAACACTGAGCCCATGGGTATGCTTGCCAATCATTCTAGTATACTGATTCCGAAGTAGTAGAGGATTGACATCAACCCGTAAGGCCTGGCTCTGGACAACGACCCGCCACCACAAGTCCGGGCCCTTGTTGAAGCGGAGGACAGTGCAAGCGCCTTCGCTACCGGAATAGTCTTCCTGCGGAACGCAGATATCCACGCGTAGGTGAACGGAGCTCTCAGGCCGGTACATCAGAAACCTTTCAACGACCTCCTCTGACCCTGTAGGGGCAGAGCTCGCCTCTGAGACGTCAACGCTAGTCCAACCAGCCTCGTGAGCCTTGAGGAACTCGAGGGCCTTCGAGGGGTCCCGGAGAGCATCTTCACTGGTGTTGAAAGTGCCAGCCGGGTCCATGAAAGCACCAGCCACTGGACCGTTTGATAGGAAGGCCAATAGGCTCACCGGTGATTTTGTCACTCAACGTTACCAGAGAGGCTGCTAAACGAACCTCCTCTTTGGGCCGGGACGCAAGGGCCTTGATCAAGCCAGCTTCAACTCGGCGGAATATTGGGGAATAGGAGGACTCCGATTGCTCGTTGGGGGCGCACATGCGCAACTGCCTCGGAATCCCGTCCTTCGGGGGTTGCACTGCCGGGGTCGGGCCGGTCATGGAAGGCGTCAAACGACTCTATCAATCTGCATGGAGTGCACTCAGGACGAAACGCTCGGGAGCCTCCCCAGGAAGGGGGGCAGAGAGAACGCGACAAAAAAACAAGCTCAGAAGCAACATGTCACAGCCACTTATACAAATTATAGTCTTCGAGACTGAAGGGGACGCGCCACTGAGGTGGGAGATGCTTGGGAATGAGCGGCCGCCTGAGGAAGATTCTAAGGGCCGGGCACATGGCAGGGACACCTACATCTGTCTTGGAGGGACCTGCGGTACATGGATGTGGTCCGAGTGAATGCTTAGGCTCGTTTCAAGGGCTCGACCATCCGCATAGTGGCCACTCACGAACAGTTTGTAACTGCAGCGAAGCGTACTCGGTCTCGGCGTCACCTCGATCAGTGGCACTCTCTGGCATATCCAGACAGACCTACTCCTCCTCTTCCCCAGGCTTGGTGCAGATCGAGCGCATGAGAGGCCGCCTTCCACCGGTGGGCCGCCGATTCCGACCCAGAATCCTGCCGCCATGGAGCGCATATTTGGCGTCGAGGTAAACCTTGCCGTTGCACTCTCCACGAGTTCCTTTGAGAACAAGGTGCACGTCTCTCATGGGGTGCTTGAAGAGGATGCCCGGATGAGTGTATCGGTACAAGTCACGGTGGAGTTCTGGGCCGCAAGTGAGGCGATGGTCATACGAGCCAGTATCGACATCAGTGGCTGCGATCCCGTGCCCTGACAGACGAAACGGTCGAGCCCACAGGGACCGTTGGCGTACCGAGGTGGAAGGAGTAGAGTTGAGGGACCGAGGGTACCGCAAACGACGTTGCTGCAGGATCATGCGGGCCAGGGACAGCGAATGCCATTGGGAGGTCGGGGCATGGCAAGAACTGCGGCGAAGGTAGCGGGTGGGACATCAATCACTAAACGATGAGTTGTGCAAGTGAAACAAATGATTAATAAGTCGCAGTTCTCGCTAGGTACCAACACACGTTCGTCAAGACTCCATCGAAAGCTCCACGGGGTGATCCAGACCCGCTCCTCCGAAGCGACCGAGGTCGGGCGGGCTACCGGGAGATGCTGACTGGCCTCTAGGGCGCTTCGGGGAACCTGCTTCCCCGGAGCATGCACTATCAGGCCCCAAACCTGTGTAACTGAAAAAACGGCATGGGAAGCTGCCACGCCACCAGCACTTCGCCTACATCCACTCAATGAAAGGGTGATGGAACTCGTAGGGATAAGCCGGTAACAGCGAAGCGACGTTCTGGAGGATGTAGACGAGATTCTGAGAGGAAAATCGGCGGAGCGGAACCCTGGTGCCACCTACCTCGAGTGTAGGCCAGAAGAAAATGTACTCTCCCAGGAGGTCTCCGCTGACGAGGTTGATGCTGTCCATCCCGAAAATAGCTGCAGCCGATACCTCACAGCAATCTGAGGAAATTAATTTCATCAGGCGGCTACGATGGAAGCTACGAAGTCTTACTTCCATCGTCACCACATGGCTGGATTACCATGCCACAGGGACTAAGGTTAGCACTTCGACAGTCTAAGGTACTCGAGAACAAGTATGTTTGCCCTCCTGCACCGCTTCGGTCGAAATTAGGTGACACTGGAGTCACTGGTAACGTGACGGATGGGCTAGGGCCGGAGGATAATGGTACTGAAACATCAAGCGAGAACCCTTCGGCAGGCACCACGAGGAAAGTAGAACGGGAGCGGCGAAGCGCTTAATGAACATGCCGGTGTGGTCTGCCTTGCTCACCATGGCCACGCCACATCCCTGCCGGGACGCCTGGCCCTCGGCTGACGAGTTCATCGCTGAGGTCAACACTAGTGTACGCTATCTGATATCCGCCACCATCCTCGGTGGGGAGCTTCTTAAAGGCTCGCAGAAGTTGCATTTTCACAAATCCAGGTGCAGAGTTTGGTGCATTGAGCACGACATCCAGCAGATCTGTCAGATAGTTGGTCCCTGAGTAGTGGAGTGATACGCCTGTAGTGCTGGGAGTTCGGCAGACCTGGTCCGTCCTGCACCGAGCTGATTCGTCCAGCCCCTGCCACTGGCGAGCCGACCGAGGCCGCCATCGTCATGCTCCGAGGGCTTGCAGCCGAGTCGCCCATCTGCATATCTGTCACAGAATGACATAGAGGTTTCTTCCAAGCGGACACTGGAACTACCGTGCTTCCTCGACGGCAGGGACAAGGTCATAACGTTGTGGAGTAGGGGATTGTAGTGTGTGTAAGAGAACTCTAAAAGCTTATCTCGGACCTAAGAGAAATAAAATTGCACTGAGGAATATCTTATCGCTCAACATACGGGCTTGGGTAATGTTCCTTGCGTGTCAAGCTCCAGTACGCTGTCGATGAAGGCCTTGTGGTCGTATATGAGAGCGCCTACGTACCTGAAGAGGACGTATAGTGACAGCTGCGGAGGAGTGGCTGCTACTCGGGATGAAACGGCAAATGGAGCAGCCTTGCCCTAGCCATATGCTCAGGAGGGACGGTGGCTAGGCGGTGGTAGTCGACACGGACCTGAGGCTGACCGTCAGTAGAGCCACCACTCACGCAGGCTCGTACATTGCAAGGCTGTCTGAGGGTTTCGCCGAACTCCTTGGGTGGTGTAACCCTCCGCCAGCTATGCTGATCAAAACTCGTGTCCGAGTCGTTGTCGCTCTCGGTAGTCGGAGGCAGCGTCGAAGAGTCGTAGTAATTCACAGAACCTGCCATGGTGGCCAATGGAGACACTCGAACTTTGAATGCCTCGCGGCCCACTCACCATCAGTGGCGCCCTCTTCCTCTTCTTCCCCGTCCTCATCATAAGTGATTGTGGATACGCAAGTCGAGACCTTGAGCAGAGCGTCCTGCGCAATTTTCCGCACATCCAAGCCACCTCGGCCAGTACCTGGGCTCACACGCTTGCTACTCGGGCTGAGAGCGATAAATAACATCACCTCCCACTTGGGTCCCCCGTCGAATGCTCTGACGTCCCCCCAGCGAATTCTGGCGTCCTGACAGAGACGACCGTGAGTCACCAGCCTTCCTATTCTCCTACCATGGATGGATGACTTCATGTTCCTCGG
Source organism: Perkinsus olseni (assembly GCA_013115135.1). NCBI lineage: Eukaryota > Perkinsozoa > Perkinsida > Perkinsidae > Perkinsus > Perkinsus olseni. The sequence continues at coordinate 35,412 of JABANP010000151.1, read as the reverse complement.
TGCGTGGGTTCGTCGTTGGATCTGAGACGATCTCGATCCTCAGCGACCGATGGCACATACGGGCTCACCAAAACACCCGGAGGGCCACCGATCATCCCGGAGACGGCCGGTCCACCTCCCAGAATCTTCAGCCATGTCGAAAACCTACAGCTTGATCTAGACGTAAACGTCATCGTCCTATGCTCACTCGGAAACAGCCCATTCGTCCCCGTTGAGCAGATCTAGCAAGCGATCTCCAGGCGGAATTATCGTCCGTGTGATTTGGAAGGCATCCAAGCGGCTGGACTGGCCTAACCGTGAGTGAAAGAGGACTGAGTAATGAGGCGACCTAGCTACCTCGGTTCAAATGAATGTGTCCCTCTAGGTGCATGGCTTGAATGACGCTCATTGGGAAGGACTTGAGCACGTGGGTGTAAATACCGGCCTCGCTGTTGTACTCGAAAGAGAGCAACTTCCGCAAGAAACCCAGAGCCGCGCAAGCTGACACTGGAGGGTTCTCCGAGAAGTTGCCGACCTGAATGAGGCAAAGTCCAGTTCGACGAAAAGAGAAGCATGGCGCACCTCTGGTAGCAGTCCTACAGGGTGAGCGCTATTCCCGTATTGAGGATGAGGATTCTCGCCGTACACATAGGTGCGACCAGTGGGGTCAAATCCGACGAAGAGAAGCTGGACGGAAGGTTCTCGGAAATGAGGCTTGCTCTGGATGAACCAGTACTCGAAATCTCGAATGATTTGCACCTTATTATGAACAATCAGAAACTCAGGAAGCTTCTTCAGGATCTACTTTGTCGTTCTTAACATCCTCGTCCTCGATATCATCGCTGGGGGAATTTGCTTCTTCCTGGGCCTCATTGAGCTGAAGGAGCTGCGCAACTTGGTGGGAAACGCCCGGACGCAGGCAAAGGTACCTTCTCCACGAATGCCTCCAGCTTGGCCCTCGCAGTCTCATCAGGCGTCATTTTCGTTTGCTGCTCGGTTCTAGGCCCAGAGGGCGTGGGAAGCGGGCTGACCCTATGCAGGGAGTTGTCGATGCTGTCGGGGCCGTGCAACTGTTCCCCGAACGACCGAGCTGAAGGAAGAGAGGCCTTCGAAGCTGCCAAAGTTCTGACATCGGCGGTCTACCACTCAGTTCGCTCGAAGGCAGTTGCCTCGAGACCGCAGTGGAGGGGCTGCAAAGGTCCGGTCGGACACCAATGGGCACCTCGAGGAATTCACAGACCTGAGGAGATGAAACGGCTGCAAGCTCGGCTCTGGTGGTGCCTCGAGGGGCTCACCACGTTCTGCATACTCGGCGTCATTCCCTGCAGAGAAGGCAAAAGATTGTCCAAGTAAGCTTGGAGTCCCTCCCGCCGCTTGGCAACGAACTCAGGATCGAGGCGCGGAACTGAGCAGACAGCTGTTGACGACAAACCGGCCAGGGCCAAAGAATCACCGAGCAAGGTCTTTGGTGGTAGTTCTGGTAAGTCCACAGCATCTTTTACGGTCTCGGGGGCCGAGAGGAGCAGTCTGAGAGTCGAAGCGACGGGACACTCCGCGACTCGTTTCGACGTCCCGCGCGCACAAGTCGACAACTTCTTTGTCGAGCCAAGGATCCCGCGAAGATTGTTGCGCAGTAGTCGAACAGAGGAGCTTCAGAGTCGCAACACATCGAATGAAGACAGTCTAAAGCGAATGAGTGATCGCCTTCCAGCAGGGTACAGACGGGTCGATTGCGCGAACTCTTCGAGGAGATAGCTTTGACGCGAGAGGAACAGCGCCACCGAGGACGCGTGCACGCGACGCGTGGCGCGTGGCGCGCTATTGTCGGACCTGTAAAGTTTGTGATCCGTTTCGCTGAAAGCGCTATAGCGACGATAAACCGTCCAGGTGTCGCCTGCACCGGAACGGCCGCCAAAGAGATGGAGCTTCACCGTGTACCTGGTCGAAGAGGGCATACCGCGCACAAAACGGGTCGTTGTGAGCTGCGGTCCCACGCACATCCGAGGTTGATCGTGTGATTACATGGTGTATTGCCTGCCAAAAGTAGGCGTGACGCTGTCTGCTGATACTATCGTTGCCCGAAGTTGCAGGACCATCTTTTTAAGCGTTCATCGCAATGCACGGATGAAAAAAGAGAGGGGCAGCGAAAGCCGACTGGAGACACGATGGAGCAGAGACCGTTTCAGAACGCGCGCAACGTGTCTCATAGGGACAGCGCGGCTCTTTTGCAAGGACGAAGGGAACGCAATACGCCACAAATCAAAGAAAATACTCCGGTATCGTCCGATCCAACCCAGGCCGTTCTATCTGCGTGTCGAGCGCCGATGTACCTGACGAGAGGAAGCTCCCTTAAGCTACTGAGTGTAGCTAGTGGCGAGCCTGTCTGCCTCTTGCACGCGGGGAGGCAGCCCAACTGACCGAGTTTCTGCTGGAACTCCTCTTTCGCCTGTGGCTATCTCTGCGGTTGCCACTGCGGGACCTCTCTCGTCTACTGGGAGAGGATGGGGATCGTCTCCGCTCTGCCAAGGAACAACCAGCTGTCACACGGCGAATCGAGTGGAACGACGGTAACCCCTCGAGTATGGCGCACCGCTGTCCCCTGTTCATCCGAAGAAAACCACACACCAGAAAGGCGCCCCCCTCTCCACTGTGGGGCTCGGAAGTAGAGCCCGAGAACGGGAATAGTACCCCAGATGAGATGGCACACCGATGAGCAACAGCACCTATCGCGTACCGAGCCCCTCGAACGACGAAGATGTTAGCGTGACGGCGTCACGTCACTGTCTCCAGAGACAGAAATGCGTTGTCTTAGGATACGCTCCCGGTGACGGCGGAGGCCGTACAACCAAGCTCTTCTTCGTTAAATTTCTTCGTGAATACGATGACGAACCTTCGACATCCACCCTCGTCGATTACTACCACGGTCCCTTCTCTGGCTCCTTGATCTCGAACGGTCACGGAGTTTGTCTCGGTCGCCCGGGCTGCTTCCACGTCCTTGTTGCTCCATCTTCAATCCCCTATGGGGATGCCTCGACAATGGACTTTCTCTCTCCCCCCTATCCTCCCTCTCCTCCCTTCTGAGCGGCTCTGTCGAATCACGAGGCGCATCTGAAATTGGGCAGCCGGCGAGCAGCGTGACACCAAATCGTCCACGAATCTCACCCTCTCGGGTACGCTTTGGACTTCTCGCTTCTCGTCTTGCGCTAGACTCGGCCTCCCTACGACTTCCTCGCTCGGGGATACTCCTGTCGAATCCTCGTCGTGCTTGCGTGGACTCTTCTGAAGGAGACCTCCGGATACACTCACTCCCTCGTGTATCGCCACACTGACCTCCGCTTCCAACGGTAGCTCTGCCCGAAAATCTGGCTTCGTTCTCCCGACGATCCGGTGGACCCGATTGCATTTCTCCTCTGGTAACTCTCCTACCTGCAGGACCGAGCGGATCAGAGTAGCTCGGAATGGTAGACGTACTGCTCGGTCGCTCTATAATTTCATCCCCAGCTTGAGGAGGGCCTCCGCGAACCCACCGACCGGGTTGATCTCTCGACAAACCTGCCGATCTTTCTCCTGAAAGCGTGCAACAACTGATCGTGAGATAGCAGCACAATGCTCTAGCGACACCGAACCTGCTCGGGAATAAGGCCCGTGCACGCAGACACTGCCGTGACGCGCACAAGGCGCGCTCACAACTAGCGCAACGTCTGCTGTTGAGTAACGTTGTTCCTCATACGTACTAACCCATAGACTCATGCCTAGTTGAAAATGATGGTCTATAGGGTAACAATGAACACACTTCTACATGATTGATCAGGGTAGTTGATCAGTAATTACGACGATGCAGCTCATAGTGTTGATGGCTATATTGAAAGAATGTGTCGTATCGGGCGACGCACGACGTGCGTCCAGAAAACGGAAGAGAACGGTGGATCCCATCAAGGCCTACGGACTGATAGGGCGTTCGAACTACTTCCATATTCATCGGTAGATGCATCCAACCCCTTATAACCTTCCCGCGGTCTTTTGGCGAATGGGTCCTCTCCTGCCTCGATCATTCTTTTGATCTCGGCATCGCGTTCCTCCCTCTTCTGCTTCATAACTTCACGACGTCTGTGCAAGAGAATCTCAAAGAAGGGCAAACCGATCTGCGCTACTTATCAATTCTCTCTCTGACGTTGTCTAACACAGCCTGAACGACATTCTCATCCAGCTTCTCAGCATAGAGATCGAACTTGATCGGCTTGCTTCCCGGAGTAGGAGCCGGAGAGGTCTCCTTCGGCGACTGAGAATAATGAACTGTTCGAACTTAGGCGGCCCATCGAGGCCAACGGATAACGCCGGGGGAGTAACAGGACAAGGCCGCTACGCGGTTTCCCCCAACCCGAACTCCTCCCTACCCTCACTACCTCTTTATTCTCGGGCTCTTTCGCGTCTGCCGGTGCGTCATCTGCTGCCTTCATCTCCTCTTCGAATTTGTCATGCTTCCAAACGAAGCCCCTTGAGCCACTGGACCAGCCCTTACCGCCGAATCCCTTCCCTTTGCCTTTGCCGAAGGGACTGTCCCCGAATCTAGTCGGACACAGAAGATCAGTTGCAAGATCGACCGCGACTACTTGGCGCATCTTTTAATCACGGAGCTAGCGAGCACGGAACGAGTGAGGAAACTCGCATTGAAAAGAGATACCAAAACTCTTCTCAGCTAATATAGATCCAAGACAAGCAGGAGAAGCCTCTGACCTGCCCTTTCCCCAGTATCCTTTGCCGCTGCCTTTACCCCCACTGAACGGAGTGAAAGGTCCCCTACGTTCAACCCTCGGAGGAGGCTGCCTCGGACTCTCCCTGAGGTTCAGACAGACAAGAGTTACGGCTGGCTGTTGTCACAGAGAACATACTCATGTTCGTCTCTGCGACGGTCTGAAGCCTCCCTTCTGTCGCGGTGGTGCTCTCGGTTCTCCTCCGATACCCTTTCCTCTACGTCTCTTCTGTCACCCCCCGGTCTGCGCTCGTCGTCCCTTCTCTCCCTCGGGCTGACTTCTCTATCATCTCTAGGACGCTCTTCGTGGCGTCTGCTGGAGTGGCGCCGATCACGACTAGCCGACCGGCTTCGCCGCCTCTCTCTGCGACCCCTGTCTTCGGAGCGATCCCGGCGTTTACTGGGCGACGAGTTTTCACCTGAGACCCTGATGCCTAGCAGGACCGATCTCGACCTCATTACCTCGGCGACCGGAGCGAGAGGGCCTATCGCGGTCATCCCTGCTGGAACGCCTCCTTCTGCGATCATCGGGGGACTCACTACGAGTCATGATGGCAAAGGAGAAACTGAGGACCTCTCCCGTTTTTTATTCCCATCAATGACCCGCGGCACCAAATAACGCCAGGAAACTAATCCGGGGGCAGGAAGGCGTTCATACGGGTGCACTCCTTGCTCCCGGATAACCATCTGGTTGATCACGGAAGTTTACAGCCCATTGATCCCGTAGCGACGACCTTTCGAGCTGCCGACTGTCGTACTACAAACGCAATTGACCAACACTTCACAGCGAGACGGGTCTGATCGCGATGAATCACGCAAGCTCGAAGACGGAAAGTCTCCTGCTGGACTGAAGTTACAATCGCGAGATCATACCCCGATGATGTCGTTCATGGAGACGGTTGCAGCCTGGACAACGAGCAACAGGTGATTACAAAATTGGGGGAGGCCGAAGGGAATTGGAGCAGAGACTCGACATGGGAACATTGGGACGAGTAAGAGGCACGTTGAATCAACCGATGCAATGACCAGCTTGTACCGGTACCTCGATCGAAGGCTCCAATTTCAAAGCCATCCAAATCGTCACCATCTTGGCAGCTCACACCCTCGAAGTCGAAGTCGCCAAACAGCCGAGTTCCTTTTTAATGTTTTTTGAGCGCTGGACAGAAATCTCTCCATCCACCCATTCGAGCGGGGAGTTCTTCGACTGAGAAAGTGTGTATTAGTTGAGAAATACCCCAGGAAAAGCCGAGCTGACTCGTGATTGGCGTTGGTGTGTAGATCAATACTCAAGCACCGTGTACTAAGTACCGCCCGTGACACAACCTGGTGGTAGCAACAGGTTCCTAACAACAACACATTGCTATAGTACCGCCTGTCCAAACCTCGCTCTTCAACAGTCGCAACGAAGCTGCACTGCAACTGCTGCAATGACCAGTGAAGGGAAGAATGCTCGACGGTCGAGTGAATAAGCGTGCGAGCACAACGACCAACCCGGGACCCCCTTGACAGCCGCAAGCGTGATCGCAAGCATTCGGGGTAAAGTTTCACCCGTGCAATATCTACTTTAAGTCCCAGACATCGCGTCAAACGACTGCGAAAAAATCGAACGCTTCGATCACGATAAAAAAAGCTCTCGGCAATACGTTGCGACGAAGTGACACCGCACAGTGAACACTGACTGAACCCTAGACTTCTGTCTAATGAAGGTCCCGCCTTTCCAATCCATCCGATGAGCACAGCATCGGCTCAAGTCGGTGCGTCGGGTTTCTGCGAAATTGAGGAGACATCCTTGTGGGGAATTCTGCCGGGATCGGCCAAGATCGTCAAAAAATGAAATCTTGAACTCTCGCATTTACTCAAATAGCCGTTTCCACTATTCAGCTTATCTTTAGCCGTAGCTCGGCGGTCATGTCGTGGTCTCGTGGTGTGCCGTCGGATTACCCGTATTCCTTCTTCTCGACCACTGACCGTGTAGCTCCCCTTCGTCGAGGTGGACGTCCGCCGCCTGAGTTGCCTCTTCCCGATGCTAATACAAGGGAGTTGCAAGAGCGGGTACGTTGGTAGATGAGCTGGGACTTCTTTTCGAGCCTCCTTGTGGCTCTCAGATCGTCAAATGTCTGCGTCTCCCCGATAGGACTTATCTCTGTAATGTGGTTAGCTCTGATGTTCTGCGTTCGAAGCTTCTCGTGTCTTTTGTGAGATTGTGAGGGTGTGGGTCTGGCACCATCGGCGGCCCGTGAAGATCTGTGGCGAGGGCTGATGCATACGGTTCCCGTTGTGGGTGAAGACTGGCAAGAGTCAAGGTACGGTAACAACAGCAGTCGTGGCTTGTTTTTTCCGCTTTTTTCAGGACCTTCTATCTCGGCGGTGATGATAGTCACCGGCCAGCTCCTCAACCCGTCTCGTCCGACACAGTTGTAGGCACTCTTGCTAAGGTGCTCAGTATGTTTCTTGAGCTCAGGGTGATGCCCAGACTGGTGAGTCTTCCGCCGCTGAGACATCTACATGAGCATGATCTTGAAGATTCTTTCACATTGTTGAACTGCGGTTTTTGTGTTCGGGCTGCCTTAGCTCAGCGAAGCTATGCATTTATCGTTCTCACGTCGTCTCATCAGTTCAAGTTTTTTCTTTAACGACTTACTAGTGGATATGTTCGCTGCTTCTACCGCTCTTGCCGCTTGCGAGCCCAGCTCCGCCTTCTTCGGCTTCATGGGTATCACTGCCGCCATCAGTTTTGCCAACCTCGGTGCCGCCTACGGTACGTTAGATTCTCTCCCCGGCTCGGTTCACTTCAGTCTCTCTAGGTACCGCCAAGTCCGGTGTCGGTATCTGCTCCATGGGTGTTATGAGGCCTGATCTCGTGATGCGATCTATCATTCCCGTCGTTATGGCCGGTGTGTTGGGTATCTACGGTCTTATCACTTCCGTTATTATTAACGGTAAGATGGATACCCCCGCCACCTACTCTCAGTACTCTGGCTACGCCCATCTTGGTAAGTCAATTTCACCATTTCTGCGTGAATTCGCTCATTGTGCTTTCCATCAGGTGCCGGTTTGACTGTCGGTCTCTCCTCTTTGGCTGCCGGTTTGGCCATCGGTATTGTCGGTGATTCTGGTGTCCGTGCCAACGCTCAGCAGCCCAAGCTTTTCGTCGGTATGATCCTTATCTTGATTTTCGCCGAAGCACTGGGTCTTTACGGTCTCATTGTTGGCCTCGTTGTCGCCTCCACCGCCACTGAGAAGGGTGCCGGTCTCTGCAGCTCCTTCGCTCCCCAGTAAGTCGTCTTACCTCCCTTCAACTTCGTCAGTCGCCGCCCTAAGGGAGGTTGATGTTGCTGAAGAACCTGGAGGCAGAATAGCTTCTGTCAAGATGATTTAGAGTTAATACAAGCTGGTCCTATTCCTAGTGATACGATTAGCAAGCTACCATTATTGTACTGATGATATTCCATTTCCTCTGTTGACCTTCGCCTCTCCTGCCGTTGATTTCTGCGTAAAGTTGAGTAGCGCAGCGATTGGTATGGTCCAGCATTGGTTAGTTTTCATCGGAGTGAACTGCTAAGCAGTTTGTGTTGAACCATAGGGGTTGCCGTGTTTGTTAATTCCGTGATCCTTGGAAGGGTTGTTCTCCGGTTCTGCATGTCGGCACCTTCTCATCCTCGATCAGGCGAGCAACCTACGCTTCAAGTAACTCCTCCATCTCAATACGTCAGATCGCATCTGGCTGGAAGTCAATATTACCCTCAGCCACAGGCGGCGCCATTGTCTGTGAGCATGGGGTGACTTCCCTCGCTCATCGCCGAGCTTCAGGTCGTTTCACGAGTCTTATACCGGTGTATCGTCGCAGATCTTTACGGAGTGGACCTGAGTATCCTGGCTCATCGACGTTCCGGACGATGGCACATAGTGACAGCTTCGGTATTTCTAACTTCGGTGAGATCACTTTACTTTGAGCGAGATGCCTTATCCAGCGCTCAGGTATAACAGGGATCGAGGCGGACCAGGATGATGGAAATGGCGTGCCCGGTCGAACGCACTTCAGCTCACCTTCCAGGCATATCGGCGGGCTGAAAGTTAGTAGTAATAGAAGAACTAAGCGGAGAAGTGCCGGCTGCTGCTGACGTTGGTTGGTTGAGAAAGGCATGAATTTGGCACTGCTGTGCTTGACGATTTTTCGTCCGCATTTCTTGGTGTCGTCTTATCAATTTATTCGTCTAGAGATATGGGAGCTCCGGGACTGGGGAAGCGGCGTAATGCTGGGATGATTCAGCTCGCTTTCGCGATCAATCTAGTTTTTGTTTCCGTTTCTGGTTAGAAATCCGTGGATCGATCAAAGCCCTTTCGCCCTCAAGCTTTTGGCCGGTTAGACGGTTTTGATGGGACACAGTGTGTCACACGAGTAAGACTCGGATTAGCCAGGAGCTAGAGGAGATCCTCAGTGTCTACGGATCGATACTACCAGTCCGCATTTGGCGCAGCAGTTAGGGGTGCTAGATGTTGACGCTTTCTCGAAACTCTTCAGGATGAGAGCATTACAACGGTGCACTCTGTTCGGCCCCGAGGGTCAGCTGCATCGGTCACCGAGTGACTCTGAAACTACCCTGCCGTAGTGTACCTGTCTGGGTCTTCTGATGACTAAGAAACCTGTCGCGGCTTTTTCGCGGGGAGCAGATTGTGCTAGGCATCTCCGTGAACGTGGAGGGAGACCGGGATGTTGGGACCAGGATGAGGGAAGTCGGGGAAATTGAAGATACTCGGCGGCACAAGACGGGAAGTTTCTGTTGCCGACGGGCTCCGTGTAGAACTTAAAATCGCGGGTCCCCGCTACTCGGCGCAGGTCACGCGTTACTCATGATAACGAGAAATAATATAATAGGCGAGCGCTCCTTGATCACAATAACTGTGTCACTCCAGTGCGGTCTAGGTCCGCTCAGTTGACTTGGAACCACCTTTTAATGTCAAGCGCCGCTCCGAATACGGCGAATCCGACTCCGGTTTACACCGTGGTCGGTACGAGGTAGTGCGGGTTGGGGTGAAAAAATTTTGGGAATTGATTTTTGGCCTGTTCTCAGTAACCAGCTCAACCCTGCACACCCGTCACATGGAGTTTCTGAAGATGAGGACCGGCAGTAGCGATATTTTGAATATCGGCGATCGGGATGAGCCGCTTCTTAGGACCCAAGTTTCGGGGCATTCGCCCGCTGAGTACACTTACGTTGCTCAACCAGGGACTGCCTTTGCAGGTCACCAGCAACCGCAGCATACCGCAGTTTATGGGCAGCCGCACTACGCTGCTCCGTACGGGTGAGTGTCTGCAGCGACAGTCACGCGTTTGTGTTTCGTCGTAGGTATCCGACTTACGCCACTGTAGCTACTGCGGGCACAACGTACGGTAACTACTACGACGGAGCATTTCCGAATCCTTACGGTAATAGGGAGTCGGTTGTCAATACTCTCCTACGTTCTCGGGTTATCATCTGAAGTCTAAAAAACTTACCTCAGTGGGACGTCATAGACCATTCGACGGTTTCTGTCTTTCCACACATCACATGACTTCTCTGCTCAGGCATCTCGGGCATCGAATCCGAGTCCGAGAAGCAATCTCAAGGGCTTTGCCGTTCAGGAGCGAGGAGATGCAAGAGAGGCGGGATGTGCTGCTGATCATCCGTCGAGCGCTTGATGCCCTCCGGATTTTTGCTGTTGCAGTAATTGGTGGATCGTGGTGCAAGTGGTGTTCATATACCGCGGTTGATGTTGCTTACTGGTGAACAGTTGTGTTGCGCTATTCGGACCGCTTCATTCGGTATCCTTCTTTTCCACTGGTAGTACTTTTGGAATGCAAAATTTCACGAATATCTTCAATACCGCGTCGAGGTTCAACCCGTCGGCGGTTCTCAGCTTTAAGCCTTTGGACGCTCCAGCTAGGAAGCATCTGCAGAAGATGTGAGTCTTGTAGGGATGGTATAGTGAGATGAGGTTCTGCGACAAATAAGGGACTTAGCTGGGAAGCAGAAAAAAATGTTCTTTAGTGGGCGTATGTACTGGATGCTCCTGAGCGGTCTGAGGGGAATTCTGACGCGACTTTTCAACGACAAATATAGACTAGCCTTCGCGTGTTACAAGTTGCGATTCATCAGCTGATGTCAGATACGGGATCCTGACCATTGGTGTGGCGTGTACAGCCGCTGGCTGCTGGTTCCATGTGCAGGTAGTACTGCCGGTTTGCCGGTGGGAAAGTGGCGCTGCTCATTTCGGTTGATGATTGCAGGTAGCCCAGATCGGTTCTTTCATAACCGCGATCATGTCCATAGCCCTTCTGATGGGGTCGATGTACACAACTGACCCCTACAGTGACCGTATCGACCCGAAGCGTTTGGCCATGTTCGCAGGCTTCGCCTTTCTGAAGGGAGTTTCCTTGGGACCTCTCATCTACTACTCCATGGCGGTGAGTTCCATAGACCCTCAGAAACTCGATGGCGAGTTGGCTGCTGTTGCTTGACCATGAGCGGAATCTCGGTTTGACAGAAACTTCGTTACCGTATGGCGGTTGTTGTAGGTTGATCCTGATCTCCTCATGACAGCCTTTTACGGCACATTGGCCATCTTCGCCTGCCTGTCAGCCTGTGCAATGTAGTAACCCTAGAACACTCCTAAGGCTGTGAGGTTGTCTCCTCAGATTCTCGCGCAGACGAGAGTGGCTTTACCTAGGCTCAATCTTGAGCTCGGTGATGCTGTATATGGCTTTGGTCAACCTAGGGAACATCTTCTTCCGCTCCAATCTGGTAGTATCTCTCACTAGATTTGGGAGTTTTAGAGACCACTTCTCAGGTATTCAACCTGAACTTGTACGGACTGCTGCTGGTCTTCATGGGTTACGTCCTTCTTGATACCCAAGTGGCCATTGAGTCTTTCTACAGCGGTTATAGAGACCCAATCAAGGCAGCTGGAGAGCTCTACACCGACCTCGTCGCCATCTTCGTAAGAGCCGCTCAACCCGCTCTTCACCGGTCGACTCATCTGACCTATGCGATGGGGCTCAAATAACCCCCCATTGCTGACCCACGCTTCGTTAGCTAAATGCTGAGGGCATTCGTTCTTTTTTCATCTCGTATCATTTCCGCGCGGGAATATGTCGGGACTGTTGTCCGCTCTGGTGAACACATGGCTTCAGTCATGCTCTCGTGGGGTCTCTTCAGGTCCGAATTCTGGTCATCTTCATGAGGAACTCTGAGGAACGTAGGAAAGACGGTGATAGACGCCGCAGACGTTGAGAGGCCTGCTGAGTTGTAACGTATCGTTACGTTTTTTATTCTGCTGTGTTGTCGCGTTCGCATAACATGCGTAGTCATGCGCCGCTATGGCGGCTGAAAAGTCGCAGAGGTCAGGAATCTCTCTCATGTCGGCTCCTCGGAGCCGGGGGCCGCTCCTGAGACGCAGGCCGTAGCGATGGTAGGGTTGTTTATCGCTGTCTCGTTCTGATGACCTTCGCTCCCCCGCGACGAGGGTCCCCGATGCTCGCTCGCGATGTGAGGAGAGAGATCGGTGCCCACCTCCTACCCGCCGAAGAAGCAGCAACACGGGAGAAGATATTGATGAGGCTCGAGGAGGCGATCGAAGGAGCGCGCCGAGGCGACGGGTATACCTTTTCAAGGCCGCCCAATGCTACGTCGTCAATTGGCGCTTAGGCACTCCGTCAAGCTTTCAGTGGATAGCAGCGGAAGCCACTTTGCGAGCCAAAAAGTGGAGATCGCGTCTCGCCCGGCGGACGACCTCCTCAGAATAGCCTTGCGGTCTCTACTACGGTTGCTATGCAGTCGAAGCTCGATGGATGCACTAGGAGAGAAGAGAATCTCACAGGTTGTCTCAGTGTGCCAGTTGGCCAGGTAATTGTTGCCCCTCTCCTCCGATCAATGAGAGTCCTCACTTCAGAGGATTGGATCACGACATTGACCGCTACCTCAATAACCTAGCCTGCCATGTGCTGAAGGAGCGTGAGAAACCGCGAGGCAGATCTGCATCGCCACCACCCCCGGCCGTGCTGCAGCCGTCACAACCTGCGGTGAAATCGAAGAAGGAGCTTCCAATCTCTCCGAAGCTGAGGCTCGGCCGGGAGCACTACGCCAAGCCATGGGGCCTCCCCAGTCCGACAGTCGACAGACCTACGCCACAGCGGCCACTTGAGGTGCCCCAGAAAGTACCCACGGGCGTAGTACTGGAGAGGGTCGCGAACGTGGATAGGAGCCCGCTGTTGGTTGGTCGCGGTCGAACAGTTGAGGGTATTCGCTCGCTAATTGGCCGCAGCCAGCCTCAGGCAGCGAATACAGCATCGCTGCCGCCGAGCAGAAGCCCCGAGTCTCATGGAGATGGAGGAGAGGGTCAGTTCCCGGCCTGGGCGGCTCATCCTGTCCAGTACAGAGAAATGCGGGTTGAGGAAGTGCGGAAGGCTTGGGCTAAGCAAGAAAGGGAAACCGCTCACGCGCAAGAACTCCAGAGGCGGCATCTGCGTGCTGAGGGCAACCCGAGGACCGTTTGTCGGAAGGGAGTAGCGGTCCGTAGTGAGGGAGGTTCGGTCTTCACTGAATCCTCCCCGGAAGTCGCGGCGTCCGGAAAGGAGCCCGCGAACAGCTGCCCTTCGGATCGGTCCCGCAGTCCGGCCGGCTCGAAGAAAGGCGTCACTCCGCCACGATCTGTTAGTCCGGCAAGAGTCCTATCCCCTTCGGCGTCGCAGCGGAGCCTACCGCATTCAACTAACGCGAACGGCCTCATAGTGACGCAAGTCCCGCGGTCGCCCAAGTTGACTACACGGAAGGGGCCCTTTGATAAGCCTGTGTCACGACAGGTCGCCGTGGCCCGCAGAACTCTGAGCTCTGTTTATGGCCACTGTGCATCCCGACTCTTCGTTGACTCTCTATCAAAATCCTTCAAGCGCAGTGGTAAGGGGAAGTCACTCGACGGCAGAGGTCGTCTGGAGCGGACGAGGGATGAGTATCCTACCGGTGACTTCCGTTCGACGGAGGCGACTCTCGAGCCATTTGCGAGGAATGCGTCCGGCCTTGAGGCGTGCGGGAACATCCTCAGCATGACGGCTTCAGACGAAGCTCTGGCCCACTCCACTAAGGCGGATCAACCTAGCAGTGTTTTCAACAATAGCGGCCTACCGAGTGGGCCGAAAGCTGGTCAGCAGGCCGGTGCTTCCGAAGGCCTCTCGGGGGTTGGGGACAGAGGAAACCTGGCGCCATCGGTAGCCAGTGGCTATAACGAGGGCGTGCCACCGTCACTGTCACGTTCCGTGAACCAAGCTTCGAATGGATTCAATTACGACGTCATTGGTGACGACAGTCCTGCCGGGCGTCGGGTAGTCAACGACATGTCCAATGAAGAGCTATCGGTAGAGTCGGGGAATGTATTTAGGAGCTTCGGCGCGAGCGTGACGGCTTTCGCCAGCAGCCTTATGGCCAGCGTATCATCCTCGGGAGACACAAGTCACGACCTCGGGTCAACGAGGAGGGCTGTTGCAACCAATGCGACCGACGATTCCGAAGCTGCTACGTTGGCTGAGCCCGGGAGTTCTGTGCGTGAGCGCTTCGGCTCAGTCCATGAATCTGCAGTATCTGCACCCGCTGAGGAGTCCGAAGCCTCAGCGACGCCGGCAACCGAGAGCTCGGTAGCCCTCAAATCGGTTATAGCCGAGTCGATGCGCAGACGCAGTGAGAGGATAATAAGTGATGCCATCAGTAGGGTCGAGGGAGGTGCTCGAAATGGTCTTACCCATGGAAGTAGCCAGGGCTCGCTGCTGCTGGCAAGTATCCCGGAGGCGTCTAACGAGGATGCGGTTGATGTTGATGAGCCTCGGATAGGAGAGCCTCTCGAAGCAAATAACAGCCAGGCTTTTGCGTCCCTCGGCGATCTTGTGACGGAATCCGATGCGAATCAGCTGTTGCCTGGTCGTGATGGCAGGGACTTGGTAGCTCATGATTCGTTCGTAGATGAGGAGACCCGCGAGGGCACCCACACAATATCTCAGTCAGTGAGAGGTGTCGCCCTGCCCCATACCCGATCACCACAGAATAGCGCTGGGAGTACGAAAACAGGACGCTTCACTGGGCCACAGCCGCGCGCTCCCACGGACGCAACTTTGACTATGAGCGCATCCAAGCTCTATGAGACCTACATAGCGAGCCGGAACGATGAAGAAGACGAAAGAATCGTGAACCGGGAAGCCGCTAAGGCCTATGTTGACTTCCTCTCGCAGAGAATTCTCCGAACCAGTGCATCCGGAGCCCGGCAGCGACGCATTCTGAGCGGCTCGGGCTTCTACAGGAAACCTCGCTGGTAGCGCCCAGTCGTATCATTTCTTTAGCTCTCGCATGTTATATTTCTGTGGCTTCTAGCTTCGTCAATCATGTCATTATGTATTTGTGGATGTTGATCGGCGAGTTGTTGAGTTTGAGAAATCTTGCAATCTTGCACCATCTTGCATTTCCCCCAACTTCGTCTTCTATCTCGTGATCGTGAAGTTACCTTTTTTCTTGTTGCAATTATGCAGCAGGAAGTTCCCGTGGCTAGTGGCGTACATCAGAACGCCGAAGGGCCCCACTCGGCAGTCATGTCGTCGCCTCCCATGGGTACTAACGCCTTCCATGATACCATCTTTCTCGTATTTCTGCGACGCAGGTCACCCCAGCCCGAATGGTAACCGCGGCGGCCCTCCCCCGGCGTTCGAATTCGGCCCTGACGCTGGTCCGTACCGAGACCAAGTGGAAGTATCCCAGGAGCTGGTTCCGATGGTCATTGGGAAGAGAGGTGCCACCATCTCGACTTTAAAGCAGCAGACAGGAGCTAACATATCAGTAGTGACAGGGGGCGATGGAGCGATCGATTTGTCAGGGCGTCCCTCAGTCACTGAGTAGACCTTTCAATTCTCTTGTTTGTTGTTGCCTCCACCGCACAAATGGACGTCATGAGGCAGCACTTGTATGGAAATGACCGCGCTTGGCCTGAGCGGAAATGAACTCGACGAGAAACGCCTCAAGAATTGTGACCCGATGAAGCGCCAACATGAGAACTGAATGCCGGTGTCGCTGACTCTGACGACAATGCAGTTAACCTTGAAATGAATTTGGCTGCTGCAGAGTGAGTGCTGGTCCCTTGTGCAGTGCTTGATGCAGAGGTCTTGAGCTCCGAAGGTCAAAGGATCTTCCCAAGGAAGGCAGGCAGGGAGCAAGTCAGTCAAGGGAGAACGGTGCTACTAAAGGGTGCGCAGATCCGTTGAAATGAGACGGGCGAGTGGTAGACCTCCACGAGACAGAAATGCCAGGGGGCCGTAACGGCTTGAGAATTGCTCGCGGGTCAGTTGAAGTAACCTGTGTGTTGCGATGCGATGAATTAAAGGGGAGTCGTATCGAAGAGCCGAGCCTGTTTTGGTTAGCATTCTAAGAAGAATGACGCGGACCTTTCGCGCGGTATGCCTGGATTGACAAGGCGCCGGAATTACAGTGTCCGTCGCTCGGTGCCGAAATGGAGTTTCATGGGAAATGCGCTGCGTTATTGCCGGGGAGATTGGGTGCTCGTGCCCGCAGGCGCGCCGCCATACCAACTTTTTCGGATTGCATCTTTCATTGGCTGCATCTTGCGCTTGGTATTGTTCTGTATCTTCAGGGAGACCAGTCGACTCGTGACCAAGGTTACAGCATCTTCTATGTTGATGCGCAAACTGAAGAACAGCTGCAGGTCGGCCATTGACCACGCTTGAAGGGGTTTTTCATTCGTTTGTCTTCCTTCGATCAGGCCGCAGTTGACGCCATTCGGGAGAAGATATCTCCGCTGGAGCCGAAGGAAGGTGAAATTCAGAGGTTCTTCGAAATTCCGGACCACAAGGTCCCGGAGGTCCTCGGACCACAGGGGGTAGCCCTGGCCCGAATCAAGGAGCGATCCGGAGCTCGACTTGAAATTAAGGTAAGACAGGCTAAGCGGAGCGAAACCAGTAAGGTTATTACGTGCTAGGCCATTCCACCAGCTGAGTATCATGGCTCGACCAAGGGTATGCCCAGGACTGTCAATTGTGTTGGTACTGAGGAAGCTGTGAATAAGTGTGAGGAGCTTGTAAACAAGGTGAGCAGCCAGCCGTCTGGATTCATTCCTCGCCTCTCGTTACGCTCTTGTCAGGTTGTTTCGGGTACTGTTACTTGTGCTGATTTGATTTCTGAGTACGAAGTTGGTCACCCGGAGTTCCGATCCCAGAAGAGACTCAGCTCCACGCCTTCTTACGACGACTCGAAGCGTCGTCGCATGGACTACGGTGACTACCAAGGGAGCTACGATAATTCTTACAACGCTGGCTACCAGCGCAGCGGCCCACCGGGGGGCGGCTACGGCGGTCGAGGCCCGATGAAGGGAGGTGGAAAGGGCAGCTGGAGCGATAGCCCTTCTGACCTTTGCATTCTCGATGTAATAGAGGGCAGCAAGTCTTCTCCAAATCTCCATGCCACTGCGTAATCATTGCTCCGCTTCGTTCTGAGTGGTTAGCCGTTCGCTGCTCCGTTGCATTGCTTGTGGCCTCTCGACTGCCCAGCCTCGAGATTATCGTCCGACCTTTTGAGTTCGGCGGCCTCCCGGGCGCTGCCGTCGTCTTGGAAATGTCTTCGACCGATGGCTGATGCTCTGCCTGACATTTCGCATCCTTCCCAGGTTCCCTCAAGTGGCGTTGGAGCCATTATTGGGCGTGGTGGTGAGATTATCAATCAGCTCAAGGAAGATGGTCGATGCGATATACAGATCTCCAAGAGCGGTGGTCCGTACCGAGAAGTCTCCATTCAGGGACCTTATGATGGCATCCTGACTATAGTCGGGTTTGTCAACGAAAGGCTGGCGGTAAGGAGTGCCTCGCTCGGAGTGGTAGCGAGTAAATCGGGCTTCGGTGTATCCTGGGTTCGTTCCCGGCAAGTGATATTTTTCCCACCTCTTAGGGTGCGCACATTGTGAAGACAGTACCACAGAATGGACTTCCGCCTTATCTCTTTGGTAGCAGCGGTGGTCCTGGCGGCCCAGGGATGGCCCCGCGCGGGGGGCCTCCCATGAGCGGTGGTCCTGGTCGGATGGGTGGTGGCCCGCGCCCCTACATGCAGCAGGGCCCTCCGCCCCGTTCTTACGGCGGACCACCGCCGCCCGGTAGCGGTATGCAAGGCGGACCTTCCGCACAAGGTTATTCGACCCCTCCGTCCTCCCAGCCTTGGCAGCAGCCTCAGAGCGCGCCCGTCGGGGTCTATGGTGGTGGGAGCAGCATGATGCCGCAGCATCAGCAGCAGCCGGCTCCGCACTCAGGAGGTCAGGAGCCTGCCCGACGATCTCTCGCTTGGTATTCTCGTCCTATGGCAGGTCCGTCCGGCCCTGGTGGGTATTACTCGCAGCAATATGGCGGAGGCTATCAGCAACAGCAACCTCCGTCCCATCAGCCAAGCCAGGGCTACATGCCTCCCCAGCAGGCCGCACCTTCGCCTCAGCAGTCCCCCTACCAGTACCAGTCGCCCGCTCAATCGGGCGGTCCCCCACCGGCATCGACTCCTCCAGCCAGCGGGCCCTCACAGCCGGTTCGGTCTCAGGGAGGATCAGGAGTAAGTTCTGAGCTAAGCTTCGCTCCACCTTGAAGGAGAGTGTTTTCGTGCAGGAATCTTCGTCGGCGTACGCTAGTGCCTATCTGGCAGCTGCGTGGCAACAGTACTACGCTTCCCTGCATAGACAGCAGGCGGCTGGTCGACCTCCCCAGTGAGTACGTTTGGTAACGTCAAATGACAAGACGCCGAGTAGAGTGAACTAGACTAGCAATCACATAAGAACCAGTGTTACAGTACTGCCTGTTGTTGTTGAGCTGCGAGTATTTTGTGGGGATCATCAAAAAACGACTTTATTCCCTGGTTGAGAACGGGCTAGGCACAGGGGGATGGATAGTATTTACTGTCCAGTAGTATCCCGGTTGCACCCGACCAATGGCCGTGTCCGGGCTCGTCGAAGGACCGGAAGGCGCCGGTAGACGATGAAGATGTGCCAAAGCTCAACAAAGACCTCGAGCAGGCTCCTGGATAACGCCAGAGGAACTGGATGGTAGTACTGCTGGGTCCGTTGAATGTCAAGAAATTGAAGAAGACGGAGTCGTGGGCCATACTTGTGTCCAGGCAGGCCGAGTCTACGTGCAATTGATTCTATGTTCTTTGCTCGAGCTTTTCTGGGAACGGCCGGTCGTTCAGACGATGAGTCGAGCTCCTCTTCCTCTGACGAGGACTCGGACGCCGAGATGCTCACTGAGGATGTCGAGAAGAAAATTATGGATACCCTGAATCGTATCAAGAGCCACGACCCGTCTCTGAAGGATAGCAAGGAACCTGTGTTCGAAGATGATGACTTCGAAGTTGAAGGTAGCCTCTAGTCTAGTGGATGGCACGGAGCTTAGAAGCTTCTGATCGTTGGTTTCATCCCTTGGAAAGGCTTGTGCGGGAAAATGAATTTTGTTGCAGACGGCGGGCAGAAGAAAAAGAAGACCAAAAAGTTAACTCATAAGGAGCTCATGAGGAAGCGCCTTCTCGAGGAAGGCGCCGAGGCCGCTGTGGAAGACGAGGACGAGGAACAGAAGGTGGAGCACTCCTCCATGGGGTAGTCTCGGGTTGGAATGTCGCTTAACAGGTCGCCCAGACATCCCGGCAAGCGGGGGAGGACGCCAGGAGAGCTCTGATGGATGCAATGGGGGTGGATTCTGAGAACGAGGACAACACTGGGAACGATAGCGACGACGATTTCTTGATGGTCCGAGATAAGACTACTGAAGAGAAGGATGAAGAGGTGAGTGAAACCTCACAGCACAAATTCCCGGCCGCTCGAGAGTTGGTTCGGATTCTCCCATTCGCTCTCACGACGGTCGGCATCTCTCGTAGGACCGTGACTACAAGAAATGGGAGCGCGGTCAGTTAGCGAAGGCGGCGAACGAAGGGAACGAGCAAATCCTGATGGAGAGGTGATGCTGCTTAGAGCAGCGTGCTTCCGACAGCCGATGGCTTTTTGTAGGTACTTCCGAGACGCCGATGAAGCAGGGGAGAATAAACTAGATGACGACGATGCTTTCTTGAGAGATTATATCATGAACAAAGGTGAGAGCCACCGGCGTTAAGTGTGGTTAAAACCTTATACCACACCTTTTACGGATCCCATATTATCGGACGCCACGTTTTGCCAGGCTGGCTTGAGAAGGAGTCCATGCAGCCAAATGAGCGGGACTCGGATGACTCTGACGATGAGCTCGACCGAGAGGACGACTTCGAGCGAGAATACAACTTCAGGTGAGCTTCCACGTCTAACCTTCTGCTGCTCTCGATGAGCTGGGCGCGCTGATTGGCGCTGACAGTCGATGTGCTCAGGTTCGAGGAAGACAAGGGGACGAGTCTTGTCGGCCACAGTCGAACAGTAGTAGCGTGACGAAGGCTCTGTATCTCTTCTCTCTGAGTATCCTTTTCGTGCTCTTCTTGGTCGAAAGAGCGTATCAATAGAGCCTTCGTTGAATTCTAGGTTACTGATAGTGTTCGTGTGAAAGACGACAAGCGGAAGAGGAAGAGACAGGAGAAGGAAGCGCGTAAGGCCGATGAGAAGGCGAAGCGAGCCGAGGAATTGAAACGATTGAAGAATATGAAAAGGCAGGAGATACAACGTCGACTTGAGGTCATTGCGAAGGTAGTGTTATACGATGATGAGGGTCCCGAAAGAGTTGATATGGCGCAAATTAATCGCTCATTTGGCCTCCCGAGATAAATTTGCTGAGTTAACTCTTCCGAGGAGAGCATGCTCAGGTAACGGGTAGCTCCGTACCGAAGCTGGCCGAGAGCGGGGAGAAGCTACTGGACGCCGAGTGGGATCCTCAAGCCCATGACCAGTTGATGAGGGAGACCGTTCTCGGCGACGGGTGAGCGACTGATCGTCTCGTCATAAGTCAGACAACTTCGTCCTTCCGGCCAAGTGTTGAGGGGAACAGGGATTCGCGGTGGTTGTGATATGAGAATGTGCTTCGGTCCAGGTACGATGAACAGGAGGACACTGAGGAGAGCGCCGAAGAGAGAACTCCGGAGGACGGTGACGAGAGCACGGCAGGCTTCGCCAATGACGAGTCCACCCAATGGGGACAATGGGACGGTCTGGAAGCTCAGGATGAGGCTGAGCGGGAGGAGCAAGATGATGAGCACGAGTGGTGGCTGTGTGATGGATGCCAGAAGCCGATACTTCCGGGGAAGAGAATCTTCGAATGCAAGGTGAGTCGTCCGATTTTCCGTTCCAAAGGGATCTCGTCTGTGTCAGCAATGCGAAGATTATGTATTGTGCCAACCTTGTCATAAAAACACGACTCATCGGCACGCCTTTGTCAAGTCTCGAGTGCCTGAGGGCTGTAGCCCCCCGGAGGGTATCGAACAGATGCTGAACAAGGAGAAGGAAGAGGAGTACGAGATGGACTTCGAGGATATGATCGGTACGACGCCACTTGCTCTCTTGCACAATTCCCCAACGCATGTTGCTCAGGTGATATGCCTACTCGGTTCAAATATCGTAAGGTGGATGCCGGCGCCGTTCACGATCTCAGCGTTGAGGACATCATTAACAAGTCCGATAAAGAGCTCAATCAAATCGCATCGCTCAAGCTGTACGCACCGTATCTCGATGAGGGTCCCCGGGAGCCAAAACGGGAAGGCAGCAGCAGTTCAGCTTTCCCCGATAGACAGGGCAAAGGCGGCAAAGGGGGCAAAGGAGGAAAGGGAAAGGGCGGGAAGGGAGGTAAAGGGAAGGGAAAAGGAAAGGGAGCCGCGATTGCATCGAGAGCTGAAGCCTATGGAATATCCAAGCGGAAGATTCAGAAGACTGGACGCGGCAACAAACGATGATCTCCCCAGTTATCTACCAAAACGTACGTTTCTATTCTCTCCCTCGTACTTGTGTTCACAACTCAACGAAGTTTCTTGTTGACGAATCGCAGGAAATATCGTACGATAATTGTTCAGGTGGCGAATGCCCGTCTGAGGACCGGGCGCAATGAACAGCGTAAAAGGAGAAAGCTGCATTCGCATAAGCGGTTCAAGTTCAAATGTTCAGACAAGCACTGGCAATAGACATTGTAGTTACTTGATGAAAGGAGAAGATAAGGTGAGGGTTGAGTCAATCGTAACATACCAGCTAGACATGCCGTCGTACTACCTCGAAGGGACCTGAGGATGGCAATGCAAGCAAACAATCTGAGGGGTGCCATGCTTACTAGTGGAAACCACGGGCGGCTCGAGGGATGTGGGACGTAACCTGGGGTCTCCACAGTTGCGCCGGGTATCCAACTAATGTAGTAGTCGTAGCAGGACGGGTCCGGGTAGATAATCTTCCCCTTGTGGATTGAAGGGGCGCAGCCACCACACTCAACACATTGTTTATACCTAAGGCAGGCACCTGCGGAAAAGTCTCAAGCGGGAAGCTCTTACATAACAAGAGTCATTATACAAGCTACCAAGAGACATAGGAATATCACGGTTACAATAATCGTGGATGACCATGACTTCCACTGAAAAGAACAAGATTGTCGGAAGAGACGAAACACGGAGAGGTGTCTCACTTGTCTGAAATCGTCTCGTGGTAGGGGACTGAGCGGCGGAGGAGATTTACCGGGTTCAGGGATCGGAGGAGGTGCATTGAGGAGGCTTACTAAGCTAGTGGCTGTGGACTTCCAGCGGGTCTCGAGAACTATGCGTCGGCCGTGACAGCATGTGACTTGCCACTAAGGAAAACTAGTGATGAACGGCAAATGGTACCGAGATGAACACCACGGGGGGGACATCGGGGGCCTACCGGTCTCAGCAAGAATATGTGAATGACGCACAGCGCGATCCACAGGAAAAGCATGACCATCCACATGGCAAACTGTGAACGAGCCACGCTGAAAGCTCGAGGGATGGATACGAATTGGGGCCACACGAAACGTTCTGAACAGAAGTGGAACGAACGTAAAGGCGCTCGGGGTGACAGTGCGGGGCCTACGCAGTGAATGCCCAGACTGCCGAGACGAACGGCACCCCCAGGGCGGTTTGGGCAGAAAGTGATAGAGGGCGTCGTCGAGCAACAAAGGTGACGTGTTCGTCCCGGTAAAACTCCGACGGGGCGCCAGAGGAGCTCAGCCTGTCGATGCCGAACGATGGGTAGCTCTCGGAGACCTGCAACGCGAGAAGATCGGCGAACGTGGCGAAAAGGCGATATCATGACGGCGATACGAAGGCTGCTGACCATCGGCGCGAATGTTGCATTCGCAAAGAGGAGAGCGACGCCCCTAGCACTGAGTATCAAGATGGCATGTGAGTCGGATGGTTTTTCGTATCCGAGTGGAATCGCGCTCAGCTCAAACCACTGTTGGATGATGATGATCGAGCAATAAATCAATGAAATGGGCGGATTTATCAATCGATCGACTTCAACACGCCGAGATATCCAGGGAGGGGCGTATTTTGCTAAAAAAAATCCGCGAATTTGGGAAGTAATAGACAAAACCTTCTTGAGAGAACGGAGTATTCTTTCCGAGATAACGAGCATGCGCGGTTGAGAACGAGGCACTCCTTACAGCGAGAAGTAATCGATCCGCGTGACGGCTCCATACACTCCGACTCCCTTGCCGACCTCCAGTGCTGTTTCTTACTGAACGTGCTACTTGCCTGAGCGAAATAGCATAGAGTCTTTCCACAGGGAGGAATGTGGCGCCCGCTCGTGACTCACCGCGACACCTGCGGATCCCCCAGCCACTCCGTCATGCTGCTGCTGTAACCAGTCCGGACTTAACCGTGCCGGGCTCTGCAGCGTGGCCCTGAAAGATGTGCAGCGACCTCAGAGAGACGAGTGTGGTGAATATCATGGATACTGCGCCCTTTCCTCGACCACGACCGGATGAAAGATACCGAACCCGTCTTACGAGGTTGACTTTCCGGCGGGGTAGTACGTGAGCTTGTAGCTACCCAATGGTATCCATGCCCACAAAAAGCGGATGACTTTCGAGTGAAGGGGGACCTGACGCCGCCGCGAGTCCAAGGCTTGGCCAAAGCTCTCATAACTCACAACAGTGGGCGAGTCTGCATAATATTCCGGTGTCATGAGGTAATTGGCGCTATTGGGGGTAATCAAATTCTTGTCTGGCCTCGCAGGGTTCAGGAACATATTGGCTTGATCTATCTGAAAGGGAACGGACATGGGCGGTACGGTTCGGCTACACTCAGTGCCAGTGAAAGATGGTCTCCAGAATCTCGCACATTTGGAATCACTAACGCCTCGATGACAGGCGCGCACCATGTTCACCAATACTAGAAATCAAACGCGTTTGCATGGCCTACGTTAATGCCCCCAGCTGTGGGTGTGGCACTGCGATCACCCAATAGGCCCATCTTCCGCGCTTCTGAGATTTTCTCGTCGATAGTTTCGACCTCGAGAGTGAGGGATTGTAAACTGCTCGGCCGAGCTGCCGACCTGAGGATTGATGCAGGCTCATGAGACTGAACCCGATCTATCTCGAGCACTACCGTATACGACTCTTCTCAGGATTCCCCTTATTCTTGGCCAAATCACGTCCTGGGCTCTGATCCTCAAAGAGAGAGACCGTCTCACTCGAATCCAATTGCCTGAGAGTCGACAACCAATGGTCGGCCTCGCGTGATTCCGCCATTTGTGAGCGTCTGGGAGACAGGCCGCGCCGCGGAGCGAAATCCTAACGGTGTTTTGGTATACGTCCCGGGCTAACGACAGAGCCATTAGAACCACTCCAACGGGCTTGTCATTGAACGCGGGAATACAATTCCCGACGGTTTCGATCAATCGCCCGTACTCTTACCGCGCCCATAGTCTTACTACCTCAAAAATTCATCCGCAAGTTCGGCGTCCTTGATTGCCATGGTCGGCAAGGGCGACGATATCGCACCCCAAGTATGCCGTCGATCGTCGGTTACCGATGTTGATGACGATGAGGCGTCAGGTGCATCCTGCTTCGGTGCTCGTTCTCGGGTGGACGATGACATGCAAAATATTTTAGGCGAAAGCGAACTGGTGATGGTAAACTGAGAACATGGGTTAAACAATAGGCACGTTGACTTGTTCTGTATCACGCACTATTGGCTCTGAGATGCGCATCCTGACCATGAGAAAGATTAAAGAGGACCATCTAATTATGGCCAGGTAACGCGCGACGACTTTCTGTCTGCACGTCCCTACGATGCGCGTCTCAGGGCGGAGCGAAGCGATTCATGTATTTTTCAACGACCGTGCGGATCTTGAGCGGAGGAGTTGTATTTCGAAATGACGATTTGTGGATCTTTGCCCACTCCGAGCGTTACAATTGGAGAGGGTCAGGAGGACTCAGGCGGCCCACCTGCCATCGTAGGTGCTGGGACCAGGCTCACTTCACATTAGTGGCGACTTTCTCCCTGATTTCCGTTGGTCGCACACTGCCCCCTTGATAGAGGATTCGACGAAGAGCAGATCCGCAGGGACGGAAGGTCTACTATCAGTCGCTGGGAATGATTTTCCTCCTCAGATATGGGACTGGGATGATACTATTCTGCCGTCGACTTTCCTCGCGGACGGTAAATCGGATTCGACCTACTTGGACGACTCGTTGATGAGTCTCCAGGAGACGGTCGTGAAGGTTCTGGTAAAACAAGAGGGCTCACCTCGCTCTTGATGCACATTTCTCAGTCACGGGCTATAGTACTAGCGGGACCATATGTGTTTATACTCACCAGCAGCTCCCCAGGCTGGGTGCACGAGTCCTGCCAACTTTATCTGCCGCAGGTGGTACCGTTGTTGGCTAAGGTCACCATACTGCACTCGAAAGAGTAGGGGTTAAATTCTTCTGCGTGCGCGGATTAGCATCTTTGCAGATACTGCCGGGAGCTTTCGGTTATTAGTCGGAAGTTCCGCAGGTTGTACTTCTCCGAGGACAAGGGTTTGAAGTCGACCAAGCTCGCGACGGTTCTGTCGATCGTGCCGACTCTGAAACCCATGCCTCGGAGAGTGGTAGGATGATGATCGCGGGAAAACTAAGATGCGCGTATCTTCTTCTGTGGAAGGTGCTAGTTGGCGATCAATATGAGGACGTAGCGATTGCCCAGGCATTGCGTCAGGGTGGAGTGGAGGCGAGGACTTGCCTATTTGCAGCGGCTCCGACACCTAATGAGCTGGTAGTGGGTTGGTGGTCAGAGCATGATTCTGAGGAAATGTGGTATGTTGAGCACGCGTGTCTTTTAGCGCCGAGAGCTCCAGTGGCTATTGAACGGCAAAACACTGGACCGGCTCCTGGTGGATGACGCCTTGCCCCAGAGTGATTTTACTCTCAAACGAAATAGACCGGCCAGGCCGTCGGGAACTATTCAGAGGACGACTGGTAGTGTCCTATGCCATTAGCTGTATTTTGAGTGGTTTATCGAGAGCGTGTAGCAGAGCCTCGTCTTCATGCCACAGAGACTGAAAGCGACTCGCTTGGCTTCGGGAGAAGTTTGTCATGACCGAATCGGCAGCTTGAGTGCGCCTACACTGCCCTCTCCTGCTCAGCAGCATCTTCGCCCTCCCCGGCGGCATCCTGCGCCGCGTCGAATCTCAGCCTTGCGGACGTGCTTGGCGTCGATCCAAAAATTGGGCCGATGGTTCTAGGTTTGTCAGTAATACTCGGTGCTCAGCGACTGATGGCTTGAGCCACCTCTGCGCGGGCCTCGGTAATCTGCCGTTGCTCAGGCTTACTTCGTGCCAGCGGGCTCTCTTAGACAATGTGGAAGGTGTCGGACGCCTTTGGCGGTTAAGGCTAAGTAGGAGCAATTATGGAAGTTGACGGATTTCTCCCTTTTTAGGACGTAATTCGACAACCATAATGAAGGGTCGTCTATCTTATACTGAGGTTATTTCTGGCCTCGCCTCCTTTTGATATCATAGAGGCTCTTGTTTTGTATTTGAACTATAGTAGGCGCACCCAGCTCGGGCGACGCCCTGCATTCGAACTACGTCATCATCTCTCACAATTATTCTTATAGTGGCGAAAATTATATATCTAGAGACATTACTCTAGCGAGACCTAGCCAGTCCGCGCCCCCGGGCGGAGAGATCGGTGGCGCTCGAGGGTATCTTTGTGAGCGCACGACGTTCACTGTAGGCTGGGACGAAAGATCTTCGCACAGGAAAGAATCATCACTGTATGTACTATTGAATCCTATTTCGTGGCGAATCACTTTCAGTCCCAGCTCTTGTTGCGAGCGTCTAGCATCTCAACATTGTTCGTCAAGGGCGCTGGGGGGCACCAGCTTCGCCTGGTGCTCGCCGGATAACCTCTCGGGTGGTCTCGGATACTCGGATACTATTTGTGCAAATCTATGGTATGGGCGTACTGTAATTATAGTATTCTTGGCGATCGACGCGATATGGCAAGGCGATGCTGGTTTTATGTGGCTTGGCAACAATGACCAGGAGTACTCAGTGAATGGCGGTGGTTCCTCTTCTACCTCAGAAAGGAGGCCTTGAGATGCTCATCACCATGAGTGTTACTTGTAGTCAAAAGCCCGTCCACTGTATTAGTGAGCGCCTTGGAACCAATTCGCCACTCTTGGTGGCTTCCTGTACAATTCATCTCCAAAATGAGAGCATCCGGTGCTAATTCTGAAAGGGAAACTGGGCTGCAGAGCGCGTGGAGGTTATTGGTGTCATTATAAGTTGCCCGTTGAGAGCTATATCTGCATAGAGAACAGTCTAATCGCTGTTCAAAGCTCGAACTGGGTGTTCTTTACTGACCTCTGCGCTGGAGGCTCTGATCACGAGTTGAATAGTGCGCCGATGGCTTGTTAAGGAAGATGGAAACTCTTCACAGCGTGCAGGAAGCCTGGAGTACTGGCGATGTTAGGTGGCTCGTTATGAGGCGAATTTCGTGGCGCGTGAAGCTTCCTCGATTTTTGCGAGTGACGTTTCGCCTGACAGAGGCTGGTTGCTGTTGTTTCATTGTCCACATGTTACTCGCCTCGCTCTGCCTCGTGTATGCTATACTTTTGATTTCTGTTGATTTTTTGTGTCATTTCTTTCACTGCACTAGGCATTTCTGGAAAGTCGACGAGCGCGCCGCGGGCGCTCACCACAGGTAGACTATCGTAGTCGAGGGGCAATCAGTACTTGTTTTGTATTTCTATCATGGTTCTGTCCCTCGTGGGCGAATCAGGTGGGCCCAGGTCAGGTTAACTGTTGATACCTTCATTTTCCTCCTAGTAGATCGTCATCAGTGGCTCTGTAGGTCACTCATCATAGCGTGATAGAGAGGTTTCAATTCGCTTGGATTCGCCTTTGGGTTGCGGCACAAGGATCAGCTCTCGATTAGGGTCTGGGTGTGTTGCAGCTTCTCCACCTCCACAAGCCTAATGACGATGCGACCGGCGGCCAGCGAGAGCCCCAGAGGGTCGCCTCCTAAAGCGTCGTCGTCTCCGTCACGCGGCGTCAACCTCGCGCCGTCATCCTCCTCGTCGTCAGCTCTAACGCCGGATCAGGAGGCCACAGTGCAAGAAGCCGTGATGGAACAGCTGATGAACTATGGAGAGGGGATGGTTTCTAAGGAGCACAGAATAACGCTGGCAGAGTACGAAACGAGAGGGAGCCCTCCCACTTCAACTAAGATGTTGGATTGCAGGTACGCGGCCTGCGTGCTTCAAACGCAGACAACGGTGAGCGAGATGGTTAGTGAGATGGAGCAGTTCTTGCAAGGGAATGCGGAGAGCTTTGTGAGTCTCCGC
Source organism: Perkinsus olseni (assembly GCA_013115135.1). Lineage (NCBI taxonomy): Eukaryota > Perkinsozoa > Perkinsida > Perkinsidae > Perkinsus > Perkinsus olseni. The sequence goes on along the minus strand of JABANP010000151.1, from coordinate 6,891 downwards.
TGTACTCTGGTCTCAACAAACGTCTCGTCGCAGGTCGAGTGGCTTATTACGTTCTGTGAATCTCATGGGCTGGCTCATCCTGAAAGGAAGGCTAAGAAGGCTACTCCCCGAGGTGGGTCTCAGCGTGTTCGAGTTTTTGTGTGCGCTACGGCCCGCGGAACTGATGAATGAGATTCTGTTTTCGTCGTTCTGTAGAACCGCTGAGGCACCTCTCTTGGTGGACTGAATGTTCTTGTATATAGAAACTGTCTCTGCAGTCGCTTCCTCACGTTCCATATCCGAATCTCTGAAGCGGGATGACTTGAGAGGATCGCGACTTGCGCTCGATTCAGGCGGTGGCCTTTTTTCGAAGGCGCTGCGAGCAGCCACTGGTCAACCGCCGGCAGGGTCGTCGGGTCCTGCAACCGCCAGCAACGGCGCATCGCCTACTGGTGGAGCAGGGGGACTCCTAACTGGCTCTGGGAAGAAACGGGGAGCAGAAGATGAGTCGTGTAGTCCGGATGGAGCGAATAAGATAGCGTAAGCCTTCCGCTTGGGTTCGTTCCCTGGCGACGGCTTTTTGTTGTTCAGTCGACGAGAAATGAGGGCTATTGCGCAGCAAGCTGATGCAGTGAATGCCAACAGGGCCTTCACTCCTCTGGGATCCCATAATGAAAGTAGACATCCTGTGCGATTAGTCGGACGAAAGGAGCTTAACCAGAGAGCGGTTGCGACTGTGAGGAGATCTTTAGGGGAGTCACCGGCCGGCGGGTAGGTTGACGTGGGGTGGGGGCCCCACACTTGACGGTGGCATGGCTTGACAATGGCCATTGACATTGTCAATGGCAGTGCCAATTTGACAGTGATGAGGTCAATGATTATTTAGCAGTATCTCTCAGCTATCATTCCAATGGCATGTTTGGACAGGGTACTTTTCTCAGACGTTCTGCCAACCAAAGCCCTGCGGAAGGTGCTCTTGGTCCGCTCGTCCGGTCACCGCCGCCAGCTGCCTACCAGCCCCCTCTTCGACGAGCTTCTCGTGCTCAGCCTGGCGGACTCCCCCCGGTGAAGCAACAGCCTGGCGGAGGGTACTAATCCTGCTGGCACCTTGCCAATCTGCAGTCGTCGTTTCATCGCAGCTACGTCGCTCAAGTCCAAAACGGGGTTACGACGGCTACGACTCAGCCGCCCCCTCCACCCCTGCCTCCGCCTACTCAGCCACAGCCTCGACAGGCCTCGTTCACCGTCCCGCCTGTTACAACGCCACAGAGTAATCACGGCGTGTTTGAGTCGCTAAGATATTGCTCCGCCGATCAGGGAACGAGGATGGCTATAAGTGGCGAGCTGTTCGGGAGGACGCTCTTGTCCGTTCAACTTGCGAGCCTGATTCAGCTCCTGTTGCATCTATCACCAACGGGGAGATCGTTGAGCAATGCGGTCAGCGAATAGTAAGAAGATGGAAGGCTTAACGTACCATCGTCCGCTCTACCGGGTATGGGTCCGTCGCTAGTGACTACTCGAACGCTTCTTTTGTGAAGTCGTCAGCGTCCACTATCTTTAAAAGCTTCTTCTTGCTTCGATATCAATGGCGGTTGCGGCAGGTGCTTCAGAGCGGTATCATTCGTATACAAATTCGTCACCCGTCTCACCCGAGCTTCCCGGCACCACTCGGCTGGGTCACTCTCACAGCGGAAGCAGCTGGAGGTGTGCGGTACTTCGAGAAGGGTCCGGACAAGGTACCTCCGACGGTGCGGGCATCCCTAGACCTTCGCGAGGCGTGATCGAGTGTGTATCAGGTCCGATATAGCGACTCTCCGACGTCAGCAATGTATGGCGGTAAAGGTGGCAAAGGGAAAGGGAAGGGGAAAGGAAAAGGAGCGATGGCGTCCGGGTAATAAAATGTGCGCGAGTTCGAATCCCACCCTCGCTACTGGAAGTACCTGCTGCAGTTTATTATTCGGTGCAGGTACTATGCCGGTTCGTTTTCACCGTCCTGGGCTGGTGGGTATCCCGGTGGATATCATAAACCTGGCTACTCCGCAGCCGGCTACTATTACGGCGGGTATAAAGGCCGAGGAGGAAAAGGGGGCATTTGCTGGGGCGACGGGGGCAGCTTCATTTGGCAACATTAAATGGACTCCGCCAAGCGTGGAAACTGCCACGGAGGTACCGCCTCTCGTCATCAGCCATTACCTGTGATGAGAGGGACGCTTTGCCTGTTAGGCCCAGCGTTGAAGCGGCCGCCTTCGTTATCGCCCGTTTTTGGTGGCCTTCCTGTGGGAGATGCAGGCTGAATAACGTCTAGTAAAATTGCCGATGATGATAAGTGTTGAAATTTGATTGTCGTATGGTCCACAATGTGGAGCAGGGTCCTCTGTTGCCTATCTTCGACTACTGGCATTTCTGTGGTATTAGTTAGAATAAGATAAGACGATGATTACATTTGACAGAGAAAGCAGATAAGTGTTTGATAGAGGTCCCAGTACTACTTGTGTGAAACCATTCAGCTTGAGTTGCAGTCAAATGAGAGTGGTGGAATATTCTTGGTTTACGCGGGGCTCAGCCATCTACTATTTTCTAGCTGGGGAAGGGTGTCGGTGAGATCGTGGGTGGCGAATCGGTCTACTAAGATGCCCTGCGGAAGCAACGACCTGTCCGGTTGCCGTCGGAGAACTATTGACCTTATCAGTGATGAGTCATCGCTGGACTGCCGCAGCGGTGGTGGGGACGCGGAGGCCTCGGGACTGATCTTTACTGCAACAAACGGAATTATCAGGCCTCGCGCAGCCCGATGTACTCGTCCTGTAGTCAGCATCACGCTGGGGTGAACTATCTCATTCACTAACACATTGGATGAACGATGGGCGCTACGTGAAATTCACGTCGTGAATGACTACTCTGCCAAGTGAGCTTGAGGAAAGTCTCTGCTTCGACAGTGTCTTCGGATGCGCCATTCTCTCATTCTACGCCAAAGCATGCAGGGGTTGGCCCGAGCAGTTCACGAGTCGGGCGTGCCCGTGGGTAATGAGACTCTAGCGGGGATACCGGTTGCATCACACAGTAGGTGAACTCTCGTGTTCTGCAGCCGCGAGCGTAGTCTTCCCTCAGCCACCCTGTCGTTCATGATGTACAGATGTAGTCGGAATGGTCCGCATGATGAAGTAACGTGGAGGAAGCTGCTGGGTAGGTATGGGCTGGAATTTGCAGCTCCCACTTGGTGTTGCGGAAGCCTCTGTCTGTAACGAGGCATTGCAACTGGTCGCCGCCCTTATGAGTGGCTACATTGTATTGATAGTCAACAAACTAAAGCCTATGCTTGATATCTCATTACGTTGGCATAGTCTCAGGGTTAAGTAAATACCGGTCGAATAGCCGCCACCACTCCTCTTTAAAGCTTCCCGCTAGTTCCTGCCGTTTGATCTCAGGAAGAGGTGCTATCGTGTGTTCTCGAATGGTCCCGAGAGATGTCGCGCTCGTTGTCAACGCCCTTCAGAGGCGTATGGGTGAAGGTCGAGATAGTGAGGGTCACTGCGGTCTTTTCGTAAGCTCTTCGTAGCCCTTGTGGTATGTCTCCGCACCAGGTGATCTGCAGATACGGAAACTGCTTAATCGGCATCTGGAAGGCGGTCCGCTAAGATGTGAAGACTACAATGCGCAGAACATTGCTCTAGTCGTGCACGGTATCAGCAAGTTTGGCGTTCAGCTTTCGGAGTGCCCGGTGGGCTGGTCAACTGCCCTACCGGATAGCCTGCGAGGTCGGTGCTAGGTTGTCACGACTCGTCTTTGCCATCTGCTGCCTGAGATGGATGCACAGCAGCTAGTGATGGTAGCGCCGGCCGTCTGCGGATCGAATGCCGTGACGCCGGAGTTGGAAGCGACCCACAGAGAGGTTTTAAGGCGATGCGTAAGCCGGAATCTTCGGCGGACCGTGCCAGGTCTGCCTAAGGATTGGTTCATTCGTGGATGTGACTGTTGTAGCAGTGTCGTTGTACACTATTGGAGCGCGCGGAACTATGGGAGGCTACGTTGCATGCAGTCGTGGTTCCGCGAGATTGCTGTCCGCAGAACATGGTTGCTACTTCCAGTTGACGTGAACTTCTCGTTCTCCTCTCCTCGCGCAACATGCGCTCACGGTTTCTCAGGTTGAGATTGCGGACTCATTAACGAGTCAAGGCGTCTCGATACTGTTCAATTGCTTGGCAAAGGACATATCGTTGTCTGCCCCGGAAGCGTGGCAGGCGGTGGCAAAACTCTGCGGCAGAATGGCAGGTACTGACGAGTTTTGCATCGCCCTCGGGCGGAAGGTGTTGTGTGTCAGACTCAGACGTGTTGCGAACAGCTACTCCGCAAGGGATAGCCCTCGTGATATACTCGCCGTAAAGCGTCGCACATTTTCACAGTTTGTAAAACTCAGATCCTTTCTGGAGCAACGAGGATTCACGGTGAATTGGCTCCTCACCCTGAAGCCGTAGAAGCCCTGAAGTCCGTGGAAGATATGCTTGAAATCGTGATCGCTGGCATCGCTGAGAAAGGGGGAGTTACACACGTACATCGCTCAGCACGTAGCTTCATTAAAATTCTCTTGCTCGTTTGAAAAGAGTTTTTACCTGTTCAGGCGCCTTTGCGGATCGTTTCAGTACTTCTGTCCAGTGCCAGTCAGACTCCCTAGGCGAGTTGATGTCTCGTCATCGGGCGAAGCTTCTTGATCAAACGCTTTTACCAGCTCTACAGCGCAATGTAGGTGCTGGATCTAATCTGGGTTACCAGCTCCTTCTTCAGGCTTTATCATTGGCAACAGCTCGACGGCCCCGGCAGGGTGAAATTGACGGCGGGATGCATGCATTGGTGACATGTACACATGCGATGGCCATCCTCAACATTCGCGAGCCGGAAGTGAGTCTACGGTTATCGAGCCAGGAACACATAAGTGTGCGTAGGTGTTCGCAGCGCTCGGTGAAGCCGTACTTATTCGGCTAATTCATGCGGAGCGCCAGCGGGGAGCGAAAGAAGTTTTGACTGCTCGTGAGGCATCCATGATCCTGTAGGAATCCAGTAATGGACGTTGGTCGATGTGATTTCGTGCTTCTAGTTATTCATGGGCGAAGGCGCACATTCATGCGGACGACCTCATCCAACACATCCTGCCACTCATCGCCAGAGCCGCCTCGAATGCCACTTTGGGATTGCATGAGGCCAGCCTGGCAGCGTACGGCGTCTGCTTCAGTTGTAATTGTAGAAGTTCATCCCGTTCAGGTTCGGTGCGGGGCACTTCCGTATCGGTGATGCTGACTGGTGGCACGCGGTAGCCTCGTCCTTTACGAGGTTACTGGACGAGTAACAGCCACCTGTCGCGTAACCTGCATTTCCATTCTACTCTCAAGGTGCAACACTCGCCAAGCAGTAATGTTCGCTAACGCCGTTGTGCGAGTGTCGGATATTGTGTTGCGCGACAAAGACTACGAGGTTCTTGATGTTGTGAGACCATTCCATGCATTCCCGAGTCTGTGATGCCGCCGAATTTCAGGCTCGGTTATTGCTCAAGACAACTGGTGTCGAAGCTAACCCTGAAGCGGTTAGCCGCCTATCCCCGGCTGCTAAGGCACGTTTCATGCTTACACAGTGATGCTACCATCGTTTCTGATTTGCAAGTTTCAGTATTGTCGACGTTACTCTGAGTTCAGACCTTCCAGGCGGGAGAAGCACTGTTTTGAAAAGGTTAGAATGAATATCGTTGCGACAATAAGCGAAGTTGCCTACATTCAAACAAGTCAATGGTCGCAGCCATAATCCGCGCCTTCCGCAACGCCCGGACGATTCCAATGAAGATCAGATCGAAACATTAGCCTTGCACGAAAAATGGAGGCCAGATTAAACTAGTGAATCACTCAGCGATTCCCGCGATACGCCAACTCGCCAGGGCAGTTTTGGCTTTCCAAGGAAAAACCAGAGCTACGATAAGCACGAAACAACCTGGTATGGACCTTACCAGAGCATGGCCAGGGAGATAGCATGATATAATATCCAGACGCGATTGAGGTATTGTGAGCATTGATCGTAACATTGATTCATTGATAGCGGCCACCTTTTCAGCAGAAGGTCTGAACTGCTCTGCACTCATCCACTCGGAGACATAGTCTGGCGTGGTTTTAGTCGTCCTTGGGTCGTATAGCTGTACTGTGCAAACCCCTCGAATTCGGATACAGCCTGTAATGAAAAAAACGCAGCATGCTGATATGGGGCCGCTATGCCATGTGGCGCGAGAATGGTCGATTGACGATTGAAGCACTGAGCCCGCAACAGAGTGCTGCCTTCACCTGCCACGTAGTGCCAGGTGAATCAATCGCATTCCGCCTAGCAGAATGCGCTGTCCACCTCGAAGGCTGCCTGCGGGAGGCATCAGCTGAGGAAACTTGACTACCACAACGGCAAACCACTCCTGGGACATCGTTTCGTGTAATCCATGCCCCGCGCCCAATCACACTCGGAATGGGACAGAATTGCGCACGCTAGAACCACACATCAGTGGGTCTCCCTTCTCTGACGTGAGGTAAACCCTACACAGCATAAAATGAAGTGTACCTCACAGTGAGGTGGCCGCTGGAGGCTCGCAGCAGGCGTCTCCCATCATCAGGCCAACGCCGTCTGTAGTTGGCTAGCGCTATTCCCGTCGATAACGGTCGTAGTTCTCCTTTTGCTCTGAGTATGTCTTCTTCCTCTTCTCCTTCCCGGGCTTCAACAGCTCGGGGAAGTTTCACAGAGAAGGTTCCCATGGTGGGGTCGATCTTCATCCTCTCTAAAGACTATGGTTGGAAGCTCGTCTTAATGCTGCATTTCACCAGTCACTGGGCTAAGGGATTCAGCTACATCATGCTCGCTTCCAGTGTGCGGTTCTATTTCCGAGCTATGAATGTG